>JADLZN010008064.1:0-437895 GCA_018155175.1 Sinocyclocheilus anophthalmus
ACGCAGAACCTCTTAATGACGGCTCGGCGCGAGACGACGCAGAGGAACCCGCGAGAAAATGGACTTTAGTCTGCGAGCGCTAATCCTGAATGACCTCTACCTGCGTCCCGCGACTCGACACGCTGAGATAAAGCTGCTGCGCTTCAGAAATCACACTAAATGACCTGCTGGTTTGTTTGGTTCACGGGGGGAAGAGGCAGAAATCACTTAGCAAGCTTTAATAACTGCCCCTCCAGCTATAATACCCCCCGTCCCCCTTCATCTTTATCCTATAAAAATAAAATGAGCAATTAGGCCGATTTCAGAGGATGGCAGCCTGCCTATAATTACACACCACATCCTCGGCAGATAAAAGGTGATTAGTGTGGATGCAGAGAGAAAGTTGCTTAGCAACCAGAAGATTGACATCATCCCTGTAAGTGGAGCCGCTGTCAAAACAGCAGCACTTCAGCTGAGCAACACAGCAATTACAGTAAGGTCTCTTCTTTTATTTAATCAAAAATACAGTAAAAAGTCGTTAAATATTTTATGATGGTGTAATAACCCTGTTCAATGGAATCGGGCGTGGTGATTCGCTAATCTTGTAACTCACTACTATTTGTGATGATTGCAATATCTATTGCGCTAACTTAAGTTGAAAAAAGCAACTTACTGAAATCCTACTTTTCTCTGAGACAAATTTAAAGTGTATATACCCTAAACTTTTTAAAATGTATCTCCTCCTAGAGCTTTCAAGCTACAACCCCTAAACTCTGGTCAGACCTTCAGACTGGTCTGACTTGGGTTGCTGTATCTTTTCTAACTGATCCGGCTTATGGTTTTCGTAAACCAGACTATCAAACCACCTAAAATCCCATAGACTTTCACTGAGGGGGTGAACATTTTATACAACAGGACTTATGGGGTTTTACAGCTGTCTATGCTATGCAAAGCTAAAGTCCTTAAAAATGTCAATTAGAGAATTGTTTCTGAATGCATTATAAATGTTACAAATGTATTGCTGAAACACATTACAAAGACTTTGAACTATGAAGTATTGAATAGTGGAGTTAGACCGTTAAACAGTTTTTCAACAATTCTGTGTTCAGGATTTTTTGGGCGGGGCTAAAAAGGGGGTTTGATGACACACTGGAGCCCCCGAGCCATGGACCCTCCCCTAACACTGTAACTAGAGCACATTTCCATCAGTTAAACCCGCTCAATCGTGAGTTGTCAGTACCGTTAGTAACACACAGCCTACACACACACAGCTAGCTATGCCTTTATCACTGAAATGCGTATTTCTCGGTTGCGATAACGTACAAAACAGCTCGGTGTCCTTATTTAAATTTCCTAATAATGATTATATCAAAAAGAGTTGGATTAATTTTAAAAAGAGACACCTTGATGGAGAGCTGAGGATCACCACAAAAACCCACCTCTGCAGTGATCATTTTACACCGGATAAATTTATAAACTTTCATCGTAGACGACGATCTTTACAGACTACTCGGTCAATTCTCCACAAACCTCCATTTACCTCAGCAGTCACTTCAGCATTTATTCACCTCTGCATCCACCTCAGTATTCCTTCACCTCAGCATTTATTCAGCATCCATTCACCTCAGCATCCGTTCAGCTCAGAGTTCAGCTCGGCGGGTATTCATGTCACCTCAGTTATTCACATAGCACTCACTCACTCCACACGCACTCAACCAATTTTCCCCTCAGCACTCACTCACTCACTCACTCCAGCACTCACTCACTCACCTCAGCACTCACTCACTCACTCACCTCAGAACTCAATCACTCAATCAGGCACCACTCACCTCAGCAGCATTCAAAGCCTCAGCCTCACTCACCTCAGCATCACTCACATCAGCGCTACCACCTCAGCGATCAGCCTCACTACTCCACTCACCTCACACTCACTCACTCACCTCAGCATCACTCACTCAACTCACCCCACTCAATTCAGCACTCACTCACTCAGCACCACTCAACATCAGCAATCACTCACTCACCTCAGCACTCACTTACTCACCTCAGCACGCATTCAGCTCAGCATTCACTCACCTCAGCGCTCTCACCTCAGCGCTCTCACCTCACCTCCTCAGCACTCACTCACTCCAGCACTCACTCACCTCTCTGCACTCACTCACCTCCTCAGCACTCAATCACCTCCTCAGCACTCACTCACCTCAGCACCCACTCACCTCAGCACTCACTCACCCCAGCACTCACTCACCTCAGCACTCACCTCCTCAGCACTCACCTCCTCAGCACTCACTCACCTCCTCAGCATCATCACCTCAGCAATCACTCACCTCAGCATTCACCTCCTCAGCACTCACTCACCTCCTCAGCACTCACTCACTCACCTCCTCAGCACTCACTCACAACCTCAGCACTCACTCACCTCCTCAGCACCCACCCACCTCAGCACTCACTCACCTCAGCACCCACTCACCTCCTCAGCACTCATTCACCTCAGCACTCATTCACCTCAGCACTCATTCACCTCAGCACTCATCCACCTCAGCACTCACTCACCTCAGCACCCACTCACCTCAGCACTCACTCACCCCAGCACTCACTCACCTCAGCACTCACCTCAGCACTCACTCACCTCCTCAGCACTCATTCACCTCAGCACTCATTCACCTCAGCACCCACTCACCTCCTCAGCACCCACTCACCTCAGCACTCACTCACCTCAGCACTCATTCACCTCAGCACTCACTCACCTCCTCAGCAATCACTCACCCTCAGCCTCACTAACATCAGCACTCACCACCACCTCAGCATTCACTCACCTCCTCAACATTCACTCACCTCAGCAATCACTCACCTCAGCATTCACCTCCTCACCACTCACTCACCTCAGCACTCACTCACCACAGCACTCACTCACCTCAGCACTCACCCACCTCAGCACTCACCCACCTCAGCACTCACCCACCTCAGCACTCACCCACCTCAGCACTCACCCACCTCAGCACTCACCCACCTCAGCACTCACTCACCTCAGCATTCAATCACCTCCTCAGCACTCACTCACCTCAGCATCCACTCACCTCAGCACTCACTCACCTCAGCAGTCACTCACCTCCTCAGCACTCACTCACCTCCTCAGCCCTCACCCACCTCAGCACTCACTCACCCACCTCAGCACTCACCTCCTCAGCACTCACCCACCTCAGCACTCACCCACCTCAGCACTCACCCACCTCAGCACTCACCCACCTCAGCACTCACCCACCTCAGCACTCACTCACCTCAGCATTCACTCACCTCCTCAGCCCTCACTCACCTCAGCACTCACTCACCTCCTCAGCACTCACTCACAACCTCAGCACTCACTCACCTCCTCAGCACCCACCCACCTCAGCACTCACTCACCTCAGCACCCACTCACCTCAGCACTCACTCACCTCCTCAGCACTCACTCCCCTCCTCAGCACCCACTCACTTCCTCAGCCTCACTCACTCCCTCAGCCACCACTCACCTCCTCAGCACTTCACTCACCTCCTCAGCAATATTCACCTCAGCACGCACTCACCTCCTCAGCACTCACTCACCACCTCAGCACTCACTCACCTCAGCATTCACTCACCTCCTCAGCACTCACCCACCTCAGCACTCACTCACCTCCTCAGCACTCATTCACCTCAGCATTCACTCACCTCCTCCGCACTCACTCACCTCCTCAGCACTCACTCACCTCCTCAGCACTCACTCTCCTCAGCACTCACTCACTCTCCTCAGCACTCACTCACCTCAGCATTCCCCTCCTCAGCACTCACTCACCTCAGCACACCTCAGCACTCACTCACCTCAGCACCCACTCACCTCCTCAGCACTCACTCACCTCCTCAGCACTCACTCACCTCCTCAGCACTCATTCACCTCAGCATTCACTCATTCACCTCAGCATTCACTCACCTACTCAGCACTCATTCACCTCCTCAGCACTCACTCACCTCCTCAGCACTCACTCACATCAAGCAGTTCAATCACATCCTTCAGCATTCACTCACTCCTCAGCATTCACTCACCTCTCAGATTCACTCAACTCATCAGCATCACTACCTCAGCACTCACTCTCTCAGCACTCACTCTCCAGCACTCACCTCAGCACTCACTACTCTAGCACTCACTCACATCATCCGCACTCACTCACCCTCATCAGCACTCACGCACCTCCTTCAGCACTCACTAACGACTCAGCATTCACTCTCACCTCTGCACTCACTCACCTCCTCAGCACTCACTCTCCTCAGCACTCACTCACTCTCCTCAGCACTCCCTCACCTCAGCATTCACCTCCTCAGCACTCACCCACCTCAGCACTCACCCACCTCAGCACTCACCCACCTCAGCACTCACTCACCTCAGCACTCACTCACCTCCTCAGCATTCACTCACCTCAGCATTCCCTCACCTCAGCACTCACTCACCTCAGCACCCACTCACCTCAGCACTCACTCACCCCAGCACTCACTCACCTCAGCACTCACCCACCTCAGCACTCACCCACCTCAGCACTCACCCACCTCAGCACTCACCCACCTCAGCACTCACCCACCTCAGCACTCACCCACCTCAGCATTCACCTCCTCAGCACTCACCCACCTCAGCACTCACCCACCTCAGCACTCACCCACCTCAGCACTCACCCACCTCAGCACTAAATCACCCAGCACTCACCGCAGGAAGCACTCATCACCTCGCATTCCCTCACTCACCAGCCTCACTACCTCCAGCTTCAATCACTCACCTCAGCATCACTACCACCTCAGGCACTCACATCATCAGCACTCACTCACATCAGCACGCAATCACATCAAGCACTCACTCACCTCAGCATCACTCAACCTCAGCATTCACCACCTCAGCACTCATCACCTCCTACAGCACTCACTCACCTCCTCAGCACCACTCACCTTCTCAGCAATCACTCACCTCATCAGCAATAAACTCACCTCTCAGCACCATCAACCTCAGAATTCACTCCCTAATCAGCACTCACCACCTCCTCAGCACTCACTCACTCCTCAGCCACTCACTCAACTCCTCAGGCACCTCTCAGCAACACTCACCTCCTCAGCACTCACTACCTCCCCCATTCAATCACTCATAAGCACTCACTCACCTCAGCCACTTCACTCCACCTCCTCAGCCACATCAGTCACCTACCACACTCACTCACCTCAGCATTTCAATCACCTCCTCAGCATTCACCACCTCCTCAACATTCCCTCCATCAGCACTCACTTCACCTCAGAATGCACCCCATCAGGCATTCACCTCATCAGCACTCACTCCCTCAGCAATTCAATCACTCACCTCCCCAGCACTCACTTCCTCAGCACCTCACCTCACCTCAGCACTCACTCACTCAGAACTCACTCACTCAGCACTCACTCACCTCAGCACTCACCCACCTCAGCACTCACCCACCTCAGCACTCACCCACCTCAGCACTCACCCACCTCAGCACTCACCCACCTCAGCACTCACCCACCTCAGCACTCACCCACCTCAGCACTCACCCACCTCAGCACTCACCTCCTCAGCACTCACTCACCTCAGCACTCCCCTCCTCAGCACTCACCTCCTCAGCACTCACCCACCTCCTCAGCACTCACTCACCTCCTCAGCACTCACTCACGTCCTCAGCACTCACTCACCTCCTCAGCACTCACTCACTCACCCCCTCAGCACTCACCCACCTCCTCAGCACTCACTCACCTCCTCAGCACTCATTCACCTCCTCAGCACTCATTCACCTCAGCATTCACTCATTCACCTCAGCATTCACTCACCTCCTCAGCATTCACTCACCTCCTCAGCACTCACCCACCTCAGCACTCACTCACCCACCTCAGCACTCACTCACCTCAGCACCCACTCACTCACATCAAGCATTCACGCACTCAACCTCCTCAGGCACTCACTCACCGCCCAGCATTCACATTCACCTCATCGCACGCACTCACAATCTCAGCACTCACTCACTCACATCATGCATGCACTCACCTCAGCACTCACTCACCTCCCCAGCACTCACTCACCTCCTCAGCACTCACTCACTCTCCTCAGCACTCACTCACTCTCCTCAGCACTCACTCACCTCAGCACACCTCAGCACTCACTCACCTCAGCACCCACTCACCTCAGCACTCACTCACCCCAGCACTCACTCACCTCAGCACTCACCCACCTCAGCACTCACCCACCTCAGCACTCACCCACCTCAGCACTCACTCACCTCAGCACTCACTCACCTCCCCAGCACTCACTCACCTCAGCATTCACTCACCCCCTCAGCACTCACTCACCTCCTCAGCACTCATTCACCTCAGCACCCACTCACCTCCTCAGCACCCACTCACCTCAGCACTCACTCACCCCAGCACTCACTCACCTCAGCACTCACTCACCTCAGCACTCACCTCCTCAGCACTCACTCACCTCCTCAGCCCTCACCCACCTCAGCACTCACTCACCCACCTCAGCACTCACCCAACCCTTTTCCCCCTCCTCAAGACCCTACCTCCTCAGCAATCAATCACCTCAGCATTCAATAACCCCTCAGCACTCAATACATCCTCAGCAATCACTCCACCGACTCGCACTCATCACGCAGCATTCAATCACCTCCTCAGCATTTCACTCACCTCCTCAGCATCACTCACCTATCAGCATTCACACATCACTCCTCAGCATTCACTCAACCTCAGCACTCATCACCTCAGCAATTCACCTCATCAGCACTCAGCACCTCCTCAGCACCACTCCACTCCTCAGCACCACTCATCCTCCTCAGCACTCAGAACTTCTAGGCATTCACTCACCTCCTCAGCATCACTCACCTCGAACTCACTCAACCTCAGCACCCCACTCACATCAGCACTCACCTCTCAGCATCACTCCACTCCTCAGCATTACACTAAACTCTCAGCATTCCACGCACCTCATCAGCTATTCATACCTCTCACTTACTCACCTCAGCACTCACTTACTCACCTCAGCACTCACTTACTCACCTCAGCACGCATTCAGCTCAGCACTCACTCACCTCAGCATTCAATCACGTCCTCAGCACTCACTCACCTCCTCAGCACTCACTCACCCACCTCAGCACTCACCTCCTCAGCACTCACCCACCTCAGCACTCACCCACCTCAGCACTCACCCACCTCAGCACTCACCCACCTCAGCACTCACCCACCTCAGCACTCACCCACCTCAGCACTCACCCACCTCAGCACTCACCCACCTCAGCATTCACTCACCTCAGCATTCACTCACCTCCTCAGCACTCACCCACCTCAGCACTCACCCACCTCAGCACTCACCCACCTCAGCACTCACCCACCTCAGCACTCACCCACCTCAGCACTCACCTCCTCAGCACTCACTCACCTCAGCATTCACTCACCTCCTCAGCACTCACTCACCTCAGCATTCACTCACTCCCCTCAGCACTCACCTCCTCAGCACTCACCCACCTCAGCACTCACCCACCTCAGCATTCACTCACCTCAGCAGTCACTCACCTCTCAAGCACTACTCCTCACACTCACTCTCAGCACTAACCTCTCATGATCATTCAACTCATGCATAACATCCTCAGCACTCACTCACTCAGCATTTCACTACCTTCAGCAATCACTCACTAAGCACTAACTCCTCAGCCTCACCTCCTCAGCACTAAATAACCTCAGCATTCAATCACTAACCTCCAGCCTCACCTCGTCCTCAGCAATCACTCACCTCAGCACTCACTCAACCTCCGCATTCACCTCCTCAGCCATCAATCACCTCAGCACTCATCACTCCTCAGCACTCACTACACCTCCTCAGCACGCACTCACCTCAGCAGTCACCCCTCGCATTCCACTCACCTCCTCACACTCACTCACTCCTCGAACTCCACTCACCTCCTCAGCACTCACTCACCTCCTCAGCACTCACTCACTCACCCCCTCAGCACTCACCCACCTCCTCAGCACTCACCCACCTCAGCACTCACCCACCTCAGCACTCACCCACCTCAGCACTCACCCACCTCAGCACTCACCCACCTCAGCACTCACCCACCTCAGCACTCACCCACCTCAGCACTCACCCACCTCAGCACTCACCCACCTCAGCATTCACCTCCTCAGCACTCACTCACCTCAGCACTCACTCACCACAGCACTCACTCACCTCAGCACTCACCCACCTCAGCACTCACCCACCTCAGCACTCACCCACCTCAGCACTCACTCACCTCCTCAGCCACTCAATTCACCTCTAAGCACTCACTACCTCAGCACTCAATCACCAGCACTCACTCACCTCAGCACTCATACATAAGCATTCACCTACTCAGCATTCACTCACCTCAGCGCTCTCACCTCAGCGCTCAGCACTCACTCACCTCAGCACTCACTCACCTCAGCCCTCACTCACCTCCTCAGCACTCACTCACCTCAGCACTCACTCACCTCACCACTCACTCACCTCACCTCAGCACTCACTCACTCACTCACTCCAGCACTCACTCACTCACCTCAGCACTCACCCCCCTCCTCAGCACTCACCCACCTCAGCACTCACCCACCTCAGCACTCACCCACCTCAGCACTCACCCACCTCAGCACTCACCCACCTCAGCACTCACTCACCTCAGCACTCACTCACCACCTCAGCACTCACTCACCTCAGCACTCACTCACCACCTCAGCACTCACTCACCTCAGCACCCACTCACCTCAGCACTCACTCACCTCAGCACGCATTCAGCTCAGCACTCACTCACCTCAGTATTCACTCACCTCAGACTCACTCACAACCTCCTCAGCACTCACTCAATCACCTCCGTCAGCACTCACTCACTCACCTACTTCAGCAATCACTCACTACCTCCTCAGCACTCATCACTTCTCCCTCAGCACTCACGCCTCATCAGCACTCACTCCTCTACTCAGCACTCACTCACCTTCATCAGCCACCATTCACCTCAGCACTCAATCACCTTCAGCATTCACTCAACATCCTCAGCACTCATCACCTCAGAGTTCAATCACATCCTCAGCCACTTAACTGAACCTCAGCATGAATCTCACCTACTCAGCAATCATTCCCTCAGCACTTCCACTCAAATCCTCAGGACTCATCAAGCGCATCACCTCCTCAGCATTCAATCACCTCCTCAGCATTCACTCACCTCAGCATTCACTCACCTCCTCAGCACTCATTCACCTCAGCACCCACTCACCTCCTCAGCACCCACTCACCTCAGCACTCACTCACCCCAGCACTCACTCACCTCAGCACTCACCCACCTCAGCACTCACCCACCTCAGCACTCACCCACCTCAGCACTCACCCACCTCAGCACTCACCCACCTCCTCAGCACACTCCACCTCCTCAGCAATAATCACCTTCTCAGCAACTCATCACCTCTCCGCACTCACGCACATCTCAGCACTCACTCAACCTCAGCTAACTCACCTTCCTCAGCATCACTCACATCAGCATGTCACTCACCTCATCAAAATTCAATCAACTCAGCACCTCAACTCACCGCAGCATAACCTCATACAGCACTCACTCACCTCAGACTCACTCACCTCCCCCCCAGCTCACATCCTCAGCACTCACTCCATCAGAAATCAAATCCTCAGAACTCAGCCGCTCACCTCAGCATTCACTCACCTCAGCATCCACTCACCTCAGCACTCACTCACCTCACCACTCACTCACCTCCTCAGCACTCACCCACCTCAGCACTCACCCACCTCAGCACTCACCCACCTCAGCACTCACTCACCCACCTCAGCACTCACCTCCTCAGCACTCACCCACCTCAGCACTCACCCACCTCAGCATTCTCAACGCACATCCTCAGCAACTGTAACTAATCAGCACTCACGCACATCGAGCACTCACTCAACTAAGAAATCACTCACCTCGAGCCTCACTCACTCAGCATTCATCCACCTCAGCACTCACTCACCTCAGCATTCACCTCACCTCCTCAGCACTCACTCACCCACCTCAGCACTCACCTCCTCAGCACTCACCTCCTCAGCACTCACCCACCTCAGCACTCACCTCCTCAGCACTCACTCACTCACCTCCTCAGCACTCACTCACCTCCTCAGCATTCACTCACCTCCTCAGCATTCACTCACTCACCTCAGCACTCACCTCTTCAGCACTCACTCACCTCCTCAGCACTCACTCACCTCAGCACTCACCCACCTCAGCACTCACCCACCTCAGCACTCACCCACCTCAGCACTCACCCACCTCAGCACTCACCCACCTCAGCACTCACTCACCTCCTCAGCACTCATTCACCTCAGCACTCACTCACCTCAGCATTCACCCACCTCAGCACTCACCTCCTCAGCACTCACCCACCTCAGCACTCACCCACCTCAGCACTCACCCACCTCAGCACTCACCCACCTCAGCACTCACCCACCTCAGCACTCACCCACCTCAGCACTCACCCACCTCAGCACTCACCCACCTCAGCACTCACCCACCTCAGCACTCACCCACCTCAGCACTCACCCACCTCAGCACTCACCCACCTCAGCACTCACCCACCTCAGCACTCACCCACCTCAGCACTCACCCACCTCAGCACTCACCCACCTCAGCACTCACCCACCTCAGCACTCACCCACCTCAGCACTCACCCACCTCAGCATTCACTCACCTCCTCAGTATTCACTCACCTCCTCAGCACTCACTCACCTCCTCATCACTCACTCACCTCCTCAGCACTCACCCACCTCAGCACTCACCCACCTCAGCACTCACCCACCTCAGCACTCACTCACCTCAGCACGCACTCACCTCCTCAGCATTCACTCACCTCAGCATTCACTCACCTCAGCACGCATTCAGCTCAGCACTCACTCACCTCAGTATTCACTCACCTCAGCACTCACTCACCTCAGCATTCACCTCCTCAGCACTCACTCACCTCAGCACTCACTCACCTCAGCACTCACCCACCTCAGCACTCACCCACCTCAGCACTCACCCACCTCAGCACTCACCCACCTCAGCACTCACCCACCTCAGCACTCACCCACCTCAGCACTCACCCACCTCAGCACTCACCCACCTCAGCACTCACCCACCTCAGCACTCACCCACCTCAGCACTCACCCACCTCAGCACTCACCTCCTCAGCACTCACTCACCTCAGCACTCACTCACCTCAGCACTCCCTCACCTCAGCACTCACCCACCTCAGCACTCACTCACCTCAGCACGCATTCAGCTCAGCACTCACTCACCTCAGCATTCAATCACCTCCTCAGCACTCACCCACCTCAGCACTCACCCACCTCAGCACTCACCCACCTCAGCACTCACTCACCCACCTCAGCACTCACTCACCCACCTCAGCACTCACCTCCTCAGCACTCACCCACCTCACTCAGAACGCATTCAAGCTCAGTATTTTCATCACATAAGGCATTCCTCACCTCAGACGCATTCAGCTCAGCAACTCACTCACGATCAGTATTCAAATAACCTGCAGCACTCACCACTCACCTCCCTCAGGCACTCACTCCTCACATCCTCAGCACTCACTCACTCAATCCTCGCACTCACTCAATCTACCTCCTCAGCACTCACTTCACTCTACCTCCTCAGCACTCATCACGCACATTCATCAGACCTTCCAAATCACCTCCTCAGCACTCACTCACCTCCTCAGCATTCACTCACCTCCTCAGCACTCACTCAGCACTCACTCACCTCCTCAGCATTCACTCACCTCCTCAGCATTTACTCACCTCCTCAGCATTCACTCACCACCTCAGCATTCACTCATCTCCTCAGTATTCACTCACCTCCTCAGCACTCACTCACCTCAGCACACCTCAGCACTCACTCACCTCAGCACTCACTCACCTCAGCACTCACTCACCTCAGCATTCACTCACCTCCTCCGCACTCACTCACCTCAGCACTCACCCACCTCAGCACTCACCCACCTCAGCACTCACCCACCTCAGCACTCACCCACCTCAGCACTCACCCACCTCAGCACTCACCCACCTCAGCACTCACCCACCTCAGCACTCACTCACCTCAGCCCTCACCTCCTCAGCACTCACTCACCCACCTCAGCACTCACCTCCTCAGCACTCACCCCCCTCAGCACTCACTCACCTCAGCACTCATTAACATCAGCACTCACTCACCTCCTCGACTAATTCACCTCATCAATCACCACACGCTCAGCATTCCTCACCTCCTCAGTATCACTTCACCTCCTCAGCACTCACTCACCTCACCACTCACTCACCTCCTCAGCACTCACCCACCTCAGCACTCACCCACCTCAGCACTCACCCACCTCAGCACTCACCCACCTCAGCACTCACCCACCTCAGCACTCACCCACCTCAGCACTCACCCACCTCAGCACTCACCCACCTCAGCACTCACCCACCTCAGCACTCACCCACCTCAGCACTCACCCACCTCAGCACTCACCCACCTCAGCACTCACTCACCTCCTCAGCACTCACTCACCTCCTCAGCACCCACCCACCTCAGCACTCACTCACCTCAGCACCCACTCACCTCAGCACTCACTCACCCCAGCACTCACTCACCTCAGCACTCACTCACCTCAGCATTCACTCACCTCAGCATTCACTCTCCTCAGCACTCACTCACCTCAGCACACCTCAGCACTCACTCACCTCAGCACCCACTCACCTCAGCACTCACTCACCCCAGCACTCACTCACCTCAGCACTCACCCACCTCAGCACTCACCCACCTCAGCACTCACCCACCTCAGCACTCACCCACCTCAGCACTCACTCACCTCAGCATTCAATCACCTCCTCAGCACTCACTCACCTCAGCATTCACTCACCTCCTCAGCACTCACTCACCTCACCACTCACTCACCTCCTCAGCACTCACTCACCTCATCAGCACTCACTCAAACGCTCAGCACTCACTCACTCACTCAGCACTCACTCACCTCAGCACTCCCCCACCTCAGCACTCACTCACCTCAGCATTCACTCACCTCAGCATTTCACTCACATCCGCATTCACTCTCATCAGCACTCACTCACCCATCAGCACTCACTCACTCATCAAGCATCATTCTATTAACATCAGCATCAATCACCTCTCAGCCAACTCACTCACCTCGCACTCACCTCGTCCTCAGCATTCACTCAATTCACCTCAGCATTCACTCACGCACCTCAGCATTCACGCAATCACCTCAGCATCACTCACTACCTCAGCACTCACTCCCTCCCTCAGCACTCATCGCACCCCTCAGCACTCATCACCTCCTCAGCACCCTCACCTCTCAGCACCACTCACCTCCTCAGCACTCACTCACAACCTCAGCACTCACTCACCTCCTCAGCACTCACTCTCCTCAGCACTCACTCACCTCAGCACCCACTCACCTCAGCATTCACTCACCTCAGCACTCACTCACCTCAGCATTCAATCACCTCCTCAGCACTCACTCACCTCAGCATTCACTCACCTCAGCACTCACTCACCTCCTCAGCACTCACTCACCTCACCACTCACTCACCTCCTCAGCACTCACCCACCTCAGCACTCACCCACCTCAGCACTCACCCACCTCAGCACTCACCCACCTCAGCACTCACTCACCTCAGCACTTTTTTTCCCCCCCCCCAATTCCCCCCAAAAAACCTCCTCAGCACTCACTCACTCTCCTCAGCACTCACTCACTCTCCTCAGCACTCACTCACTCTCCTCAGCACTCACTCACTCTCCTCAGCACTCATTCACCTCAGCACTCATTCACCTCAGCACCCACTCACCTCCTCAGCACCCACTCACCTCAGCACTCACTCACCCCAGCACTCACTCACCTCAGCACTCACCCACCTCAGCACTCACTCACCCACCTCAGCATTCACTCACCTCCTCAGTATTCACTCACCTCCTCAGCACTCACTCACCTCCTCAGCACTCACTCACTCACCTCAGCATTCACTCATTCACCTCAGCATTCACTCACCTACTCAGCACTCATTCACCTCCTCAGCACTCATTCACCTCCTCAGCACTCACTCACCTCATCAGCACTCACTCACCTCAGCATCAATCCTCCTCAGCACTCATTCACCTCAGCCCTCACTCACCTCCTCAGCACTCACTCACTCTCCTCAGCACTCATTCACCTCAGCACTCACTCACCTCAGCACTCACCCACCTCAGCACTCACCCACCTCAGCACTCACCCACCTCAGCATTCACCTCCTCAGCACTCACTCACCTCCTCAGCACTCACTCACTCTCCTCAGCACTCACTCACCTCCTCAGCACTCACTCACCTCATCAGCACTCAAGAACTCCTCAGCACCACTCACCTCATGCACTCAGCACCGCAGCATTCACTCTCCTCAGCACTCATCACTCTCTCACAGCACCTCACCCCTCACCACTCTCTCAGCACTCACTCACCTCCTCAGCATTCACTCACTCACCTCAGCATTCACTCACCTCAGCACGCATTCAGCTCAGCACTCACTCACCTCAGCATTCAATCACCTCCTCAGCATTCACTCACCTCCTCAGCCTTCACTCACCTCCTCAGCACTCACTCACCCACCTCAGCACTCACCTCCTCAGCACTCACCCACCTCCTCAGCACTCATTCACCTCAGCACTCATTCACCTCAGCACTCAATCACCTCCTCAGCACTCACTCACCTCAGCATTCACTCATTCACCTCAGCATTCACTCACCTACTCAGCACTCATTCACCTCCTCAGCACTCACTCACCTCAGCACTCACTCACCTCAGCACTCACTCACTCACCTCAGCACTCACCCACCTCAGCACTCACTCACCTCAGCACTCACTCACCTCCTCAGCACTCAATCACCTCCTCAGCACTCACTCACCTCACCACTCACTCACCTCCTCAGCACTCACCCACCTCAGCACTCACCCACCTCAGCACTCACCCACCTCAGCACTCACCCACCTCAGCACTCACCCACCTCAGCACTCACCCACCTCAGCACTCACCCACCTCAGCACTCACTCACCCACCTCAGCACTCACTCACCTCAGCACTCACTCACCTCCTCAGCATTCACTCACCTCCTCAGCATTCACCCACCTCAGCACTCACCTCCTCAGCACTCACTCACCTCAGCAATCACTCTCCTCAGCACTCACTCCACTCAGCACTCACCACCTCATCAGCACTCACTCACTCATCGCACTCACTCACCTCTCAACCAACTCACCTCCTCCAGAACTCACTCACCTCCTCGCATTCACTCACCTCAGCATTCACTCTCCTCAGCACTCACTCACCTCAGCATTCAATCACCTCCTCAGCATTCAATCACCTCCTCAGCATTCAATCACCTCCTCAGCATTCACTCACCTCAGCATTCACTCCCCTCAGCACTCACTCACCTCAGCACTCACTCACCTCCTCAGCACTCACCCACCTCAGCACTCACCCACCTCAGCACTCACCCACCTCAGCACTCACCCACCTCAGCACTCACCCACCTCAGCACTCACCTCCTCAGCACTCACCCACCTCCTCAGCACTCACTCACCTCAGCATTCACTCACCTCAGCACTCACTCACCTCAGCCTTCACTCACCTCCTCAGCACTCACTCACCTCAGCACTCACCTCCTCAGCACTCACTCACTCAGCTTCACCTCCTTAAGCATTCACTCCTCAGCACTACACTCACTCAGCATTCACTCACTCAGCACTCATCACATCAGCACTCCACTCACCTCAGCATGCACTCACCATCAGCAGTACACGCACTCAACCTCAGCATTCACCACTCGCACTCAATCAATCAAGCACTCACCACTCACCTCAGCCAATCACCTCCCAGCACGCACTCACTCAGCACTCACTCACTCAGCACTCACTCCCTCAGCATTAACACTCAGGCACTCACTCACCTCAGCACTCACTCACCTCCTCAGCATTCACTCACCTCCTCAGCATTCACTCACCTCAGCATTCACTCACCTCCTCAGCATTCACTCACTCACCTCAGCACTCACCTCTTCAGCACTCACTCACCTCCTCAGCACCTCCTCAGCACTCACTCACCTCCTCAGCACTCACTCACCTCAGCATTCACTCACCTCAGCACTCACCCACCTCAGCACTCACCCACCTCAGCACTCACCCACCTCAGCACTCACTCACCCACCTCAGCATTCACTCACCTCAGCACTCACCCACCTCCTCAGCACTCACTCACCTCAGCACTCACCTCCTCAGCATTCACTCACCTCCTCAGCATTCACTCACCTCAGCACTCACTCACTCACTCACCCACTCAAATCCAGCAATACTCACATCCTCAGCACTCACTCAACCTCAGCACTAAATCACCTCAGCACGCACGCACCTCAGCACTCCTCACCTCAGCACTCCACTCAACTCAGCACTCAGTCACCCCAGCATTCACTCCATCAGCAATCACCTCCTCAGCCATTCACTCACTCACATCAGCACTCACCTCCTCGCATTCACTCAATCACCTCAGCACTCACCTCCTCAGCCTCACTCAAGACTCAGCACTCACCTCTCAGCACTCACTCACTCACATCAGCACTCACTAACGTCCTCTAGCACTCAATCACTCTCAGCACTCACTCACATCAGCACTCACTCACATCAGCACTTCAAGCCCCAGCACTCACTCACATCCTCACGCACTCATTCACCTCCTCAGCACGTCAGTCACTCAGCATTCAATCTTCACCTCAGCATTTCAATCACCTCTCAGCATTTCACTCCACCTCAGCACTCACTACTATCCTAAGCACTCCACTCACCTCGCATGCACTCATCACTCAGCATTCACTCCACCTCACCTCGCATACTCACTCACCTCAGCACTCACTCACACCTCAGCATCACTCACTCCTCAGCATTCACTCCCATCCTCAACTCACCTCAGCCATTCACTCACTCACCTCAGCATTCAATCACCTCCTCAGCATTCAATCACCTCCTCAGCATTCACTCACCTCCTCAGCATTCACTCACCACCTCAGCACTCACTCACCTCCTCAGCACTCACTCACTCACCTCAGCACTCACTCCCCTCAGCACTCACCTCCTCAGCACTCACCCACCTCAGCACTCACCCACCTCAGCACTCACCCACCTCAGCACTCACCCACCTCAGCACTCACCCACCTCAGCACTCACCCACCTCAGCACTCACTCACCCACCTCAGCACTCACCTCCTCAGCACTCACCCACCTCAGCACTCACTCACCTCCTCAGCACTCACTAACCTCACTCCGCACCACTCACCTCCGAGCACTCACTCTCGCACTCACTCACCCCTCAGCACTTCATTCACATCAGCACGCACTCACCTCCTCAGCACTCACTCACCTCAGCATTCAATCACCTCCTCAGCACTCACCCACCTCAGCACTCACCCACCTCAGCACTCACCCACCTCAGCACTCACCTCCTCAGCACTCACTCACCTCCTCAGCACTCACCTCAGCACTCACCTCCTCAGCATTCAATCACCTCCTCAGCATTCAATCACCTCCTCAGCATTCACTCACCTCCTCAACATTCACTCACCTCAGCAATCACTCACCTCAGCATTCACCTCCTCACCACTCACTCACCTCAGCATTCACTCACCTCCTCAGCATTCACTCACCTCCTCAGCACTCATCCACCTCAGCACTCACTCACCTCAGCACCCACTCACCTCAGCACTCACTCACCTCACCACTCACTCACCTCCTCAGCACTCACTCACCTCCTCAGCACCTCCTCACCCTCTCCGCAATCACTCACATCATCCGCCAATCACTGCACTCCTCAGCACTCCACTTACCCAGCATTCACTCCCCTCCTCAGCTATGCACTCACTACACCTCAGCATTTCAACTCACTCCTCAGCATTCACTACCTACTCAGCATTTCACTCACACTCCTCAGCATCACTCACATTCCTCAGCACTCACTCACCCACACTCACTCACATCAGCACCAATCACTCAGCACCACTAACATCAGCATTCACTCACTCAGCACTCAATCACCTCAGCACTCACTCAACCTACTCAGGAGCATCACTCACTCCTCAGCAACCACTCACATCATGCACTACCTCCTCAGCATTCAATCACCTCCTCAGCATTCACTCACCTCAGCATTCACTCTCCTCAGCACTCACTCACCTCAGCACACCTCAGCACTCACTCACCTCAGCACCCACTCACCTCAGCACTCACTCACCCCAGCACTCACTCACCTCAGCACTCACCCACCTCAGCACTCACCCACCTCAGCACTCACCCACCTCAGCACTCACCCACCTCAGCATTCACCTCCTCAGCACTCACCCACCTCAGCACTCACCCACCTCAGCACTCACTCACCTCAGCATTCACTCACCCCAGCAACTTCACCTCCTCAGCACCACTCACCTCGCATTCACTCACTCCTCAGCATCACTCACATCGCATTCACTCACCTCGCAGCACTCACTCACCTCAGCATTCACCCACCTCAGCATTCACTCACCTCCTCAGCACTCACCTCCTCAGCACTCACCTCCTCAGCACTCACTCACTCACCCCCTCAGCACTCACCCACCTCCTCAGCACTCACCCACCTCAGCACTCACCCACCTCAGCACTCACCCACCTCAGCACTCACCCACCTCAGCACTCACCCACCTCAGCACTCACCCACCTCAGCACTCACCCACCTCAGCACTCACCCACCTCAGCACTCACCTCCTCAGCACTCACTCACCTCAGCACTCACTCACCTCAGCATTCACCTCCTCAGCACTCACTCACCTCAGCACTCACTCACCTCAGCACTCACCCACCTCAGCACTCACCCACCTCAGCACTCACCCACCTCAGCACTCACCCACCTCAGCACTCACCCACCTCAGCACTCACTCACCTCCTCAGAAATCAATCCCTCAGCATCAATCACCTCGCAGCCACTCACTAACCTCAGGCATCACTCACCTCCTCAGGCACCACTCACTCACCTCCTCAGCACTCACTCACCTCCTCAGCACTCACTCACCTCAGCATTCAATCACCTCCTCAGCATTCACTCACCTCCTCAACATTCACTCACCTCAGCACTCACTCACCTCAGCATTCACCTCCTCAGCACTCACTCACCTCAGCATCCACTCACCTCAGAATTCACATCATCAGCAATCACTAACCTCAGATACTCACCTCTAAGCACTCACTCACTCCTCAAGCAAAACTCACTAATACATAGATCAATCACTCAGCACTCCCTCCTGAACCAAGCACTAAACTCAGAAATCACCTCCTCAGCACTCCATAACATCAGCACGCACTCCCTCCTCAAGCTACTTAACTCACTCAGCACTCATCTCACCTCAGCATTCACTAACACTCACACTCACTCAACTCAGCACTCATACCTCAAGCAATCACAGCATCAGCATTCACTCACTCACCTCAGCACTCACTCCCCTCAGCACTCACCTCCTCAGCACTCACCCACCTCAGCACTCACTCACCTCAGCACTCACTCACCACAGCACTCACTCACCTCAGCAATCACATTCCTCAGCAATCACTCACAGCGAGCACGCACTCACCTCAGCACTCACTCACCTCACCACTCACTCACCTCCTCAGCACTCACCCACCTCAGCACTCACCCACCTCAGCACTCACCCACCTCAGCACTCACCCACCTCAGCACTCACCCACCTCAGCACTCACTCACCCACCTCAGCACTCACCTCCTCAGCACTCACCCACCTCCTCCTAGCATGAAATAACCTTCCTCAGACCATCACTCCTCAGCACTCACTCCTCAGCATCAGTGGTCTCACTCACCTCAGATCACTCACCTCAGCAACTCACGCACTCAGCATTCACTCACCTAAGCACTCACCTAGCCTCAGCACTCACTCACTAACCTCAGCATTCCCTCAAGCCGCAGTCACTCAAATCAGAATTCACATAACCTATAGACCTCGCTCAGCAATGCACTAAATCAGCATTCAATCACAGTCCTCAGTATTCAATCACTCACCTCAGAATCCCTCCTTCAGCACTCACTCCACTCAGCACCAAACTCCTCAGCAATCACCACTCACCTCCTCAGCGGAGGAGAAAGAAACGCAGATGAAGCAGACAGACAGAAGCGAACCATATTTACCAGGAACTGACGCTCCATCCGATCCCAGCAGAATCATCGATATCCCCGCGACCACGAATCCGCCAGCCCTGCACGAAGCCCTCCGGCAGCTCGGTGCGACGGGACTGAAGTTCATCCTCTGACGGAGCCGAAGAGCAGCGCCGCCTTCATCTTCATCTTCATCATCATCATCTCCGATAAACGCACCTGCCTCACGCTTCATCCGCGACGCAAGAAGGAGGAGGATGGCAAACGCTCCGGGTCAAGTCCGAAAACAGCCAACCATCGCACGGACCTATGTAATGAAGGATAACAACCCCCTTGGATGGGTGATGGGACCGGGTGTTGCATAATGGTTGATATAAGAATAAACGAGATGCGCGACGCAGGGAATGTGTTTCTATTTTTAAAGAAGTTGAGTTTTGTGGGTGTGTACACATCATAGAGACGCGAGCCACCCAAACTCCGCCTCAGGCGTCCTCGTCTTCTGCTCTTCGGGTACGGGTCTCGAAGCGCCCGACGACCTCGTATCAGTCTAAGCTAACCGGAAAGCTAAACAGATTCACAGCTACGCAGGCGCCGTGCGTTCCGACCAATTATGAGCGAGAGAGGGCGGTGCAGAGAATGACGCCTTAGGTCCTGCAGAGAGTAGTCGGTGGGAAAAATCTTAGAGTCTCGAGCGCAGTCCGTGCGAGGTTCCGATTCACCTGCTTGGGATCAGCTATTGGTGTCACTATAACATATTATTCATACTAGATCATGTAGTAGGTCTCTCTCTCTACTCTTGCATCTTCTCATCAGTGGTCGCGGGCAGATGCCGATGTCTGACAAAGATAGAATTAATTATATCAAGGTACTATTGAGGTTTTTTTATTGTGGTTGCAACACGTGTTGGTTTTCCACGTCATTGCTTGTAACATCAATGTTCAAAAAAGTATAAATATCACAACAATGCATAGAATGGTATATGCAAAACAGTGTTTTCCAGTATTAATAATGTAGGATTTTTTTGAGACTGTATGGCTGTTCTTAATCTTATATCTGGAACACAATAATCTGCCCATGACTGTCAAGAGGCTGGCGGTTCGGCACTATGTGAGGCCTGGTGTAGTCTGCCTGTGGAGGGGAAACGACATGGGCTAGGTAGGGGAGTGGTGATAGGGGAAACACCAGAAAGGAGGATAAGGGTGTTGACTCAAATGGAATAGGAGACTTTACGAACGGGTGCAATATGCAGCACACAGAGGGGGATGAATTTCCACATTTGAACAGACTCTCTGATAATCGATGTCGCGCGTACGGCTTCTTCCAGCTGGAACAATACCGACTTTTGCACAAAGAAATATGTCCGTGCCCTTTATTATCATTCATTCAATTTAGGTGTATCAATGCTTTTCATGTAAGAGCAAGGTCTACAAGCTCGAGGTTTCAGACTCATATATCATTTAAAACAGCCACAGCATTCGTGAATTTCTCCATTGGCTTTGCACACTGAGCTCCTTAAATGGTTTTTTAAAAGGAGCATAGTTTGTGTATGTCCGAGGCTCGCTGCTCCATCTGGCACGTTATTGTAAACACAAGACTGATAAATCTCATCATGCAACATACGGTGAGTGGGTGTGTGAGAGAGAGAGAGAGAGAAGAGAGAGAAGAGAGAGAGAGAGAGAGAGAGAGGAGGAGAGAGAGAGAGAGAGAGAGTGTGTGTGTGTGAGAGAGATAGAGAGTGTTTGTGAGAAGAGAGGCGAGATATGTGTTGGTGTGGTGGGTGTGATAGAGAGAGAGAGTGTGGTGTGCGAGAGAGAGAGAGAGAGTGGGTGTGTGAGAGAGAGAGAGGGAGATTGTTTGTGTGTGTGTGTGTGTTGGGAGAGAGAGAGAGAGTGTGTGTGAGAGAGAGAGAGAGAGAGTGTGTGTGTGGGTGTTGTGTTAGGAGAAGAAGAGTGTGTATTGTTTTGGTGTGTGTTTGTGAGAGAGAGTGTGGTGTGTGTGTAGTGGTTTGGTGTGTGTGTTAGAAGAGAGAGAGGTTTTTGTGTGTTTGTGTGTTTGTGTGTGAGAGAGAGAGGTGTGTGTGTGTGAGAGGGAGAGAGTGTGTGTGTGTGTTTGTGTGAGAGAGAGTGTGTGTGTTTGTGAGAGAGAGAGAGAGAGAGTGTGGTGTGTGTGAGAGAGAGAGAGAGAGAGTGTGTGTGGTGTGTGTGTGTGAGAGAGAGTGTTGTGTTTGTGAGAGAGAGAGAGAGAGAGGTGGGGTGTTGTGAGAGAGAGAGAGGGATGTGTGTGTTGTGTGTGTGTGTGTATGATGTGTGTGTGTGTGTAGTGTTTGTGTGTGTGTGAGAGAGAGAGAGGAGAGTGTGTGTGGTTTGTGCGAGAGATAGAGGTGTTTGTGTGAGATGCGAGTGTGTGGTGTGAAGAGAGAGTGTGTGTGTTTTTGTGTGTGTGTGAGAGAGAGTGTGTGGGTGTGTGTGTGCGAGAGAGTGTGTGTGTGTGAAGAGAGAGTGTGTGTGTGGTGTGAGAGTGCTAGCTAGAGTGTGTGTGTGTGTTTTTGTGTTTGTGTTTGTGTTTGTGTGAGAGAGTGTGTGTGTGTGAGAGAGAGTTGGTGTGTTTGTGTGTGTGTGTGTGTTAGAGAGAGTGTGTGTGTGTGTGTGTTAGTTAGAGAGAGTGTGGTGTGTGTGATAGAGAGTGTTTGGTGTGTGTTTGTTTGTGAGAGAGATTGATGTGTGTTGGTGGGAGAGAGAGTGTGTGTGTGTGTGTGGGGAGAGAGAGTGTGTGGTGTGTGTGTGTGATAGAGAGAGAGAAAAGCGAGTGGTTTTGTGTGAGAGAGAGAGTTTGTGTGGTGTGTGATAGAAGGATAGAGTGTGTGTGTGTGAGAGTAGAGAGAGAGATAGTTTGGTGTGTGTGTGTGTGTGAGAGAGAGAGTTGTGTGTGGTGTGTTGTGGTGAGAGAGAGTGTTGTGGGTGTTGTAAGTGTGTGTGGGGTGAGAGAATAGAAAGATGTGTGGTGTGTGTGTGTGTGTGAGAGAGAGTGTGGTGGTGATGTGTGTGTTTTGTGTGTGTGAGATAGATGAGTGTGTGTGTGTGAAGGTGTGTGTGGGTGTCGTGAGAGAGAGAGAGAGATGTGTGGGGTGTGTAAGTGTGTGTTTGTTTGTGTGGTAGAGATAGTAGAGAGATTGTGTGTGTTTTGTGAGAGAGATAGAGTGGTGTGTGTGTGGTGTGTGTGAGAGATAGTGGTGTGGGTAGAGATAGTAGAGTGTTGTGTGTGGTGATAGAGGGTGTGTGTGTGTGTTGTGTGAGTAAGTTTTTTTGTGTGTGAGAAGAGAGAGAGAGTGTGTGTGTGTGAGAGAGAGAGGGGAGTGTGTGTGTGTGTGGGTGTGTGTGGTGAGAGTGTGTGTGTGTGTGAGAGAAAGAAAGAGAGAGAGAGTGTGTTGTGTTGAGAGAGAGAGCGTTTGTGTGTGAGAGAGAGTGTGGTGTGTGTGTGTGTGTGTGTTTTTGTTTGTGTGTGTGTGTTTTTGTGTGGGTGTGTGTGTGTGTTTGTGAGAGAGAGTGTGTGTGTGTGAGAGAGGAGTGTTTGTGTGTGTGTGGAGAGAGAGAGATTGTGTGTGTGGGTGTGGTGTGTGTGTGTGAGAGAGAGGTGTGTGTGTGTGTGTGTGTGTTTGTGTGTGTTTTTTTGTGTGTGTGTGTGTTTGAAGAGCATTGTGTGTGTGTGTGTGTGTGAGAGAGATTGGGTTTGTGGGAGATATGGAGTGTGTTGTGTTTGTGTTAGAGAGAGTGTGTGGTGTGTGTTTTGTGGATAAAGTGTGTGTGTGTGTGTGTGCTGAGAGAGAGATATAGCGTGGTTGTGTGTGTGTGGAGAGTAGAGAGATTGTGTTTGTGTTTGTGTTTACGAAGAGAGGAGAGTGTGTGTGTGTGTGAGAGAGAAGAGAGAGAGAGTGTGTGTGTGTGTGTAGAGAGGAGTGTGTGTGTGCTGGAGAGAAGATGTGTGTTGTTTGTGTGAGAGAGAGAGAGAGAGTGTGTGTTTGTGTGTTTGTGTGAGTGAGTGAGTGAGAATGTGTGTGTGTGTGCGTGTGAGAGTGAGAGAGAGGTGTGTTTGTGTGAGAGAGTTTGTGTGTGTGGTGTGTGTAAGTGTGTGTGTTTGTGTGTTGTGTGATAAGAGAGGATAGGTGTGTTTGTGTGTGTGAGATGAGAGAGAGTGTGGGGTGTGGTGTGTGAAAGAGGTGTGTTTGTGTGTGTGTGTGTGATAGAGAGAGAGTGTGTGAGTGTGTGTGTGTTATAGTGAGTGTGTGAGTGTGGGAGAAGAGCGATAGAGAGAAGAGAGAGAGATAGAGTTTGTGGTGTGTGTGTGTGTGTGTTTTTGTGTGTGTGTTGTGTGTGTGTGTGTATTGTGTGAGTATTGTGTGTGTGTGAGTAGTGTGTGTGTGTGTGTTTGTGAGAGAGAGTGGGAGGAGAGATAGAGTGTGTTGTGTAATTTTTTGTGTGTGTGACGAGCGTAGAGAAGAGGAGAGAGAGACGAGAAGTGGTGTGTGTGTGTTGTGTTGTGTGTGAGGAGAGAAGATAGAGAGAGAAGAGGAGTGTGTGTGTGTGTGTGTGGTGTTGTGTGAAGAGGAGAAGAGAGAGAGTTGTGTGTGAGAGAGAGAGATAGAGAGGGTGTGTGTGAGCAGAGAGAGAGAGTGTTGTGTGTGAGATAGAGAGAAGTGTGTGTTGTGTGGTGTGTGCGAGAGAGAAGAGAGTGTTGTTGTGTGTGTGTGTGTGTGCGAGAGAGTGTGTGTGTGTGTAGAGTGTGTGGTGTCTGTGTGTGTGTGTTGAGAGAGAGAGTGTGTGTGGAGAGAGAGTGTGGTGTGTGTTCAGAGAGAGTGTGTTTGAGAGAGAGAGTGTGTGTGGTGTGGTGGTGTTTGAGAGAGAGGTGTGTGGTTTGTGTGTGAAGAGCGAGAGTGTGTGGTGTGGTGAGAGAGAGAGTGTGTGTGTGTTTGTGTGTGTGAGAGAGAGAGAGTGTGTGGGTGTTTGTGTGTGTGTGTGTGTGTGAGAGAGAGTGTGTGGGTGTGTGTGTGTGTGTGTTTGTGTTTGTGTGTGTGTGAGAGAGTGTTTGTTTGTGTGTGTGTGTGTGTGTGTTTTTTTTTTTGTGTGTGTGTGTGTGTGAGAGAGTTGTGTGTGTGTTTTTGTGTGTTGTGTGTGAGAGAGATGAGAGAGGTGTGGTTGTGTGTGAGAGAGAGAGAGAGTGTTTGTTTGTGTGAGAGAGAGATAGAGTGTTGTTGTGTGTTAGATAGATAGAGAGAGAGTGTTTTGTGTGGTGTGGAGAGAAGTGTGGTGTGTTGTTTGTGTGGTGTGTGAGAGAGAGGGTGTAGGTGTGTGTACGTGTGTGTGTGTGTGTGAGAGAGAAGAGAGAGAGAGAGTGTGTGTGTGTGTTGTGTGTTAGAGATGAGTGTGTTTTGTTGATGTGTAAGTGTGTGTGGTGGTGCATGTGTTTGTGTGAGAGAGATAGAGAGACAGTGTGGTGTTTTTGTGTGAGAGAGAGTTGTGTGGGGTGTGAGAGGAGTGTGTGGCGTGTGTGTGAGAGAGAGGATGTGTGGGTGTTGTGTGTGAGGAAGAGAGAGTGGTGTGTGTGTTTTTGTGTGGTTGTGTTTGAGAGAGAGAGAATAGGAGAGATTGTGTGTGGTCTGTGTGAGAGAGAGTGTGTGTGTGTGTGTGTGTGAAGAGTGTGTGTGTGTGCGAGAGAGTGTGAGAGAGTGTGTGTGTCAGTGTGAGAGAGTGTGCGTGTGTGTGTGTGTGTGGGAGAGTGTTTGTGTGTGTGTGTGTGTGTGAGAGAGAAGAGTGTGTGTGTGTGTGACAGAGAGAGAATGTGTGTGTGTGTGTGACAGAGAGAGAGAGAGAGTGTGTGTGTGTGTGTTTGTGTAGAGAGGTGTGTGTGTGTGTGTGTGTGTGCGAGAGAGTGTGTGGGTGTGTGTGTGTAGGAGAGAGTGTGAGTGTGTGTGTGTGAGAGATTGTGTGTGTGTGAGAGAGAGTGTGTGTGTGTGTGTGTGAGAGAGAGTGTTGTGTTTTGTGTGTGTGTGTGTGTGAGATTGCGTGTTTGTGTGTGTGTGTGTGTGAGAATGGGGTGTGGTGTTTGTTGGTGGTGTTGAGAGAGAGGGGATGTTGGAGGGTGTGTGTGTGTGGTGTGTGAGAGTGTGTGTGTGTTGTGTGAGAGTGTGTGAGCGTTTTTGTGTTGTGAGAGGAGTGTGTGGGTGTTTGGGTTGTGTGAAGAGTGAAGAGATAAAGGGTGTTTGTGTGTGTTTGTGTGTGTTTGTGTTTGTTTGTGTTTTTGTGTGTGTGTGTGGTGTGGTGTGTGTGTGGTGTGTGTGTGAGTGTGTGTGTGTTGTGTGTGTGTGTGTGGTGTGTGTGAGAGAGTGTGTGTGTGTGTGTGTGTGTGAGTGTGTGTGTGTGTGGTGTGTGAGAGAGAGAGAGAGAGAGTGAGTGAGTGGATGAGGTGAGTGAGTGAGTGAGTGAGAAGGGGAGGAGCGAGAGAGAGAGAGAGAGAGGGTTGTGGGTGTGTGTGTGACTAGCGTGTGTGTGTGTTTGTTTGTGAGAGAGAGTGTGTGTGTGTGAGTGAGAGTGTGTGTGTGTGTGTTTGTGTTTGTTTGTGTGTGTGAGTGAGTGAGAGAGTGTGTGTTTTTGTGTGTGTGTGTGTGAGAGTGTGTGTTTGTGTGTGAGAGAGAGAGTGTGTGTGAAAGTGAGAATGAGTGGTGTGTGTGTGTGTGTTTGAGAGAGTGTGTTGGTGTGTGTGTGTGTGTGAGAGAGTGTGGTGTGTGTGTGAGAGAGAGAGAGAAACTGTGTGTGTGTGTGTGAGAGAGAGTGTGTGTGTGTGTTTGTGTGTGTGTGAGAGTGTGTGTGTGTGTGTAGTGGAGGTGTGTGTGTGGTGTGTGTGAGATAGAGAGTAGAGAGAGAGAGAGTATGAAGACATATTTATCTTTAATGTCAGATAAAACATCCTCTGTAACTCACTGTAAAAGTACAACAATGATTGTCTTTCTACTTTCAAAATTGTATGTTTAATTGTGTGTGTTAATTCCCATTTCTTTGTAATTAACCGTGTAATTTACTAGCCATCTAATCGAATTGTAAAGTTTAACACCGAAACATATGAGAGAGACATATAACAACTAAATTAAGAGAAAGATTTACTTAGATTATATCGTAATGAAATAGTTATTTTCAAATTAACGGCAGAGTATCTCAGTCAAGGATTGCATAATAAGAAAAAATTATAATAAGAAAGTTAAAAATTATAATTATTTCGTTCATTCTTTCTAAACATGATCCGGAAAGCTTAGTTCCAGTTAGGGTTGTTATAGTTAACTAAACTAAAACTGTAAAAAAAAAAATTATTTGAAATAAAATAGTTATCTGACAAAGTAAAAAAAAACAAAGATTTCAGCCAGTTAGGTAGATAATCCAAAAACGACTAAAAATGACAAAGTGTAACGATTAGTCCACTGAAGGCGAGTTTAAGATGAACCCAAGTGCTGCTTTATTCCAAACATCCAAACCAGAAAGACTTGACTCACAGACAGCAGCTCACAACATTAATATTAGACAGCAGAGAGTGAGGCCACATGAGGGCTATTTATCTCAAACAATACAGGTCACATGACAAGAAACAACCAATGAGAGGCAGGTCACATGACAAGACAACCAATGGCAGGATAACAAGAGAGCAAGGGAATAACAGGACAGAACAAGGACCACGACTAAACTCCAAAATAAAAGACATGAAAACATGAACATGAAACAAAACCCAAAAACCCCTGTTACACTAAAACACACAAATAAATTAAACTAAACTAAACTAAAATGACAACAGAAAACATACAAATAAAAACAGATTTTAAGAACTATAGCCTAATGGTATCTCAATTAGGATATAATAAGATAACACTAGTTCCAGGGGAGTTTTGCTGATTTAGTGTAATGGTAAATCTTTTTTAAAATCTGTTTTTATCTGACTTGCAGCACTTGTATATAGCCTATTAACCAATGTGCAGTCGTGTATTTTTTTATTTACATTTTTTATCTATTTACAATTAAAAATGGTCATTGCATGCATGCAGTATGCTAAAATCAGATGTGTTCAGGCATAGACATAATAGTTATTTATTATGTGTTCAGGCATGTGCGCGGTCAGCCAGTCTCTGCGTGGCGCCCTCTGCGCATGCGCAGTCAGTGATGGGCATTCCGACTCTTTTTAGGGATCCGGATCATTTGGCTCAGCTCAGCACAAAGAACCGGCTCTTTCGACTCCCAAGCGGCTCTTTATTTAGTACCACATCTGGCTTTTATAATTCAGTCAGATTTGTCAATGTTTTGACCTAAGTCTGGGATGTGTGCACAAATATAATTAAATTATTCAAAGTAATTAAACTAAACCATTAATAATAAAAAAATTTACTATACGATGCTTCGTAATAGATTTGTTAAACCACACTATAATGCAGATTTACACAATTCAAATCATTTAGTCATATTTATGGCTCCATACACCTTTACAAAAATACCATGCATTTATATATTTTTTGTATAAAAACCAAAAACCTAATTTATGTAAAAACATAAACGATTGCACAGGTAGCCTACGTCTCTACGATGTCTGCTGAATAATGGATCTTCCCATTATTTTGTCTGGTATTAAGAAAGTTAAAAAACAACAACGCTAAGAGCCGACTCATATTGTTCACTCAAAGGAGTCGACTCACTGAACCGACTCACTGAAACCTCTCAGCAGCGTCGCGCTTGTCTTGCTTCAGCCTTGAAAATACAACACTCTGATTTGATTTGTGTTTATTTAGCGTCGATATGTTTTCATTATGGTTTGATTTGAGGGTTTGTGATCTTCTGCGTGTGTTTGTTTCGTTCTGTGAGGCGTTTCTTCAGTAAATGTCAGACGTTGCTGTCAAGCATTGACCGATAATCGGTAAGAGTTTATCTTGTAGTTTAATGTTTATTTCATACACTTCAGTTGAAACCCAGCGGTGTAAACCCCTTCAGGCCTCATGAAGAAATACTATAGTAATTTATAGATTAATGTTAGTTGCATTAGTTTGTTGTGTAGCTGCTGTGCTAATATAACATAAACAAGTTACTGTACCCAATACTGTACTATGTTTTCTACAACTATAGGGTATATTACACTACAGTAAACACTAGTATGCTTACTAGTTAACACCATAGTCATCCATTAATAATTTAGATCAGCATACTTTCATTAGTGAGATCAACAATATCGAGTATATTTGTGTGCTTCTTTATTCTTAATAATAATAATATATAATAATAATAACCATTCCCAACACCCCTACAGAGCGCACGCATACATTACGTGAAGCCTAGACTAGTGTGTGTTCTTTCACTGCATGATTCAGTCTATTAAAATGCATTTAGAATGATCACAAATTCAAGACATGATGGCAGAAAATTTATATATTTATACCACTTCATATAGTTATTCAATTTCACACGAAGAGTGCCGTTTTTCTCCAAAAATTACCGTGATTACAAATGTGACATTGAATTCAGTAAACAATAAGTTAATTAAAAGACTTACGTTTTAGACGCCATATTGCTTGTTTTTGCTCTATTTCGCCAACAAAAAAAAATCATTCCGAATACAGCCACAGCGCTGTTTGTGTCTCTGAGCAACATGACGGTGTTTGTTCCTG
Source organism: Sinocyclocheilus anophthalmus (assembly GCA_018155175.1). Taxonomy (NCBI): domain Eukaryota; kingdom Metazoa; phylum Chordata; class Actinopteri; order Cypriniformes; family Cyprinidae; genus Sinocyclocheilus; species Sinocyclocheilus anophthalmus. The sequence continues at coordinate 29,893 of JADLZN010008064.1, forward strand.
AATGAATCAACCGTTTTAAATGATTCAGTTCAATCGCAATGACTCACTTATTAACAGTGACTTGCTGCCACCTGCTGGCGGTTTTAATTTCACATTTCGGCTTTTTCTTGCTTATTTTTTCATTTTTTAGAATCCATTCAAATATCAGTTTCACGTTTTATGTTTAATCATATCAAAACATTCTTTTCATTTGTAACTGCAGGTTAAATGCATTCATGTCTTGCATTAAACAGTGTGTAAATACATCTAAATGCCACTTCAGATGCAGCTTCTGTGTTGATTTAATTTGCTCGGTAACAGCCCAAATGTCTTCTTATTCTAATTCCCTGATTAAATGTAAGAGTTTGACTCAAAAGATGATGCACACTTACAGAAAAATTGCTTTATAAAGGGAAAATGCCCATAAAAGGTAAAAATCTATTTAAACTTATTTGAAAAGATTAATTTCTATCACTGCTGTGTACTGACTACACAGAATATGAAGAATATTAAAAACATCAGGAGTCAGCTGTCTTCGGCAGTGCTTAAGATATCAGCACATTAACACACTCGGCAAAATATCGTCTAATTATCGTTATCGATAAAATCCCAGAAAATATAGAGAGATAATTTTTTGTCAATATCGCACACCCCTAAATGTTACAATCAAACTTCATTGTTATATAGATCTATATTAGAAATGAATGCTTCAATGGCATGTGCTCGTCCTATTTTGGCTTTGGTTTGAGCATGTGCAGTTTAATGATAATAATAATAAATTACCTCATATTTTTTTCTAGTATATTTTGGTCTATTTTTTCTTTTAGGCTGCTATACAGGTGAGAACCACGTCCAAACAAAAACAAACCAAAAACAATTGCACTCTATTAATTTACTAACTGGTTGTTTTCTTTAAAGTGCCTCTATTATGGATAATGAAAGGTTCATATTTTGGTTTTGGGAGTCCTAGCAACAGGTTGACATGCATGCAAGGTCAAAACACACTTTCATTGTCTTATAATATGCATTTATTTTTAACTTACTTGCTCAACGACTCCCAAACGATTCGCTCAACGATTCATTTTCCCAAACCCCTCCTTTGCGTGACGCTAATCTGCACTGATTGGTCCGATGACTCAGTCTGGTTGTACACCATCGTATTGCTCTATTCTTTATCATAACTGTGATTGTGGTGTGCAGGAGTTGGGTTATGGAGGCGGTTCTGAAGCGACTGCAGACGCTGACCGCGGATCAGCTGAGAGACGAGCTCACCGGCGCCGGACTCAGATGCGGCCCGGTCACAGCCACCACCAGGAGCCTCTTTGAGAAGAAGCTGGCTCGAACTCTTCTGGGGGAGGCCGCGGTGCATTCTGGGAGCTCACTTCCTGCGGAGGAGCTCCAGCAGCCAATCAGTGAGCAGAACCGAGAGGAAGTGACCGGTGAAGCTGAAACCCCAGAGCCGCAGACGGAGAGTCCGTGTGTTTATTACGGCGTGTGTCCTGAGCCAGATGACCCAGCGGCTGAAGAAGGTCTATGTCAGTGCTGGAAACAGTACTAAAAAATTGTACTTAAGTAAAAGTATTGCTACTTAAAGCTGCTTTCTGATTTGAGTGGCACTGGGGGGGGGGGGGGTGGGAATTCAAGGGAATTCGCATGCTGCCGCTCATTTCTAGATCCCGACCATATTGGTTTTTTTTAAAGGCCGATACCGATATTAGGAAATAAAAAGAAACCGATATCGATATATCGGCCGATATTCTTTGTGTATATATTATAGTACAGTACCAGTCAAAATAGCATAAGCAGAATATATACAAATAAACACATTTTATGCAATGATCCCCTCAATTTGTGATCAAACACTTATAATGATGTTACAAACATATGTAGTGGAGTCAGGGTATTTACATTTAACAATGAATATCCAAAATGAGTCTGACATCAGTGCACTGAACAGTAAAGTTCACTTATTATAAATAACTTAAAAACAATAGAACTCTCTCGCTCTTCTCTCTCTCTCTCTCTCTCTATATATAGACATAAACTTGATTAATAAATAAATAAGGTACTCTGTAGGGCAAAAGCTGCCAATCCAACAGGTTTATGCAGGAAGCACAGCTTTAACAAAATTAAACATCTAAAATGAATAAATAATAATAATGCATTTTTTCACCAATTCTGTGTTGTGTATTTTCTGGTAATCGAATGAACACGCAGAACATGAGGATTCGTATTTTAATAGTCTTTTTGCAGTTTAATATCCACAGACACTAATCTATATCGCGATTTGATTTAAGTGTACTGACCTGTTTTTTTTTTATTCATCAAAAATATGACAAATTCCATTAAATTCCGCATTATATAGTAAATTCCGTTTTTATGAATGGATTCCGCGACTTCGTCTGCGTTTTCCACATCGCAGAAATCACAGGGCCCTACTAATGTAGCAAACGAGTGTGATAAGCTCATTGTGAGAGTAAAAGACAGGGACATGTTGTTTATTTACTTAGCGTTGAGTCTCTCCAACTAGGTGACAACGTTGCGTTAAATCACCATTCAACAGACTCGAGCCACCACCGATCAGCGGCATATTTGGCGATACGATATATCTGTGACAGGCTCATATCGGCCGATAATATCGGCAAAACGAAATATGTGATGAACGCTACTTTATCAGATAAAATGAAAATACCATCGAAACTTTCTGAAACAGGCTTTTCCTTCAGAGATACATTCATATAAAACATCCGCGACGTGTTATGATTTTGAAACGTGCAGCGCTCATGTTTATTCAACAAAGTCAAATGCCACAAATAAATCAATGTATGGGAAACACTGGTAATGTGTATCGAAATATCGGAAATGTTTTTAAAAATCATATCACCGTTATTGAAAATTTATTTATCGCGATACATATGGATATTGAATTATTGTCCAGAATACTACTGTCACGCTAATACACACTATACACATAGTCACGCAATGCTGATGTTGTTAACATTAACAATTTGAGAACAAAAGTATAACAATAATAATAATTTGAAAGGTTTGATGTGATATGAACTAATTTAGATTAAATCACCATTGGTAACACAATTTATTGTAATGCTTTTTTCCTCAGTTGGTCAGAACAAAAGTGGCCGACTTGTTATTACTTGTTCATATGACAATATTCCATTGAAAATTCTTATTGGGTTAGATTGTTTTTGTTTTTCTGAGCAAAAAAATTAATATCATACATTTTTCCCTGATTTACAGAAGAGACGCACTAAAATGTCATTCAGTGTAGCAATTTTGTCAGGCATATTTACAACAAAAATCTATTTGTGACATATTAAAAGACTAATTGCTTTCACCCCAAATATTAATTAGTTGTAATTTTACTTTTTTAAAATTTGCCACTATCCTAGGTTTTTGCCCATTTGTCAGTAAGAATTTCTTACTAATTTAAAACACAATGAAATTTAATATGCTCCCTTATTCTTTATATTTTAATATGTACACTTCAGAATAAGCATGTTTGAATTTTTACATAAATATTGTGTTGCACTGAATGACAATGTAACATTATTTAAAACCATTTTGACATTTTATTCTGATTTGAAACCTTAAATGTAGACACTTTACTCACATTTAATGTGCTCTCTATGGACATAAAATCACTTTTGTAAAATTCTTTTGATTCGGACATCTTAACGTCTTTGACCCATATCTCAAGAAGTAGAAGAAAATGAAAAAAGTACTTAAGTACTGTAACGAAATTATTTTGTGATTAGATACTTCCCCCTCTGGCCTGTGTTCATCGGCTTCTGAGAGCGCTTCATCCTGACCATGTGATCGTTTCAGGATCGCTGCTGTTCTGTGATAAGATGAATGCGCTGATAGGCCGTGATGAGCTGAAGTAGTCTAGATTTAAAGCCTCGCCAGAAAGAAACGCGGAGACTTCGCAAAGGCTTCTGTTGTCGCAGCTCAAACGTCTCCAATACAACCAGTGCAGGTCGTCCGCACTCCATACACATCCGACATACGTCAATGTTTTTCCGTGTTTTTTGTTGTTGCTCAGCAATGGCATGGACGTGATGTTGTCTGGGGGTGTGGCTAAAGGAGAGTGGGACGGTGGGCGGTGCTCGGGGTGGTGACTGAAAACGGTGACTGTGTAGTTCTGATGTCAACCTTTTACGGAAGTCACAAAGGTTCGTGAAAAATCACAGCTACTTTAAGCAGGCTGTGCGCATTTTTACTGTGGACTGATGGTTTTGAAACTTATATGGTAGTTAAATAGTCCCTAGACCTCAGTAATCGTGAAAAAGCCAGGAAATTTCCGTTTTGACAATATGGGACCTTTAAGTTCTCTGGATTCTATTTTTTTTTTTTCTTCATATAACTTTTCTGGTTTCCATTTTCCCCGTTGCTTACTAGTTTGTTTGTTGTTTTTGGATAACTTTTTTTTCCCGGTTTTAGTTTTTTAGGGCCCTATGATTTCAGCGTCTTTTGTCTCACTAAATGAGGACATAAATACATGAACAACATCTCCAGAACTGCTCTGAGAGTCACTTCCTGAGCATAATCCATCATACACACCGAAATAAGTATCCATGGCAACCCGTCAAAATAAAAGTTCGGTTTAACTTGAGGACATTGACAGAAATATATTACTGTTGTTCAGTAGAATAGGCTACTACTACTACTAAAATTATTAAACCTTATTTTTAAGGAATAATCATACAATATTTCTTTAATGTTTTAATTGTAAATCCCCTTTATTTGCCCAAAAAATAAAATACATTTTTCATTGATGAAAAGATAAATTAACTTCATGCCTTCATTTGATAACCAGAAAAATGTAAATACACAAAAACATTTCATAAGGCTATTATTGTAAGAATGAATGAAACTTGTTTTTATGCATTCAAATAATTAGACATGCTAAAACACAGAATTTGGTAAGAATAAAACAATAAAGGTTGGGATAAAATAAAACTTTCATAGCCCTAAACATGTGGTTTTTGTTAAACTGTACTCGTAAGTTGGGGTGTTATTGTTTTTTTAATGATTTTAATTAATTAGTCCTGCTTTGTGAATACTCAATTGAATTAACCATTAAAAGGAATCAGAAATGAAAACTGAAAATACATAAATAAATGGAATCTCAAAACTGAAAACGTAAAAACAGAATTTAGAAAAAAATAAAATGAATTTCATAGAGCCTAATTGTCCTGGATTCCAATTTATGCAGAATTCACTTTTTTCCCCCCCATTTACTTTTTATGGATTCCTTTCCCCCCCTGGTTTTATTTATTTATTTATTAATACTTAGGTTTTTTTTATTTATTTAACTTTTTCTGGTTTCCTTTTTTTTTTTTAAGTTTGACTTTTTCGTTTAATGTTAAATGGAATTTACCTGATCAAAAACTGCCTAAGTAATTAATTCATGACACTTAAAGCGTTGTTTCACCCAAAAATGAAATACCCTATAAACCCACGACCTCTGGCTTGCTTAGTTGGGGACACTTCAATTCCAGCGTTATCGTTGACATGATTGCAAAGATATATTTAACTGGGAGCTCGTATGTTGCATCACTGAATTCATGATGAACTGAAAAATAGTGTTTACTATTGTCATTTTGCATTATTATTTTCCTAATTAATGCTGTTCAGTGGCTTTGACACAATCTGTATTGTTAAAAGCGCTATATAAATAAGGTGACTTGACTTGACTTTTACGCTCCGTCAAGGCATGCTAGATGTGTATGACTTTCTTCTTTCAGATGAACACAATCAGAGTTATATCAATAAACATCCTGACTCTTCCAGGCTTTATAATGGCAGTGAATGGGGTCGAGATTTTGAAGCAAAATAAAGTGCAAAAATCCATCATAAAAAGTGCTCCACGCGCCTCCAGGAGTTTTTGTAAGGAAAATATCCATATTTAAAACTTTCTAAACCGTAATCTCTAGTTGTACGCGCGTTCATGAGAGAGTGGCGTTCCTGTTGAGAATTTACTAGGGATGTAACGATATCAAAATCTCACGATACGGTATTTATTGCGATATTTAAAAAAAAAGACAAATGAAGAATTGGGGGAAAAATTTACATTTTGTATGTTTTAAAGTTAAATTATTCTATCTAATGAAGAGTTCAAAATTAAGAGCTCCATCCCATGTTCTTAACTAAGAAAACTTAAAGGTGACATATTATGCCCCTTTTTACAATATGTAATCTAAGGGTGCTTTCACACCTGTAGATCGATTGCTTTGTTCCGAAACGGGATTAAAATTATTACAATGTTGCTTTTTATTCTTGGTGCGGTTCGCTTTCACACGGCAAAGTTTCTAAACGGACCAAATTTGTTAATACAAGTCACGCGCGAGTAAACTGTTCTCTCATTGGTCAAAGTTCCACGTTTTATTTTCCGGGATTCCACTGAGCTGTCACGCATGTCATCCGACAGGACTCAGGATGGAACGACAACAGCTTTTTTTTTTTTTTTATCTGTCTTTATATTAATTTATCATTTTGAGCAGGAGTCCAGGATTCATCGTGAAAACATTTTTAAAACGCACCTACTAGGAAGAAGAGTAATAAGACGGCATTATAAAATGAAAAAGTGCGCTTTTTTATTTTGAATGGCGAAGACGTGCTCACCCACAGACATTCACTGGTTCATTTTGAGGTATTAGCAAAACAACAAAGCTGATGCTTTTCATGGAACTTACGTAATTACCCATTATACTTTGTGATATAGCCTGGTTCGTTGGTCCGTTTGATTGGATTGCTTTCTCACTACAACCAAACTGCTCCAGAGTTTTTCAATCGAGCCGAGACCACCTCGTTCAGGCGATCTCGGACCGATTGTTTTGGCACGGATCCGTGGCGCGATTGCCGTGTTCACATATGCCCAAACGAACCGAGCTAATGTGGGGTAACGCGCCAGTTTCCGAACAATACGAGCCATGTGAAAACACACCCCCAGTCTCTGGTGTCCCCAGAATGTGTCTGTGAAGTTTCAGCTCAAAATACTCCACAGATCATTTATTATATCATTTTGAAAATGCCTATTTTGATTGGAAGCAGAAACACGCTGTTTTTCGGCCTGTGTCTTTAAATGCAAATGAGCTGCTGCTCCCCGCCCCCTTTCCAGAATAGAGCTGCCTTTACAGCTCGGACCTGCTAAACACATCAGTTTTGGCTCTGATTATCATGTTTATCGCGCTGAAATCGTGTGTTTTAAACCATATTAGTTTAAATTTTCTGATATATGGTTTTCTGAGCGTACACATCCGAAGCACATGGAGAGAAAGCGGCTGTCACAGCATGCGAGCACTAAACTAAGCTCTCATTCACACACAAGCTTACGTTAAAAACACACATGAGTTACAAAAACAGTGGGTTATGTCTGTGAAGGTAAACAGCTGGGAAATAAATCACATGTTTATTTTAGATCTGTGTGGCAGCAGCAATATACAGTAAATACATCAATAAATGCACTGCTCTGTCGTCTCGTCTGAGGCTGAGACTCTAAACAGTGTTCTGAGCTCGTCTGTGCAGACAAAGACAGAACAGTTAGCATGTTTTGCTTAAACTTTTGCCATGGCATTAGAACTGTACGCCGTTGTTGTCGCTTGCGAAATCAAATGACGGTGCCTTGAGTGGAAGTTTACAGATTAAGGGGCGGTAATATTATAATGAGATCCCTTTGCCACGTCACCAAGGGAGCGAAATCAGACGCGCTGGTTTTCTCAGACGCTTGCAGAAAAAGGCTTCCCAAAACAAAGTTACTGGGTTCATCTTTTTCACGTTTCCTTGGTTGGTAGATGCACCGGGGACCTGATTACAGCACTTAAAACCTGGAAAGTCGGATTTTCATGATGTGTCACCTTTAAGTCAGAAAAAGGTCTTGTAGCTGAACTTTAAAGGGGACTCGACCCTCTTTTTATTTGTGATATACGGTCTCAGTCTAAATTACACTCACACTGCTGTTTTAGGAAGCTAAACAAATTAGAACATAATAATAATAACCATGACAGTAGTAGCCATATATTGTAAAACAATTGCACTGTAAAATAAATGAAAATGAATATTTCATAGGTATGTTATTTGTGCTTTACACTACAGCAGGGAAATTACAACACTTCTTTCCTAATTTCTACACTTGAAAAGAGATATTTTGAATTTGGACTGCATTTAAACCTCTATTCATACTGCACTTTTAAGCTTTTATTTTGATGGAAACTCCAGCTTCAGTGAAAACAGGATTACAAAAACACGTCTCACTACAAATCTAGTGAAGCGCTGTAATCATCTGCCGTGTAAATAAAGCCTAACTGGTGTCTGTTGCGTTCCCAAACACGAGCTAAACTCACAGCAGGTGAAATAAAGGAGTGGACGGCATTCATTCAGTGTGAACGAGCCGCTCTGAGACGCAGAAAACACCGGATCACGAGCTGATCGTCTGAACGAAGTGAGCGCTTCGCTTTGAAACAGACTTGATGAAGAGATTAATCATATAGTGCTTTCGGTTTGAGTTCATTTGACAGATACTGCGCCAAAGCATAATGACTCTAAACACCTTTTATGTTAGAATAAGAAGTTAAATATATTTTAAAATCTACAGTTTTCGCCTGGAAGACCTATATTGTTTCATATCGTCATGTGACCGCGATGACATCGAGACTCTCGCGATACCACGATATTGATAATATCATAACATCCCTAGAATATACAGTAGATTCCAGTTTTCTGACTGGATTGTGTGATTCTGTCCGTGTTTTCTGCTCTAGACATGTTGCCAGTTAAGATGGCTTGTGTGACGCGTGTCATGTGCTGCTGATGGATTCTGTGTTCAGAGCGCTCGGTGAGTTCAGACGCTGTGAACCTGGAGAAGGCCAATGAGTTTAACAGTCCTCGAACCCAAGACCTGACGGCCAAACTGCGCAAAACCGTGGAGAGCGGAGACGAGGAGGCGTTCAGAGAGCTGGTCTGGGGAAATCCACGATATCTCATCGGATCCGGTGACAATCCCACTATCGTGCAGGTGCGCTTGTCCTCTGCAGGTGCTACGATGTTTCTGAAAGAAGTCTCTCCTGCTCACCAGGGCTGCTTTTATTGTCAAAACTACAGTACAATACGTGAATATTTTTATGATATAAAAAAAAAAAAAAAAAAACAAACAGCTGTTTTCTATGTGAATCTCTGTTAAACTGTAATGTATTTCTGTGATGCGCAGCTGTATTTTCAGCATCATTCCTCCAGTCTTCAGTGTCACATGATCTTCAGAAATCAGTATAATATGCTGATCTGCTGCTCGAGAAACATTTCTGAAACAACAACTTTTATTATTATTATTAGTAGTAGTAGTAATGATGATAATAGTTTACTTTATATATAACTAGTTATATATACAAATTAATGTTTTTAATTTAAAATTATAATAGTTTTAAACAAAGTAAATTGCTATCAAAATAGTTATATTCCCGACAATATGATCTTTTTCACTAATAATTGAAAATGAATAACAATTTTAATTCCTTATTATTATTGTAGTAGTGTAGTAGTAGTGATAATTAATAATTTACATTATATATAACTACTATTACATTAACATTATTATATAATATAATATTATATAATTTTTTTTTTGTGTGTGGTTACAATTGAATTATTTCTATAAAATGATTACATTTCGTCGGCACGCAAAGTATAATAATGATCATTTTAATAAAAACTATTTTATCAATAATATAAACTTTTATTGTTATTAGTATTAGTATTTCTAATTATTACAAGGTGTCCGCGGCGTCTTAAAAAGTATTAAAAGTTGATAAATCAATTTAGAGAAAATTAAGGCCCTTAAAAACTATTAAAAAGTCTTAAATAAAATTTAGTATCATGTTTTCATTATGACCGTTACCATCCGCTCCCGCAAACATTCTAATATTGTATATAATATCCGCGCATCAGGGAGCCGCTGTCAGTATGTTAAATCGCTTTTGAATGAGCGCTCGCTGTCGCAGTTCACTTTCGCTTTTCGCGTCATAGCGCGCTCTGTGTACATAGAGCGCATCTTACGATATAGATATTGTCAATGAGGCGCAGGATCTGTTGAGCAGCAACTCCCGCAACATCTTGTCAGCGTCTCCCTTACTCTCACAAAACTTATTTTAGCCTCCGTAGCACAGGTAAACTGTCTGATCAGTCAGGTGTTTGTCACGAGAAGTGCTCCACAGCTATGGTTTGCAGACAGTTATAAGAGTTGATGTGACAAATACGTCTTTTTTATATATACTGTGTAAATACTAGGGCTGGGTAAAAAATATTGGTATCTCGATATTAATCGCTTCTCATTTTTACGGAACGATATCGATTCTTAAATCCCAAGAATCGATTAGTCTCACCTTTTTTCAGTTAATGGACGGAATGTTGATGGGTACTTCCCATCCAATAAATCGCAAGAATTGTGTTTTGGTACTTTTAATATGAAACAAAGCCTCAGATTTCAAATTCTGTCCATTGTATTGCAGTATTCAAACAATAAATGCCGTTTTGGCGCTGTTTAATGTGGAGTGACGGATCGCTGTAGCGCCTCAGCTTAACAGACGTGAACTGATCATCTCCTCCGCTTTATTACTAGTTATAGCACAAAATAAACATGACTAAACATCCGAAGGTACGTTAAAAGAAAGAGTACAACTTTACAATCTCATGTAATCTCTCAATCAGTGTTTCAAAGACGTCAATATAACGGCTTGTAAACAATGCCACGCCACATTTACCCAAAAACATATTCAGTGACCATAAACTCATTAGTCAGATAGAATTAAACTGTAGAGAGGGGCATTTTGCTGAATATATGCACCATATAACATATTCATTATAAAATTTACTGTTCTTCAATGTTTAATTAGTTTAAATTAATCCATCAAGTTTTTGACAGCCACCATTATGTTTATATTAAAAAAAAAATGTCTTGAAGGAGATGGTAACCTCTTATTTACTTTTACAATCTCATTTTACTTTCCGTTATAGTAACTGACTCTCATGTATATTTTAAGGCATTAGTTGAGATTTTTTTTTCCTTGAGAAAATTTGGCATGTACTGTACCTGATCTATATCCAATTATCCTATCAAATCGCATCGGTGATTTTGTATTCCAAAACCCCGCCCATAGTAAATACTCGTCCCGTTAGCTCGAGCCACTCTTATTTATTTCTCTCTTCAATAAGTGTTTCATCATTTGTTTTGTCTTATTGTTCTAATCCTTGTTTCTTGGGTTGCTTTGGTAGTCCTCAAGTGAATTCTCTTGGTGCTTTCGTTCCCTGCCTTCTGAATAGTTTGCTTGAAGGAGTATCACAAGTAAGACTGTTAGTTGTGCTACCTTACCATCGATATGTAATTAAATGTCAGTTAACGTCTCCGCCAGTGTCAGAGGATGAGGTCCTAAAATGTATGTGTAAACCTTAAAACGGTCCTTTGCATTTAACACTCCATGATAGTATCAACAGCGGGCTGCACCATATTTTTTTTGTTGAAACTGATGCAGTTTATTTTTTCCAGGATTCCGATGAATCAAAGTCAAAGAGCAGGCATTATTTGAAATATTAAAACATATTTTGTACAGTTTTATGTCCTGGTGGTGATGGCTTGTGAGCAGGGAGGGCTTGCAGATAACCGTCTGCCGTGGCTGCTAAAGAGAACCAGGCGTGCCATCCGTCTCGTCGGCTGCTGTAGACGCTGGAGTAGCCCGAGTCATGCGCTCATTTATCCTAACGTAACGAGGCACATGCTGCAGTCAAGGCGCCTTCATACATCGTCGTCTGTACCTCAACAACCTGACAAAGCTGTAGTGTGCCTTTAATTACATTCTATTAATGGTGTTTAACTTAGAAGTTGCTATCCTGTTTGGCACACATCATAATACTGAATTTTTTTGATAATAACGATTATAAAAATTTAACAACAACTTTTATTATTCTTATGTAGTAGAGTAGTATTAGTAGTAGTAAGGATGATAATCAATATTTTACTTTATATGTAACTATATTATATTACTTTATACTAACAAATTAATGTTTAAAATGTTTTAAAAATCTAATGTATATCATTGCTGTCAAAATTATTATAATTACAATTTCTATTCCCACAAAAAGTATATTGATCATTTTAATAATAACAATTTTAATTATTATTATTATTAGTGGTAGTATATTGAAAAATCTGAATGTTTACTTATAATGACTATTATTACATTACATTATATAATCTGATTATTGTTTTTTATGTGTAAAATTTTACATTTTTAAATACATTAAACTTTCTATAAAAAGTATAATTATTCATTTTCGTTAGCATGCAAAGTATAATGATAACTTATTAATAAGAACAATTAATATCAAATTTTATTATAATAGTATCAGTGTCTATTAACATGTAATGTTTTTTAAATAAATTAAATTATTGCTATAATTTATATGGCAACCAAGTATATATGATCATTTAATAATAATAACAACCAGCTAATAAGGAATTATTAGTAGATTAAAAAATTAATTGTTTTTAATATTCTAATAATTTAAAAATAATACATTATTATTGTATTATTATTTTAAATATTACTGTTATTGTTATTATCATTAGTAGTAGTAGTCAACAGTATGCAACCGCATAGCAACACCTTAGCAAAAGGCCCGAGTACCCTAGCAACCGCAAAGCAACACCCTAGCAACCACCCCAAGTACCATAGCAACTGCATAGCAACACCTTAGCAACCGCATAGCAACACCCTGGCAAACGACCTGGGTTCCTAGCAACTGCGCATAGGCACCACCTTAGTGCAACTACCCAGAGTATCATAGCAAATGCATAGCAACACCCTAGCAACCACCCCGCACCCTATCAACCGCATAGCACCCTAGCAACCACCCTGGGTATCTTAGCCACCCCCCCAGTACCTCTACACCACTAGAAACCCCCTATCAACCACCTGTACCCTAGCAACTGCATAGCAACACCTTAGCAACCACCCCAAGTACCCTTTCAACAGCCTAGCAACCACCCCAGGTACCCTTGCAACCACCCCAAGTACCCTAGCAACACCCTAGAAACCACCCCAGGTACCCTAGCAACACCTTTTTCTAATAGAATGTATTGCCTTCAAAACATTCAGACTTTAATCTTTCAAACTATTTCAAACTGAAAACCTTCAAACTTTTAAAACTTTTTTTTTAACTTTCTAGTCTGGCTTTCTCAAGCCAACTTCATAGTTTCTCTCGACGAACTTTAACTAGTTGTTTTTTTTCATTAGTAGTAGTAGTAGTCATAGTAAAAAGCAGTGAACGGCGTGCATGCACATATATCCTGCTGAGAGACCTGTTCTCCGTATCTGAGATGATGTTCTTCGCAGAGCAACGAGACGCCGCTGCACTTCGCGTGTAAGTTTGGATGTCCGGAGGTGGTGGATGTTCTGTGTTCACATCCGAGCATCGACAAACACTGCAGGAACAAATACGACCAGAAACCGTCCGCTGTAAGAACCTGACCCGTCTTAAACATGTCTTACTCTCATTCCTGAAATAACGGCTCGCGCTCTTTCTGCAGGTGATCTGTGAGCGCAAAAACAAGAGCAAGGAGGTGAAGCAGAGGATCATGGAGTATTTGGAAGGTCTGTTTCCATCGTGACGCTCGAGCAGTGTTGGGGAAAGTTACTTTTGAAAGTAATGCATTACAATGTTGCGTTATGTTACCACGTAATTATCTTAGTTACTTTTAACGGAAAGTAATGCGTTACGTTACTTTTGAGTTACTTTTTAAATCTGGGCGGGGCTTGCTTGTTTGTTTTTAATATAAAAAGTTATTCTTCTACGAATGTAAAAGCCCTTTCTCACTAAAAGTGAAGTGAATGCGCCTCAGGCTGAAGGAAATGTAAACTCTCGTCTGTACAGTAGAGGGCGCCGCTCAAACTAATCACATGAAGAATATGACGCAGGAGAAGAAAGTTCAACACTATTCAGCAATAACACAAATCAAGCACAAATGTGTCATTTCTGATTATTAGTATGATTGAATTGGATCATCGAAGGTCAGCAGCGAAGACACTGGTTAATAAAATTGGATTAAACACGTAAAGTATATTTGTCTTATTTAACAAGTATTGCAGTTTGTTAATAATCTGAGTTTGTATTGACAGTTTTTACTGATTGTGAGGAGCACTGAATGTGTTTGTGTGCAGTGAGATGAGTAAACACATGTTGATATTTAGTCTAGAGCTACAGTAAGATCATGTTCACACACAACGCTCTGCTCTTACTCCTGATTTCTGTCACCATGGCAACACCAGAGCTGTCACTCAACACATGGAAACAAAGTAGCTGTTACTTATTTAAAAAATAACTCTGATATTTCCTTCTAAATTAAAAAAGTAATGCGTTACTTTACTAGTTAACTTTAAAAAAGTTATTGAGACGTAACTCGCGTTACTTGAATAGCGTACGGTACTAGGTACTTTTAAAAGTAATCTGATGCGTAACCGGTACTTGTCATGCGTTACGTTACTAGTCCTTTTAAAAGTAATATGATGATGTACACTCCAGTTACTTGTAGATGCGTTACGTATAGTTACTTTTAAAAGTATCTGATGGAAAGTAACTCGCGTTAATGGGAATGTGTAGTACTAGGACTTTAAAAGTAATCTGATGACGTAAACTGCGTTGATTGTAATGCGTTACGTTCCTAGTTACTTTTAAAGTAAATCTGAGGAAGTAACCGCGTGCTTAATGCCGTTCCGTTACTAGTTACTTTTTAAAAAGTAATTGATGACGAAACTCGCGTTACTTGTAATGCGTTACGTTACTAGTTACTTTTAAAAGTAATCTGATGACGTAACTCGCGTTACTTGAAATGCGTTACGTTACTAGTTACTTTTAAAAGTAATCTGATGACGTAACTCGCGTTACTTGTAATGCGTTACGTTACTTTACTTTAAAAGTAATCTGATTACGTAACTCGCGTTAATTGTAATGCGTTACTTTACTAGTTACTTGACTAAAGTAATCTGATGACGTAACTCGCGTTGCCTGTAATGCGTTACGTTACTAGTTACTTTAAAAAAGTAATCCGATTACGTAACTCAAGTTACTTGTAATACGTTACCCCCAACACTGCGCTCGAGTGCTGTCAGTTCGCTGATGTAGGATGTGTTTGACTGCTGTGTTGTTGGTGTTTTTGTCACAGACAGATTTTATGTGCCATTGCTGCGGGCCGCAGACAACACGCTGCATCCGGTGATCTGCGGCCCATTTTGGTATGTCTCGCTTAACCGGAGCCCTGCGATCAGTTTTTTAACAGGCGCTGAAGGATGATGGAAAGTCCAAAAACCAACAATGACGGTGTCAACGAGCTTTTTGCTGGGCCTCTGAATTCATCAAAGGTGCTTTATACCTCTTTGAATCTGACTTGTAATTGCATAAAAGGTTGCAGAGCAAACAGAAATGATCATGTTTCTAATTAAATAATTTACAATAATTGTTTAAATTATTTCAATAATAATTAAAAGTTGTTTTATTAAAAACTATTGTTTTTTAAAGGTAAAAATATAATGTTATTGTACTTTAAATAAATTAAATTATTGTTATTAAAATGTAAAAGTATAATGATGATTTTAAACAATTTTAAAATGCATAATATTAATAAAATATTATTATTAAATAATGTCATTTAAAATATTTAACAGTATTATAATATCATTATTTCAACCAAGCAAAATACGAGAATCGTCATATACTATGAAGTATAAAAGAAATGGTTGTTTTAAGATATTATAATGACAATTTTTGTTGGAACGCAAATTATAGTGAATAATAATTTAATATAATTTAAAAATAATATGTTAATTTATTACTATTTTTAGTGTGTTTTTAATACCATTAGTCGTAATAATAATAAAAGGCTTTTTAGATATAACCTTATTTCATTATTATTACAAATAATTTTAAAAATGTGAATTAGTGTTTTTAAAAGATTATATTATATTATAGTCAGTTAGAA
Source organism: Sinocyclocheilus anophthalmus (assembly GCA_018155175.1). Taxonomy (NCBI): domain Eukaryota; kingdom Metazoa; phylum Chordata; class Actinopteri; order Cypriniformes; family Cyprinidae; genus Sinocyclocheilus; species Sinocyclocheilus anophthalmus. The sequence continues at coordinate 45,911 of JADLZN010008064.1, forward strand.
ACAAATGGTATAATATAATATTCAAATGAGTAACATTAATTGTCTTATTATTATAATATACTATTAATATTTTTGATAAAATATTGTCATTATACAAACAAGAATAAATAAGTATAAAAGTTATGGTTTTTATAATTAAAAGAAATGCCTTATTGTTATTAAAATTATTATAGTACAAGTTCCGTTGGCACAGAAAATATAACAATATAATTTTAATTAATAAACTTTAAATCAGTATATTATTTTTATTACTAGTAGCAGAACTAATCTCATCCTTTTATCTATATTAGGTGTCCCTGCGCACAAAAGCAGGTTTAAGTCGCTGGCGCGGGGAATGTGTAGAAATAAGCCAACATACATTGTTTGAGATTCACCATTATACATTTCTTTTATGCCAAAAATCATTAGATTTTAAGTAAAGATTATGTTCCATGAAGATTTTTTGTAAATTTTCTACCGTAAATATATCAGAACTTCATTTTGGTTTAGTAATATGCATTGCTAAGAATTTAATTTGAACAACTTTAAAGGCAATTTTCTCAATATTTAGATTTTTTTGCACCCTCAGATTCCAGATTTCCAAATATTGTCCGATCCTAACAAAATATACATCAATTGAAAGCTTATTTATTTATTTATTGATGTATAAATCTCAATTTAGAAAAATGTACCCTTATGACTTGTTTTTGTGCTCCAGGGTCACATATATATAATACATTTTTATACAATGCCTTTTAGGACCACAATTGCTTTGCGAAGGAATAAGAGAAACAAAGAACAACAAACGAACAGGACAGGTGTAAACGGAGAGCTGGAGAACGTGTGCAAATACCTCAAACAAATGCATCATTCAAACACAGAATGGCAAATAATGAAGTTGGTGGTGTTTTCCTGCAGGCCGAGGAGTTTCACAGACTGTGGAAGACGCCGCGGCGGGAGCGAGCCGAATACTTCCATCAGATCCTGAAGACTGACTCCGAGCACGGCGCAGAGAGAGTCGGCCGGTGAGCACGCTAGTTTAATTAACTATATACTACGCTTGAATCTGATTGGCTGATGAATGTTTGAAGGTGTGCAATTATTTTCAGGGAAACGCACGGCGAACCTAGTTCCAGGCAGCTCTGACCGCATTACACGACCATATCACTCCGCCAAATGATTTCTGTTATTTCAAAGGTCAAAATCTCCAAAATCCACGACGACACCAGCCAAACAAATCAATATAGTAAACAATAGGATAAAAACGTTTTATTTTGTACGGAAAGCTCTCCCGCTCTCTCTCCCTCACAGACGCTCGTACAGTTTGCACACACGCTAATGTTGTCAGCACTACTCTAACGATTTTATCAGTAACATCGCTTTACAACTTAAAAGCTACATGACATTTCTCAACGGCGCTGTTTGTGAAGAAAACAAACTTAAAGTTTAACTATTACTAGAGACATTGCTGCCGAACACTTTTGAGAGACACACAGACTCTCTCTCTCTCTGTCTCTCATAACTTAGTTATTAACTGCATTAGTCTGCTATCAACGGCTCAAGGTTACTAGGTCTAAAATGACGTTTATAAAGCGGAGAGTTCCGGTGCTTGATTCTGATTGGCTGAGCCGCTTCGAAGCTGTTGTGAATGACGCTACAAAGTAACACACACCTTAGTATACGTTTGTCTGTTGCTCGACAACCACTTTGTTGGAACCACAACAGTTTCTGAGGAACTACATTGTTTGGTGGAAGAATACTGTGTTTATTAATATCATTACACTTTATTTGCTCTGTTTTATTTTGTGAAACCTTACTACGCAGAGAGCTGGCTCGTGAGATGGGACTCCCGTGGGCGAACAGGGCTTCCTCGGCGTTATCGATCTGTGCGTAGCAGGCGACGGATGAGATGCTGGAGGAGCACCTGAGCTTCACAGAGGACCGCTCATCCGCAGGTCAGTCTCTGAACACATCTCCTGCTCTTACTACGGCTGCGAGATGTGACCCGAAATCAAAACCTGGGTTCAACACTTTACCTTGATCACGATTATTATATTTTTTTTTTGCCCTCATAGTTCATTAAAGGGATAGTTCACCCAAAACTCTGTCATTATTAACTCATTCCAAACCCGTAAGACCTTTTCGTCCGTTCATCTTCAGAACACAAATGAAGATATTTCTGATGAAATCCGAGAGCTCTCTGACCCTCCCATAGACAGCATAATACCACGATCAACGCGCAGAAACGTAGCAAGGAGATCGTTACAATAATCCGTGTGACATCAGCGGTTCAACCGTAATTTTACGAAGTCAACCGACCGTTTTACTGATGTCCTCGCTTCCATATCATTCAGTTAAAGTTTTCTGAAGGTAAAAATGTGGTTGTTTTGTCTCACTGCAGCTTTGAGTCCAAGACCAATTTCCTGCCAAGGACAACTCTAATGTTGAGGGAATTGAGGGACCACAGAGACTGATTCATTTCAGTGAGCCATGTGTATTAAAGACATGCTGCGAGCCACACATTCACATCAACAAGTCCACCAAGTCCATCAGTTCAGACTACAAGTAGCATTTTGTCTCTGAGAAATCAGTCTTTAAAGTGGTAAATATGAGACCAGCAGTCCTTAAATGAAGCCAGGAAGAATCTGAATCAGCAAACGATTCATCTGTAGATGAGAGTAGATGGTTGGATGAAGACAGTTAGCCCCTGTTTATATCTGTGCTGTTTCCTCTCTCATACAAGAGCCCTCTGCATCTAATCAAACATACAATCAACACGTGTTTAGTGTTAACCCCTGACAGAAAGCATATATTCAAACTCTACATATATACAAAACACATTTGAGAGCAAGAACAAATTGTTCCTCAAATCAGGGCACCAACAAAAGGACAGCAAAGGAGAAGACGTTCCACTGTTGCCAACTCTCGCCAGACAAATAAGCATCCGCAGACAACAAAACAAAAACATTGTAAAAATGTAAAACTAGGCTACCTTAAAAAGGAAAAACGTCATCCCACTCCTCTACGTCTACTTCTATCATCGCTTGGATTACAGCGTCACCCGCCTTCTTTTAGAACGTGATTTTTCTTCAATCCCTCATTGAGGAAAAATCACGTTCAAAAAGAAGGCGCGTGCGGAGGGGGCGGAATATTTGAGAAGTTACGCTACAGCACTTATATGTTTGCGCTGGTTGGCTATTAGCTGCGAGCAGACAGAGTGACAATCCATGCATTGGAGAATACAGCCAACATAAATGAAAAGAAACGAAGTTGCTTGTCAAAATTCCCTAACAAGCTACCATATTTTTTTAAATAAGCCCAAAAAACCGCGACCCGGGATTTTTTCACGCAACTTTACAAAAATAGAAGCCCAAAGTCGCGTATAATACGCGGACGTGGCAACTCTGGTGCTTAGCATTCCTGCCTAAAGGGGCGGTCACACTGAACTTTTCGTTCCATTGACTTCCATTCATACGCATGCGAATGCGTCAGACCGGAAACGCAAGCTCATGCGAAAAATTTAGCATTTCGCTGCGTTCCAAAGTTCAGGTTTGGTGAACTCTGACCTGCAAATTCATATCACGTGAAGACGTGTGACCAGTAGAAAATCGATACGTCACCGTGACCTCTCTGTACAGAAATTCAAAAATGGAGGAAGCACTCATTTTAGCCATTTTTATATAATACATCTTTAAAAGATTATAAAAATCAAATAAAAAAAGAAGCTGCATGATTCGCGGCATCAATGGAAACAGGAACAGACTATATATACATATAGAGAGAGAGAGAGTACAATATAATTACTATACACAAGTGTATTATTATTAATTTACATAATGTTGTTCGTTATTTTATATTTCCAAAATCATTTTAAAATAAATTTTGCACACCTCAAGAACTTATAAAATGACCTATTTAGTAACCAGGTGGTTGCTAAGGTGTTGGCTTGGGGTGCTAGGTCCCGTGGTGGTTGCTAGGGTTGTTGCTATGTGGTGGTATGGTAATCGGGGTGGTTGCTGGGTGTGCTTGCAGTTTGGTAGGGTAAATGGGTATGGTTGCTTGGGTGTTGCTATGGTTACTCGGGTGTGGGTGCTAGGGTGTTGCTCGGCAGTTTGGTAGGGTTACCCGGGGAGGGCCCCGGGATGGTTGTTTGGGTGTGGCTAGGTAATCGGGGTGGTGCTAGGTGTGGCTATGGGTTGCTATGGTACTCGGAGGTGGTTGCTTGGGGTGTGCCTCTGCGTTTGGTAGGGTACACGGGATGGGGTGCTGGGTGTGCATGGTACTCGGGGTGTTGCTAGGGTGTTCTCGCAGTTTGGTAGGGTACACGGGCTGGTTGTTTGGGTGTGCTATGGTACTCGGGGTGGGGCTAGGGTGTTGCTCTGCAGTTTGGTAGGGTACACGGGATGGTTGTTTGGGTGTTGCTATGGTACTCGGGGTGGTTGCTAGGGTGTTGCTCTGCAGTTTGGTAGGGTACACGGGATGGTTGCTTGGGTGTTGCTATGGTACTCGGGGTGGTTGCTAGGGTGTTGCTCTGCAGTTTGGTAGGGTACCCGGGATGGTTGTTTGGGTGTTGCTAGGGTACCCAGGGTGGTTGCTAAGTTGTTGCTATGGGGTTGCTAGGGTAACCGGGGTGGTTGCTAAGTTGTTGCTATGGGGCTGCTAGGGTACCCAGGGTGGTTGCTAAGGTGTTGATATGTGGTTACTCAGGTGGTTGCTAGGGAGTTGCTATGTGGTTGCTATGGTGTTCTAGGGTAAACGGGGGGTTGCAAGGGTGTAGGGTGAACATGGATGGGTCGCTAGGGTGTTGTTGCTAGGGAAACCGTAAGGGAAAAACCCACATTTATTCAGACACCTTGAACATTTCATTCATTAATACAGTTTATCCACTATAGTTTGAATAAATGGTAATAAAATATGACAGAGTCGAAAGTAGTCCTTGTGGCGATCCTCATCCAGCCGAAGCTCCTGAATTAAAGAACGGAACTGTCCCCGCTCATTCCCAGTCCGTAGAATAGGGTGAACCCACAGCCTTCTCCTTTCCAGACGCTTTCGACGCCGTCGCAAAAGACACCGTACAAGCACATCGGAATCCATGTTGTGATAACTGAGGGGAAACCTTGGCGCGTGTTCAAAATTCTAGTGTGACCTCCCCTTAATGCTGCTTCTTTACCCCGTTTCAGTCAAATGAGCAACTCAGAATACAGAGCGCCCCCTAATGATAGCTATAACATGCAAAAAGAACTACTGGGAACTACTGGTTACAATGTCTGGTGTTTTCCTGGTTCGAAGGGCGCTCTGACGGATGGTCTGGGGCGTTTCGTGATCCAGATGAAGCGTTCCCGGTGCGAGATCTGCTGCAGGAGTTTGAGAAGGTTCTGCTGGAGCGCAGCGCTGACTCGGGCTGTGCTGCTGATGAAGACGGCTCCAGCTGCGGCTCAGACGAGTATTTCACAGCCGACTCCTCCAGCTCCTCGTTTAAGTCCACACACAGCACGACGGATCTGAGCCTCAGAGCTCATGTGTTTATAGCAGGGTGAGGCCGAGCACACCTCTCAGACTCATTCATCACAACGCTTCTTCTGAGCTCTCTTCTGAGTCTTCTGCTTTTGTCGTGGCCTGTAGTTCACCGAGCAAGCTGGACAGTGATGTTCTTGTTGCGCTGAGTGACGTGGAGATCGAGCCGCTCTCGCATCCCAGCATCCTCCGGTGGAAGAACCACATCTTGTCCTATTCTCCATCACAGCGACAGAGGTAGTGCTCTACAAAACTCTTATTCATGGTCTCAGATGTTCTAGCATTGAGGAAATATTTATTACTTGAATTATTATAATTATGTTATTTAACTTTATTAAATTATTATAAATGTATTAATAAGTGTTATTCTTAAATGTAATATTTATTCTTTATTCTACCAATCATATTTTGTACATTAATATTAATTCTTAAAATTAAATAGTATGAAATTCATAAACTTTGTTTAAACATTATAATAAGTTATAGTGATCGTAAATTTAACAGTTTATTCTTATTATACATAATCAGTTTGTTACATTTATTATTTAATCTCACAATAAATAGTATTAAAATTATAAATTAAGCAAATTATTATAAATGTGTTATAATGTTGTTTTTTTAATATTTATATTTATTAAAAATATATTTTTACAATTTCTGTGGCACCACATTTTATTCTATCGATATTACTTTCTGTTATTGCTTAATTTTCAAAAAATAGTATTAAATCAAAACTTTATTAAATTATTATAAATGTATTAATAAGTGTTATTCTTAAATGTAATATTTATTCTTTATTATAAATAAAAAGATGTATCTATCGACTCATCCTTTCTGTTATTATGAATTTTCAAATAAACTTAAAAAAATAAATTTATTAATTCATGTTATTCTTTAAATTATTTATTAGCTTATTAAAAAATCATTATTTTTACAATTTCTGGTGGCACCAATTTATTCTATCAATCCTACTTTCTGTTTATTGTTTAATTTTCAAAATAAATTGTATTAAATTTATTAACTTTATTAAATGATTCTACATTTACTAATCAGTGTTATTCTTAAATTTATTATTTATTCATTATTCTATCAATCATATTTTCCAGAAAATAAATTGCACCTGTCTACACCGTAAAAGAAAAAGTGTTTTTGAAGGTTATTAGTGAATGTTTTACATGAAACAATCAGTCTTTCTACTTTAAAACTTCACGTTTAATTCAATATTACTTTCCCCTTTTTTTGTAATAGTTTCTGAAAGTGTGAAAATTGTTCCTGCACCAAATGTTTTCTTTGTTTAAGTCACACTGAGTCAAAACACAAATAAGTCCCATTAGTGAAAGTCACATTTTATTACATTCAGAAATTATGTAAAATACCGGTAAATAAACTCGAAACATTATAAACTCTATTCAGAACAGAACGGGAAATGCAAAGTTTACGTATAAAACAAGCATTAGAAAACTGAAATCAGCAGTGTGTGTGAAATGCAGATACAGATAAACTTGGGCTCATGCATCTCCAGAACAAGAGGAAAATACTGAGGAAAAACAGCACTTTATTGCATGCAGTAAAAGTTATTTCTATATTCTAGTGCTTTGAATCAGAGCTGTTCAATCCTATTGTTTGTGTAATATGAATTCATTAATGATAATGTTTGGGAATGCAGGAAAAAAAGCTGCATCTGAAGCATGAGATATATACAGCGGCTAAAATAAGTATTGAAGACGTCACCGTTTTTCTCAGTAAATGTATTTCTAAAGATGCTGTTGACATGAAATTAACGGCATCACGGGGCCTCTTTATGCTTTTATAAAAGGTTATATACGTAGAAGGCTTCAAAAATAAAAGGAGCAATAAGTGTAAGATTTATAAAAACCGTTCATTTCTTCCACCAAAAACAATGTAGCTCTCAGAAACAGTTGTGGTTGATGCATACAAAGTAGTTGACGACAGCAACACACAGACGTAAACAAAGGTGTGTGTTACTTTGTAGCGTCATTCACAACAGCTTCGAAGCGGCTCAGCCAATCAGAGCCAAGCACCGGAACTCTCCGCCTTTATTAAAATAAGAACTAAGGTCAGAGTTTATAGAAAATTGAAAGGGAGAGGCCACAGAAAGCGTAAAGAGGTGAAGACGTTTGTGTGGAAGAATGAAGCCGAAATCAAACCTGAGCAATGAACGCACTGGTTTCCTCCAGCAGCTTCTCACCAACAACGCCTTGGTACGAAGTATTAAATACAATTCACGTAAGGTGTTCAAACTTTTCCCCTGGTGCATTCCCTGTATTACACAGAACTTTAATTTCGAAATATTCATTTGTTTTCTTGTATGTTTGGACTACTTGGGTTGTTACAGACTTCTGGTGAAAATTTCAAGTCAACAGCATTTTTAGAAATATATTTACTGAGAAAAACGGTGACTTGTTCAATACTTATAAATATATATATATCTCCTACAGACAATGCCGTTCAAAAGTTTGGGATCAGTACGATTTGTAATGTTTTTAATGGAGTCTCTTATGCTCATCAATGCTGTGTTTATTTAATCAAAAATACAGAAAAACAGTAATCTCGCAAAATGTTATTACAATATAAAATAAAGTTTTTCTATTTTAATATACATTCAAATATAATTTATTCCTGTGATGCGCAGTTGTATTTTCAGCATCATTACTGCAGTATTCAGTGTTACATGATCTTCAGAAATCAGTGTAATTTGCTGATTTATTATTAGAATTATCAAAGTTGGCAACAGTTGTGCTGCCAAATATTTATTTTTTGGAAACTGCGATACTTTTTTCAGGATTCAAGTTCCAGTGCTTTTTATTGTCATCCCTCCCTTCAGGAAGAAACGAAACACAGTATCTCCGAGAGCATCATAGTACAAAAATAGGAACATATCTAACAATAGCACAATACTAATAACAATGTGTCTGCAAACATTGCAGTGAGGTAGATCATAGTGTGCAACAATAAGCAGTTAAATGTTAGTCCTTAGAGTAAAGTGGTGCCATAATAGGCATCAAATAAAATGTGCAATTTCTGAACATTACATAATGTCCAGTATCCATCTCTGGGCCCCCAAGAGACACAGGTACAAGATGAGGGCATTGATCAGCCACAGATGTTACATAACCTGATCGCCTGAGGAAAGAAACTATTTCTCAGTCTTGACGTTCGTGATCGCACACTTCGGAGTCTTCTTCCAGATGGAAGTAGGCAGAACAGTCCAGCAGCGGGGTGAGCTTACGGTGTCGATGGGGGGATGTTGTTGGGTTGGGGAGGTGGGGTTTCTCGTGAGGAACCGCACTTTGATAAGTCCTCCATAGATGGAGACTAGATGCAGGATTCTGGCAGCTCGCTACGAGCCTTCTGTAGGGCCCTCATGGTCAGCGGTTCAAACCAGACGGTGATGTGTTAGTAAGGATGCGTCCACTACACATCTGTAGAAGTTTAATCATGATGTGTGACACATGCCTGCGTTAGTTAAAGGGGTCATAGGTGGATGTGCATGTATTTAGAGCACTTAAGAGTAGTTGTTTTGAACTGAAATGTGTGTTGGCAGTGTGGGTACACAACCACCCTATAATGATAAAAAAATCCACCCAGTGTTTTTTTTAATCTGGTTAAATGTTTTCCCCTTTCTCAAAATCAAAGCGATCTCAGATGCCTTCTGAGTGACGCGTCACAAAGGACAGGCCCCTGGACCAACGATCGTTTGATGACAGTAGCATTTAAGCACAGACTGGGAAGGCAGTCTTACCTTTAGCTCAGGTCCCTGAGGGACGTCCACACAGACAGGACTCCCATGATAGTTGATGCAGTGTTTTTTTTTTTTTTTTAGCGGCAGCACCGACTGGACTGGGTCTTACCTTAGCTACGCCTGAGTGACGTCCACACGACAGGCCCCCTCCCACGTAGTTTGATGACAGTAGCGTTTCAGCAACAGATGTACTGGCGTCTTACCTTAGCTCCGCCCGTTTAGTGACGTCACACAGATGGGCCCCTCCCACGATAGTTGGATTGACAGTAGCGTTTCAGCACAGACTGGACTGTTTTGGGGTTCTGTACTCTTAGCTCCGCCGTGAGTGTAACGTCACACAGACAGGCCCTCCCACGATAGTTTGATTGACAGTAGTATTTCAGCACAGACTGGACTGGCGTCTAACCTTAGACCCGCCCTGAGTGAGCTGTCATCAGTAGGCCCCTCACGGGATAGTTTGATTGACAGTTAGCTGTCAGCACAGACTGGACTGGTCTTACCCTAGCTCGCCCGGAGTCCGTCACACAGACAGGCCCTCCCACGATAGTTTGATGGACAGTAGCGTTTCAGCACAGACTGGACTGGTATCTTACCTTAGACCCACCCTGAATGAGCTGTCATCAGTCCGCCATTGTTACACCGCCGGAGCAGATGTAGACAAGAACGACTCCTCCGATCTACATAAATGCGTCTATGTTCACACAAATCATTCGTGATCCATCTTCATCTACAGAAGAAGGTTTTTGTAAGAAGGTTGCAAATCGCTTCCTAATGAGGTGCAATAGCCAGTGCACGATGATGCCGGCTCCTAAAGTAAACAGTCTCTCTGAGAGCAGTTCGGAAGAGAGGGGCGGGGTCAGCAGTGCTCATTAACATTTAAAGGGAAATGCTACAAAAATGGCTTGATCTGAAAAGAGCTGGTTTTGACAGGTTAAAAAAGGTGTTAGGGTTAGGGAACCCTATTGGGAAATTTTAACCAAACTATGTTACAGACTGTTCATTAAGAATCTAAAGAATCATATCAACTTGTGGAAAATGGGCATCCTATGCCCCTTTAAAGTCTTTCAGAATAGTGTAGGCGTTGGTGGGCTTCTTCACAAAGAGGCGATGTTCTTGTTCCATGAGAAATCGTCTGTTATGTGAACTCCCAAAAACTTGAAGCTTCCAGCTATCTCCACTGCAGCACCATTTATAAATAGTGGAGGGTGAGTAGTAGAAGACTTCCTGAAGTCAAAGATAATTTCCTTCGTCTTGCTGACATTGAGGGACAGATTATTGGTTTTGCACCAATGCTCCAATACCTTCACCTCCTCTCTGTATGCGAACTCGTTGTTATGCGAGATGAGGCCCACCACTGTTGTATCGTCAGCAAACTTAATGATATGATTGTCCTGCTGGTGTACGACACAATCATAGGTAAGTAGTGTGAACAGAAGTGGACTGAGGACACATCCCTGAGGTGCTCCGGTGTTCAGAGTGTAAGGTCCGCGCACCTGGTCCAAGGAAGGTACCCAGTGGCGGATGAAGGTCTCTCGCGTGTTCGGTCTTTTCAGCGCGCAGAGATATTCAATTTAGGTTTAACTCAATCTGACACCATTTTAGTATCTGAATTCTAATTTAGGTTGAAAGGCACATTGGTTGTTTGTCTCTGATTATTCTTACATTCGATTATTATAATTAACTCTTTACTTTGTATTTTTTCTCGTTTATTAGGAATCTATGTCGCTTAGGATGCCTCACGGCGGCCGCAATGCGTGGGCTCCACGATCACAAAACTGGCCATTCTAATCCTTATTCAGAGGTTTATGGCTAATACTTTTAGCCCCCTACAGTTACCCATGTAATACTCAGACATTAATCAGCGGTTCTGCTAGACCCTCTGCCTAGCCCCCGATAGTTAATATAACTCTGTACAACTTAATTAACGCTGAAATCATATACATGGTTAACTTAACTGAGTACAACTTAAACTAAGGTCAAGCGGTTAGTCAGAAATTTAGAATCTCACCTGATGCGCCCCATGCTTCATCTCCTGAGATCTAATGTGCACTTAACCCTAGACGCAGGTTTGCGGAAACATAAGCCTTCACTTAAATAATTTCAGAGTTCGTCAGAATAAGTCAAATGTAAGAATTTATTATCAGTAAGGTAAATATGTATTATGCCAATTATATCCACAGCCAATTCAACGAATCAAATCAATACAAGACATCAAAAACTCTCAAAGGCGAATCTAAGAATAAAATGCATAACTGAGATTAAATATGTTAGATGTATTAGAAAAATACATAGTACAGAGTATGTGGAGATACTCTGTGCTACGGGCACTCTGGCTACAGAATCGCCCTGACCCTTTTGCTGCAATCCTTTAAATACAAAACCAAAATAAAACATCCCCCAAATGGAGGCATTTGCAAACAATTGGAATTTGCATTAACCCAGGTCCCAGACATGGGTGGTTTGCACCTCAATGGGAACAGAAGGTAATTTGCATGGAATTGCTCTCTACGGTGATCAAAGTTTCTCCTAACTCTTAGGATCTGTATTATCTTTAAGTAAGATTAAGACCATTGTACCACTTGCCCTGAAACTATTCAAATGAAACCAAACATGACTGTAAATCTTATTTGCATTCATTTAGAACATTATATTCTTGACCAGTTTGAGTGAATCCAGTGGAGGGAGGAGATGAAAAGGCACAGATGCATATGTGAGAGGCGTTTCCCGCACCACCCCTCTGTGGGGTGTCCTGAAGATGCCAGTGCATTGTTTGCCTCTCAGGAGATCAAAGTATTCTAGTTTCTTTTATCCTTACAAGAGTGAGAGAATGAGACATTTTCTCATGTATCCTCACTACTTGGGTTCTATTTGTCAAGAAATCTAGGACCCAGTTACACATTGTGGCATTAAGTGCATGAAGTTTGCTGATGAGGGTCTGTGGCAAGATTGTATTAAATGCGGAACTGAAGTCTACAAAAAGCATCCTGACATACCTGTTCTTGTCTTCCAGATGTGAAAGAGCCAAGTGGATGACATGCGGTATGGCATCTGCTGTAGAACGATTTTGTCTGTAAGCAAACTGTGAAGGGTCCAGTGTAGGTGGAATAATTGTCTTGATGTAAGCCATCACCAGCCGTTCGAAGCACTTCATGATAATTGACGGCTGATCGTCCTCCAATGAATTTAGTTTTGTGGATGGAATGCTGTTAAGTTTGTCAAATCGGGCAAAAAAGTTGTTCAGTGCATGCTGCAGCAAGGGATCACTGATAGGAGCATTATTGTAGTTTTTGCTCCTGTAATCGGTACGTTCTTTCAGGCCCCTCCACATTCGCTGGGGGTCATTTATCTACTTTGGGAGTATGAGGTTTTGGCTTTCTTTATTCCTGCAGTCAAGTTGTTCCTTGCTTCCCTCAGTGCTGTTTTATCCCGTTCTAAAGACAGCATCACGTGTTTTCAGGAGGGAACGAACATCTGCCGTACACCACGTTATTTTCATGAGGGAAGCAACGTCATCTACGCAGTTGTTAATGTAGCATGTGACAGATGAAGCGTATTCTTCAATGTCTGCTACACCATCCAATGTTGAAGCCTCCTTGAACACGTACCAATTTGTGCGATCAAAACAGTCCTCCAAAGCTGACATAGCTCCATCAGTCCAACTTCTTGCACATTTGGAAGCAGATTTCACCCGTTTACGAAGTGACTGGTAAGATGGCATTGTAGGAACCGTGACATGCTGATAGAATTTGGGTTGGACCTTCTTAAGATTAGTCTGGTTAAAGTCGCCTGCTATCACAAGGAGTCCCTCCGGATGTATTGTGAGTAACCTGCTGACATCTCATAAAGTTCATTCAGTAATATATACAGTAAGTTTCTGTCTGCACGAAAAGTGGTTAATTCATCTAGTTGTACAGCTGAGTCTTTGATGAATAAAAAGTTAGAAAGAACAGCATTTATTCAAAATATAAATCTTTGCTATCACTTCTTATCAATTTAACACATCCTCGCTGAATAAAAGTTTTAATTTCTTTCAAAAACAAAAAAGAATAAAAATGTACTGACCCCAAACTTTTGAACGGTAGTGTATATTGTTAGAAAATATTTCTATTTTTAAATAAATGCTCTTCTTTTTAACTTTTTATTCATCAAAGAATCCTGAAAAAAGTATCGCAGCTTCCAAACAAATATGAAGCAGCAACCGTTTCCAGCTCTGATAATAAAGCAGCATATTATACTGATTTCTGAAGATCATGTGACACTGAAGACTGGAGGAATGATGCTGAAAATACAGCTGTGCATCACAGAAATACATTAGGTTTTAATGTATATTAAAATCGAAAAAATTTAATTTACATCATAATAATATTTCACAATATTAAATTGTTTCCTGTATTCTTGATCTAATAAATGCAGCTTTGATGAGCAGAAGAGACTTCTGTAAAAACATTTAAAATCGTTCTGATCCCAAACTTAGTGTATAATATATACAGTATATAATTATGACGCACTGAAGTATGTTTCCCTGTTACATGGTGTGATTTTTCAGCTGGCCGTCCCCCTCACAGATGAACAGAGACGTGGTCTTCAGACTGAACTGGTTAACCGTCTCGCCCAAGTTCAGAAGCCCTGGTCACTTTAACCTTCAGCGGTTCACCTTCAGCCCGCCGAGCAAACCCTACAGTCGCCTTTAACCAGAGCTTCAGCTCACAAACACTCAGCAGATCACTCTCTGCAAGTGCTTTTATTACAGTGTTTTAGCCAATTTTCTATTTTTGCACAGCGATTGTGTTGCTTTTAATAATTGCACTAATTTTCCAGCATGATAATGTTTGTGAATGCAGGAAAAAAAAAAAAGCTGAATCTGAAAGTGTTGATAGATATATATAAATAATATATCATTATATCATTGACGTATGTTCCTTTTTTACATAAATATTTGTTAAGAAACGTTTTGTTGCATTTGTTGTGTTTCTTCAAGAGCTGGTACATGTAAGTATGCGGTAAATCACAGGCAACACGGTTATTTTACTCGGTACACCGCATGGTGGCGCTAGGACAAAGTAATTTATAGTTAAATTAATGTCGTGTTTTTGAACCATACTATTGCTAAAGTGCATTAAACGGTATAATTATGATTTACAACACTTTGTTAATGAATGCTACAGCAGTGAACTGATAAACTGTAATTAATAGTGTAGTAAACGTTAGTTTTTATACGTAAAAACTGTAGTGTATTGATGTAGATAATATGACCCTATAGTTGTAGAAAATAGTACAGTATGGGTGAAAGGTCATTTGTTTATATTGGTGTAGTTGTATAGTACCACCAGCAACTATACTCTACTCGCACTTTAGGTGACATAGTACTATTAATAGCAATTAGTACTCTACTATAGTATGGTTCAAAAAACACTATAGTATTTACAATAATACTATAGTATTTTTTCATGTGGGCTGACTGGGTTTACAGGTTTTATTGGTGTAATATTCTCCTCAGATGACCAGATCACGTAAAACCATAAAAACAATCAATTTAATGTGACTTTATAAAATAAAATTGTATTTTAACACCTCAAACAGAGGCTTTATTTTAACAATCAGAAACACAATGTCAGATTAGTGGCTGTTGGATGATGTTGTAACCTAAGTTGGGGGGTGTGCGTGTGTGTGTGTCGGTGAGGCGTGTTTGTGTGTGAGAGTGGTGTGTGTGTGTGTGTGTGAGAGTGTGGGAGGAGTGTGTGATGTGTGTGTGTGGTGTGATGTGTGTGTGAGTGAGTGAGTGAGTGAGTGTGTGGTGTGTGTGTGAGTGCGTGTTTGGGTGAGAGTGTGGGTGTGAGTGGGGGGGGGGGACAGTGAGTGATGTGTGTGTGTGTGTGTGAGAGAGAAAGAATGTGTGTGTGTGTGTGTGTGAGTGTTGTGAGTGTGTGTGTGTGTGTGTGTGTGTGTGTCGTTGTGTGTGTGAGTGAGGGTGGGTGTGGTGTGTTTGGTGTGTTGTGTTGTGTGTGTGTGGTGTGGTGTGGTGTTGTGTGTGTGTGTGTGTGTGTGTGTGTGTGCGGAGGTGAGGAGTGAGTGACAGTGTGTGTGTTGTGTGGGTTGTGGAGGGGTGTTGTGGAGATGGTGGGGTGGGTGAGTGAGTGAGTGGTGTGTGTGTGTGAGTGAGTGAGCGAGAGAGAGAGAGAGTGTGTGTGTGTGTGTGATGTGAGTGAGTGTGTATGAGAGTGTGTGTGTGTGTGTGTGGTGTGTCTGTGGAGTGCGTGTTTGTGTGTGTGTGTGTGTTGTGTGGGTGTGTGTGAGTGAGTGAGAGGTGTGTGAGAGTGGGTGGTGGTGAGTTGTGAGTGTGTGTGTGTGTGAGTGATTGAGTGATTGAGTGAGTGTGTGTGTGTGCGGAGGTGAGGATTGTGTGAGAGTGTGTGGTGTGTGTGTGTGAGTGAGTGAGATGTGTGTGAGATGTGGTGTCTGTGTGAGGCGATGTTTGTGTGAGAGTGTTGTGTGGGTGCTGTGTGTGTCTGTTCTGGATGGGAGTGTTTGTGGAGAGTGTGTGGTGTGGGGTGTGTGATAGAGAAAATGTGTGAGTGAGTGAGTGAGTGTGTGTGAGAGTGGTATGTGTGTGTGTGCGAGTGTGAGTGTGAGTGTGTGTGAGAGAGTGTGTGTGTGTGTGGTGTGTGTGTGTGTGTCTGAGTGAGGGCGTGATGTGTGAGAGTGGGGGTGTGTGTGTGTGTGTGTGTGAGTGAGTGACGCGAGTGTGTATGGGAGAGTGTTGTGGTGAGTGAGTGTTTTGTGAGAGCTGTGTGAGTGAGTGTGGAGGTGTGGTGTGTGTGTGACGTGAGTGTGGGTATGTCAGTGAGTGGACGTGTTGTGTGAGAGTGGGTGTGTGTGGTGTGTCGGGTGTGTGTGTGAGTGAGGTGGTGTGAGAGTGGTGTGTGTGTGTGTCTGGGTGGAGTGAGTGTGTGTGTGGGGTGCGTGTGTGTGTGAGGTGAAGTGAGTGTGTGTGGAGTGGGTCTGGTGAGTGAGTGGTTTGGAGGAGTGGTGTGTGTGTGGGTCGGGTGAGTGAGTGTTTGGTGAGAGTGTGTGGTGTGTGTGTGTGAGTGAGTGAGGGTGTTTGTGTGTGTGTGTGTGGGGTGTGTGTCTGTGTGTGTGGGGTGTGTGGTTGTGTGTGATGGGTGTGTGTGTGTGTGAATGTGAGTGAGTGAGTGTGTGTGAGAGTGTGTGGGTGTGTGTTTGTGTGAGTGCTGCCATGGTCAGACAGGGACAGAGATAAGTCGCGCCCCAGACTCACCACAGTCTTTCACTCTCCAGGAAGTGAATCTGAACCAGTGTTATTTTATTTTTATTAGTCATTTATGATTTTATTTTTAGCCTGTTAGTAATTTGTATGTGTCGTTAAATGTGCACATTTGTTTCCAATTACGGTGGTTTACTTTTTGTTTTTATCATTATTTCGTTGTAGTGTAGTTTATTTTGTTTTCCAGAGTTAGTTAATTGGTAGTCATTTTGTTAATGCGCTTCATGTAATTTTTTTTCAATATTGTATTCTATTATAAAATCAATAGCCTAAATTAGCATCGGGCGATAAATGATATCATATTGAGATTATGATCAAATTTATGTTAACAATGATGATAAGCTCTGGACATTTTTACTCAATATGGATTAATCTAACATCCTATCACACAACTGAAATAAATGTTACAGCAACCAGTTTAATCTGATTCACAAACTCAAACACACGTGACTCGCTGTGTTTTCAGCATCTGCATCTCAATATATGAGGACATGAACACAAACTTCATCTCCAGAGCTGCTCTGAAAGTCACTTCACCAGCTTTATGCAGTTTCATTAGAGAAGAAATATCTTAAAATACATGCTGAAACTAAAACTAAAACTGAAAGATCTTCACGACAAACCGTCAAAATAAAAAGTCCAGTTTAACTTGAAATTATGACAGAATATATTACTACTGTATACTACAATGCAATTCTCAAAGTAATAATAATATTATTATTTTTAAGGAATAACATACAACCAAGTTATTTTTTTATTATTAATAATTTATACAGTTCTGTTGTGCAGCCTCTGTCTGATAATGTAAAATAAAATAAAATAAAAATGCAATTTGTGTAAATTGATTAATTTGAGTACATTTTAAGGATGATCAATTGTTAAAGTTTTATAATTCATTTCACTAGACGCATTTTATATAAATTTGACTGAATCAAAAAACACGGATAAGCCATAAGAAATCAAATGGAGGAAACTGAATTAGGGAAAAATAAAAGATTTTGCAGAAAATGCAAAATAGCATATATTAGAGAAAAATAAAATATATATATGTATGTATATTAGTGCTGGGCGGTATACTGGTTCATACTGAATACCGGTGTTTATTTTTATGATATTAATTTTTTAAATACCGCAATACCGGTATGTATGTTGCTTAAACAATGTTGGGAACGCGACACTGTTTGAAAGAAGTCCCTCTTCACTGTTGCGCTGCGGTGAGAGAACGGCTGTATGTGTTAGTTCAGAAACTGAAGCTGTAGAACTAACAGAACCTGATGATGACGCAGAAGAACTCATCCACAATATCCACACTGACCTCCACAAATATCCAGCGCCCCCTGCAATCAGCTCCCGCATCTCACACACACAAGCGCGACTTTAGAACTAGATTTAGCACTTTCAGACCTTTTAGCGACTTTTTTGGATAAACCTTATCTATGGTTCAGTTGGAGGATTTCGCCAGTGCTGTCCCGTGAACGCGATGTCTGACTTTCCCGGAGAAGTGTCACGTCTCTCTGTGTCTGTTCTGTGCAGTGAGCGGCAGAGACGCACCGCAGCCGACTCCTCAATAAATGAGGACACAACGGCGTTTCCTAGCACCTGTCGCTTACTAATTGTTTGGAATTATAAATATGAGCGTAATTTGTCTGTTAATATCACATGCACTTTTTAGTTTGTTGTTTTTTAGTTTGTTACTCAGACGCAGGCAGTGCGCTGCACGAGACAAAAAAGTTATATAGCCAAAACAACCGCATAGCCACTCTTTATTGTAGATGCATGTTGATTTTATCAGAAGATGCCACGATTATAAATGAGAGTGAATCCTGGTTAACATGTATTAAAAGCGGTCGTGTTTAGTCACTATTTAGTGTGGTATTTTTTGACAATATTCACTCATCATGACAGTACAATAGGGCATTCTACGTCAATATTCTGCAGTATTTCCTCTCAATCAGTAGAAAATATGGTTAGCACCCGGTCATGCATGAAAAAAAATACCGTCATGTACCGTGAAACCGGTATAATTTTGAAAAATACCGTGATATAATTTTCGGGTCATACCGCCCAGCACTAATATATATGTATTGGAATATATCAAAACAAGCAGCATAGAGCGAGTGAGTCTTGAGACAGGGAGCCCTCACTCACAAAAAATGTTGGAGACCCCTGGAATGCATTACAGTTTAGAATTCATTTTGTATCGTTTTAGTTTTAGTTTAATTTTCAGTAATGTTATGTGCATTTGTCTTTTTTTAAATTTTTTTATGTATTCCTATTTAGGAGTAATTTATTTTTATTGCAGTTTTAGTTTTAGTAATCTATTTAGTGTTGTTTCCAATTTTAGTTTAATTTTTAGCACTTTTGTATGTGCTTTTGTCTTTTTTTTTTTCAATGATTACAACTTAGGATTCATTTATTTTTATTTCAGCTTTAGTGTTTGTTTTCAGTTTTTGTTGAATTTTTAGCCATTTTGTTTATTTTTTTAAATATATATTACCATTCAGGTTTAATTTGTTTCTCAGATTTGTTTGATTTAGTTGATTTTTGCTTGTGTAAAGCAGTGGGTGAGTACCGTGACAGTGTGTTTTAAAGGCTGGCGGTCATGAGCGTTTCGGCTCTGTTCTTCATTCCCGTCTTGGGTCTGTCATGTTTTCATCTGGTGCTGGTGGCGAGAGGACGCACCACAAACAAACAGGTAAGATCATGTTTGACTGCATTAGATTCTGCTGGAAGCTGAGTTTATTCTCACTAAACTGCGTCACACTCACAGGTGAGAGGGAAGTTCCAGGGAGGAGTGAATCCGTCCTCACGCGGCTGCTGTCAGAACGTGCAGTTTGTGCTCTTCAGTCCCATCACGCCGAGGTGAGCACGCTTCTACACGTGTAAAACAATCACTTACATCACAATCAGAATCATGATGTTGTTGCAAACCCGTATGCTGTTATTATTTCTGTGGAACACAAGAAGAGAAATTTTACAATTGCATGCAACAATAGCTCATAGTTAAGACATCTCGAGCTTTAAATAGACAGAAGACACCCGAAGTCAGGACGTTCCATGCAACAATAATTCATGCATTTGGAAGATGCTTTTATCCAAAGCTTTACATTTAATCATGTTATTCATGCATTTGCTTGAAAACTATTTTAATAAATTAAAGTAGTGCTGTCAAATAATGAATCGCGATTAATCGCACCCAAAATAAAAGTTTTTGTTTACATAACAGGCTATATGTATGTGTGTACGGCGATAGTTTATTAGAACCTGTACCTGGAGCGCAAAGAGTTTGGTGTCAGAGAAATACATGTTATATGCATGTACTGTAACTTCATTTGGCATTTAGTTTCAAATACATGTTATACTTCAAAGACAAACACATGTGGATATATTAAAAAATATATATGTTTATTATTTATCATATAACTCAAATATAAGAATATGAATAAAAATGTAATAAACGTAAATATCTTTAAAATATATATTGTGTGTGTGTGTGTTTATATATACATAATAAATAGGCTATACACAGTACAAACACATACATTTTATATTGGATGCGATTAATCACGCCCCCCCCGATTAATCATTTGACAGCACTAATTTAAAGTTATTTTAATGCACACTGAATACAATTTTTACATAGTTTTTTTTAAATATTTATATTTACAATATGTAATCTCTTCATGACTTTGACCATCATATCATAAAAAGCTTTAAATATGACAGAAAATACCCAAAAGTTATCATAATTTATGCATTTAGGAGACGCTTTTATCCAAAGTGAACCATTTTTATTATATTCTTCATGCATTTTCTTGTGAATCAAACATCAAGGATGGCAAAACCTAGTTCTTCCTGATAAACTAACAGCATGCAGGGTGAGTAAATGATGACAGAATGTTGATTTTGCTCTTTAAGTATCAGGTACACTGAGAAACTCAGTGACAGATTGCCGCTTCGCATTCAGCCTCCTTTCCATCACCCAGAGTCCCACAAACTGAGCCCTCAAATACTCCCGGGCAAGGTACTTATGCCCATAAATACTTAATTTGTGGTGCATCAAGGCTGTGAATAAATGAATAAAGTTAAACATCAAACCTGACATGGAATGAAACTGACCAATCTTGATCTTAATCCAACAAAACCGACTGACATATAAATCTCAATAAATCTCGTAATAGAACGAAAACCGACCGACATTTAAATCTCGTAATAGAACGAAAACCGACCGACATTTAAATCTCGTAATAGAACGAAAACCGACCGACATTTAAATCTCGTAATAGAACGAAAACCGACCGACATTTAAATCTCGTAATAGAACGAAAACGACCGACATTTAAAATCTCGTTAATAGAACGAAACCGACCGATGTTTAAATCTCGTAATAGAACGAAACCGACCGACATTTAAATCTCGTAATAGAACGAAAACCGACCGACATTTAAATCTCGTAATAGAACGAAACCGACCGACATTTAATTCTCGTAATAGAACGAAACCGACTGATATTTAAATCTCGTAATAGAACGAAAACCGACCGACATTTAAATCTCGTAATAGAACGAAAACCGACCGACATTTAAATCTCGTAATAGAACGAAAACCGACCGACATTTAAATCTCGTAATAGAACGAAAACCGACCGACATTTAAATCTCGTAATAGAACGAAAACCGACCGACATTTAAATCTCGTAATAGAACGAAAACCGACCGACATTTAAATCTCGTAATAGAACGAAAACCGACCGACATTTAAATCTCGTAATAGAACGAAAACCGACCGACATTTAAATCTCGTAATAGAACGAAACCGACCGACATTTAAATCTCGTAATGGAACGAAACCGACCGACATTTAAATCTCGTAATAGAATGAAAACCGTCCGACATTTAAATCTCGTAATAGAACGAAAACCGACCGACATTTAAATCTCGTAATAGAATGAAAACCGTCCGACATTTAAATCTCGTAATAGAACGAAAACCGACCGACATTTAAATCTCGTAATAGAATGAAAACCGTCCGACATTTAAATCTCGTAATAGAACGAAAACCGACCGACATTTAAATCTCGTAATAGAATGAAAACCGTCCGACATTTAAATCTCGTAATAGAACGAAAACCGACCGACATTTAAATCTCGTAATAGAATGAAAACCGTCCGACATTTAAATCTCGTAATAGAACGAAAACCGACCGACATTTAAATCTCGTAATAGAATGAAAACCGTCCGACATTTAAATCTCGTAATAGAACGAAAACCGACCGACATTTAAATCTCGTAATAGAATGAAAACCGTCCGACATTTAAATCTCGTAATAGAACGAAAACCGACCGACATTTAATTCTCGTAATAGAACGAAAACCGACCGCCGACATTTAAATCTCGTAATAGAACGAAACCGACCGACATTTAAATCTCGTAATAGAACGAAAACCGACCGACATTTAAATCTCGTAATAGAACGAAAACCGACCGACATTTAAATCTCGTAATAGAACGAAAACCGACCGACATTTAAATCTCGTAATAGAACGAAAACCGACCGACATTTAAATCTCGTAATAGAACGAAAACCGACCGACATTTAAATCTCGTAATAGAACGAAAACCGACCGACATTTAAATCTCGTAATAGAACGAAAACCGACCGACATTTAAATCTCGTAATAGAACGAAAACCGACCGACATTTAAATCTCGTAATAGAACGAAAACCGACCGACATTTAAATCTCGTAATAGAACGAAAACCGACCGACATTTAAATCTCGTAATAGAACGAAAACCGACCGACATTTAAATCTCGTAATAGAACGAAAACCGACCGACATTTAAATCTCGTAATAGAACGAAAACCGACCGACATTTAAATCTCGTAATAGAACGAAAACCGACCGACATTTAAATCTCGTAATAGAACGAAACCGACCGACATTTAAATCTCGTAATAGAACGAAAACCGACCGACATTTAATTCTCGTAATAGAACGAAACCGACCGACATTTAAATCTCGTAATAGAACGAAACCGACCGACATTTAATTCTCGTAATAGAACGAAACCGACCGACATTTAATTCTCGTAATAGAACGAAACCGACCGACATTTAATTCTCGTAATAGAACGAAACCGACCGACATTTAATTCTCGTAATAGAACGAAACCGACCGACATTTAATTCTCGTAATAGAACGAAACCGACCGACATTTAAATCTCGTAATAGAACGAAACCGACCGACATTTAAATCTCGTAATAGAACGAAACCGACCGACATTTAAATCTCGTAATAGAACGAAAACCGACCGATATTTAAATCTCGTAATGGAACGAAACCGACCGACATTTAAATCTCGTAATAGAACGAAAACCGACCGACATTTAAATCTCGTGATAGAATGAAAACCGTCCGACATTTAAATCTCGTAATAGAATGAAAACCGTCCGACATTTAAATCTCGTAATAGAACGAAAACCGACCGACATTTAAATCTCGTAATAGAATGAAAACTGTCCGACATTTAAATCTCGTAATAGAATGAAAACCGTCCGACATTTAAATCTCGTAATAGAACGAAAACCGACCGACATTTAAATCTCGTAATAGAACGAAAACCGACCGACATTTAAATCTCGTAATAGAACGAAAACCGTCCGACATTTAAATCTCGTAATAGAACGAAAACCGTCCGACATTTAAATCTCGTAATAGAACGAAAACCGTCCGACATTTCAATCTCGTAATAGAACGAAAACCGTCTAAAAAAAAATTTAACATTTATATCTCTTAACCGATCCAAACCAACCAACGTTTGAATCTCTTAACCGAATGAAACCGATCAAATTTGAAATCTCTAAATTGCCTCTGAATGCTCAGATGTGTGTTTGAGTCACTGTTCAACTGATATATGTGCTAGACAACACTGTAAATACTATAAATCTAGGTGTACGTCCAGAGGATTCCATCATGTGGCTGTATGGTAAAGCTCTAAGACATAACAGTATGACTTTCGGGAAGCGCTTTGAATAAGGATGGTGTAAAAAGCTTTATACAAATAAATTTGACTTCTAAAACCTGGAATACACTACACGATTTTTCCCCCGATTTACACCGATTTCCAGTCTGGAGAAGTAGTCGCTAGTTCAGTCTGCAGATTTGAGTTGACAGATTCCATAGGAAATCACGTAGTGTATGATGGTCACAGACGCCGATTTCTTTAGCTTCAGACTCTGATTCTAACCAGTCG
This sequence comes from Sinocyclocheilus anophthalmus, assembly GCA_018155175.1. Classification (NCBI taxonomy): domain Eukaryota; kingdom Metazoa; phylum Chordata; class Actinopteri; order Cypriniformes; family Cyprinidae; genus Sinocyclocheilus; species Sinocyclocheilus anophthalmus. The sequence goes on from JADLZN010008064.1 coordinate 69,706, forward strand.
GAGGATATCAAACATGTTTGATATTTTCAGACGATTTTATAGTACACATTATTTTCATTTGTCACACGTCTCCTAGCAACAAGGCGCAAGTTTCTGCCTGAGTTCATTGTGATCGAAAAAACAACCTTCAAATGCTAGTGTATGGATCCTACTGTGTAGTGGATGAGTCAGTTCTTCTTTGTCACATTTACAAAGTCGGTAAGTGTATGATGCCTAGTGTTTTAAATTCTGTTCAGATTTTAAAAGTCGTGTAGTGTATTCAGCCTTAAGGCCCGTTCAAACAAAGGCCGAAATAAAGGGATACCGATAAAGTATAGTTCTAAAACGTTCTTGCCTGTTGTTTCCCACTCCTCCTTACCGGTTATTTCTCAATATTAAAGAATAGCAGAGTCTACACTACAGCTAAAACAACAAAGGCACAGAGAAATTATATAGTTTGAATCACTTTCAGAACATTTTTTTCCAGCTGATAAATGATAAAAACACTGACAGCCAATCAAAATCCACCCGACTTTAAAGAGCTTGAGCATTTAAAGTGGCAAGAGTTGCGCTTAAATAATAAACAGACGATATCGTCTGTGAGGTGGATGCTAATATAGTCGTTTTATAGTTGCGCTTTAAATTATAGTAATGTCTTTCTAGTAATAGCACCACACTAAAAGTTTGTTTATATAATATATGTGTGTGTACTGTGTATAGTATTATGTATATATAAATACAGTATACATTTAGAAAATACTAGAGAAAAATAATCTTGTTAGTCTTGAATTAGACTATTTTTCTACCCATGGCAGATATTTTTGCTTGTTTTAAGCAAAAGCTAACAAAATTTTTATAATGTTTTTTAGAAAACCAGACTTAATATCTTAAATCATTTTACTTGTCAAGTAAATGCATCTTGATTCAAGAATGTTTAGATATTTATACGAGAAAACAAGACAGAAATACTAAAAGTAAGAGAATAATTTTTTGCAGTGTCGTGATGGGCAACCAATAATCGCGATTAATCGCATCCAAAATAAAAGTTTTTGTTGACATAATATAGACAATATAAAGTATGTGTATAATTTTTTGCAGTGTTATAGTTATCTTTATAGTTATTTTTAAGATAAAGATTCCTTGCTTTGGATGTTTTCCTGGAAACTGGCTGCACGTTCTTCTAGATGTTCCTCTGTCTATCGCTGTAGACGGGGTCGAGGATTTCCCTGCAGGTTCCCCAGGAACACGCGTCTGAACCCATCCTGCTGCCGTCCGAGAATCACGCAAATGCTCTGGCTCTAAACTCACGCTCGCTGAGTCTCAAACACTCCAGCCGCCGTGGATCACAGTGTGCAGAAATCCCCCAGAGTGTCCTCAGCGGCCGGATGGGAAGCCTGTCCTACGATAGCCTGCTGCGTCCGGCGGGCATCCAGATGGCATTTTTACCCATGGATCGTGTCTCCGTTGATGTGCAATCGCTTCCGGCGTGCAACTGTAGCCTGGTGTTCATGCATATCAACCGCGATCCGTCACCTGTTCGCAATGACAGCTTCCCCAAACCGCTCATGAACTCCATCCAGGAGCGCCGCGAGCCAGAGGACAGAGACGAATCCGCTCCAGTGTCTCTCAATTCGGACGAAAGAGATAAATCTGCTTCAGTGTCTTTTTGTTCGAACGAAAGAGATAAATCCACTCCGGTGTCTCTCAGTGTGAACGAAAGAGATAAATCCACTCCGGTGTCTCTCAGTGTGAACGAAAGAGATAAATCCACTCCGGTGTCTCTCAGTGTGAACGAAAGAGATAAATCCACTCCGGTGTCTCTCAGTGTGAACGAAAGAGATAAATCCACTCCGGTGTCTCTCAGTGTGAACGAAAGAGATAAATCCACTCCGGTGTCTCTCAGTGTGAACGAAAGAGATAAATCCACTCCGGTGTCTCTCAGTGTGAACGAAAGAGATAAATCCACTCCGGTGTCTCTCAGTGTGAACGAAAGAGATAAATCCACTCCGGTGTCTCTCAGTGTGAACGAAAGAGATAAATCCACTCCGGTGTCTCTCAGTGTGAACGAAAGAGATAAATCCACTCCGGTGTCTCTTAGTTTGGACGAAAGAGATAAATCTGCTCCGGTGTCTCTTAGTTTGGACGAAAGAGATAAATCCACTCCGGTGTCTCTTAGTTTGGACGAAAGAGATAAATCCGCTCCGGTGTCTCTCAGTTTGGACGAAAGAGATAAATCCACTCCGGTGTCTCTCAGTGTGAACGAAAGAGATAAATCCACTCCCCCACTCCGGTCGCTGTCGAAGGGAAGCGGTGGTGGGACTGGTTTTGTCTCTTAGTTTGGACGAAAGAGATAAATCCGCTCCGGTGTCTCTCAGTTTGGACGAAAGAGATAAATCCACTCCTATGGCTACTGTGTATAGACCACCAGGGCCGTATACAGATTTCCTAAAAGAATTTGCAGATTTCCTCTCAGACCTATTGGTTACTGTTGATAAAGCGCTAATTGTCGGAGATTTTAATATTCACGTTGATAATACAAATGATGCATTAGGACTTGCGTTTACTGACCTAATAAACTCTTTTGGAGTCAAGCAAAACGTCACCGGGCCCACTCATCGTTTTAATCATACGCTAGATTTAATTATATCGCATGGAATTGATCTTACTGATATAGATATCGTACCACAAAGCGATGATGTTACTGACCATTTACTTGTATCGTGCATGCTGCATATTACTAATATTAACTATATTGCTCCGCGTTATCGTCCGGGCAGAACTATTGTTCCAGCCACCAAAGACAGATTCACAAATAACTTTTATTTATCTCAACTGCTCTGTGTACCAATAAGTACACAAGAACTAGACGAAATACCTAGCAACATGGGCACTATCTTCTCTAATTCATTAGAAGCTGTTGCCCCCATCAAAATGAAAAAGGTTAGAGAAAAACGTACTGCGCCATGGTACAACAGTAATACCCATTCTCTCAAGAAAAAAAACTCGTAGTCTTGAGCGCAAATGGAGAAAAACTAACTTGGACGTTTTTATAATTACATGGAAAAACAGTATGTCCAGCTATACACAGGCTCTAAAAGCTGCCAGGGCCGAAAATGTCCACAAACTCATAGAAAATAACCAAAAAAAATCCAAGGTTTTTATTTAGCACAGTGGCTTGATTAACAAATAACCAGACGCCACCCGATCTAAATATTACCTCACAGTTTAATAGTTATGACTTTATGAATTTCTTCACTGATTAAATAGATAACATCAGAAATACAATTACAAATGTAGATTCTACAGCGTATAAGACTTTAGCTTCATTCATCGCACCAAAAAATAAACTGCAGTGCTTTACAACTATAGGACAGGAAGAGCTAAATAAACTATCACTACATCTAAACCAACAACATGCATGTTAGATCCTGTACCCACTAAATTAATGAAAGAGTTGTTTACCGTAGCAGAAGAACCGCTTATCAAGATTATTAACCGTCGTGTCTGTAGGTCACGTCCCAAAACCATTCAAGTTGGTGGTTATTAAGCCTCTTATTAAGATACCACAACTAGATTCTAGTGAACTGGAAAATTACAGACCCATCTTAAATCTTCCATTTATGTCTAAAATTTAAAAAAGTTGTGTCTGCTCAATTGTGCTCCTTCCTGCAAAAAAAATGATCTCTATGAAAAATTTCAGTCAGGCTTCAGGCCCCACAATAGCCCAGAAACTGCACTTGTTAAAATTACAAAAATTACTTGCTTCTTGCGTCAGACCAAAGCTGTGTCTCATTGCTAGTTTTACTTGATCTTAGTGATGCATTCGATACTATAGATCATGACAAACTCATAGATCAATTACAAAACTATAAGGGCATTTAAGGACAGGCTTTAAGATGGTTTAGATCCTAAATCTCCGATCGCTACCACCTTGTTCATTAAAATGGGGAGTCATCTCAATTATCACAAGTAAAATATGGAGTGCCACAAGGATGTGTCCTAGGTCCACTGCTATTTTCAATATACATGTTGCCACTTGGTAATATTAATAGGAAATACGGGATTAGTTTCACTGTTATGCTGTGATACTCAAACATATTCTAAACAAGCCATATGAAACTTCTAAATATTCATAGCTAACAGTGTGTGTTAAAAATTTAAAAGATTGGAAGACCAATAATTTTCTCCTATTAAATTAAGATAAGACATAGATATTACTTATTGGACCAAAAAACAGTAAACAGAATCTCGTGGATTACAATTTGCAACTAGACGGATGCACGGTTAATTCCCTCTACAGTCAAAAATCTGGGTGGTATATTAGATAGCAAATTGTCTTTTGAAAATCATATTTCCCATGTTACAAAAACGGCATTCTTCCATCTTAGAAACATTGCCAAGTTACGAAACATGATACCTGTTTCTGACGCAGAAAAGCTAGTTCATGCATTCATGACCTCTAGACTGGACTACTGTAATGCACTGCTAGCTGGTTGTCTTGCGTCTTCAATAAACAAGCTACAGGCAGTCCAAAATGAGGCGGCTAGAGTCCTTACCAGGTCAATAAAATCTGATCATATTACCCCAATTTTACAGTCTCGGCACTGGCTACCTATTAAGTTCCGTAAAAGTTACAAAATATTATTACTTACCTACAAGGCCCTTAATGGGTTAGCTCCAGCGTACCTAACTAGTCTTCTACCACGCTACAATCCATCACGCTCCCTAAGGTCGCAAAACTCTTGACTTTTGGTAGTACCTAGGATAGCAAAGTCCACTAAAGGAGGTAGAGCTTATTCGCATTTGGCTCCCAAACTCTGGAATAGCCTTCCTGATACCGTTCGGGGTTCAGACACACTCTCTCTGTTTAAATCTAGATTAAAGACATCTCTTTGGCCAAGCATTCAAATATTGCATCTCATAATCTTTTACTGCAGTCTTAATCTTTTACTGCAGTTATATCTGATCAAATTATTATTTTTTAGTTTGGGTTAAACAAATCAATTTTTGCTTGGTTGGAACAGCAGCTAGCTAATTATGTCTCTATTTGTTTCTCAGATTTTGCCACGGGATGTAACTAGGATTTACACAAGCTTCAGTCTGGATCCAGAACACCTCAGAAGAGATGATGCAACCCCTCAGAGGACCTCAGATGATGCCAACCCTGAAACAACATACAGAACTACCACATTTTGCTATAAGTTTGATTGCATCATATAATAATTGCTGTTAATAATGTTCATCGTTTGTTTTATTACGTCTTAAATTGATTTATCCGTACTGCTGGTTCGTCTGGTCAGAAGAAAACTGGCCCCCCGACTGAGCCTGGTTTCTCCCAAGGTTTTTTCTCCATTCTGTCACCGATGGAGTTTTGGTTCCTTGCCGCTGTAGCCTCTGGCTTGCTTAGTTGGGGACAATTAATATCCAGCGATATCGTCGACTTGATTGCAAAGATATTATTTAACTGAGTGGATGTTGACATCAGGACCAAGAGGAACTGCCTTAAACGAAAAAAGATGTTTACTATTGTCATTTTTGCATTACTGACACTATTTTCCTAATTAATGCTCTACAGTTGCTTTGACACAATCTGTATTTTAAAAGCGCTATATAAATAAAGGTGACTTGACTTGACTTGACTTGACTTGACTCCGGTGTCTCTTAGTTTGGACGAAAGAGATACATCCACTCCGGTGTCTCTTAGTTTGGACGAAAGAGATAAATCCACTCCGGTGTCTCTTAGTTTGGACGAAAGAGATAAATCCACTCCGGTGTCTCTTAGTTTGGATGAAAGAGATAAATCCACTCCGGTGTCTCTCAGTGTGAACGAAAGAGATAAATCCACTCCGGTGTCTCTCAGTGTGAACGAAAGAGATAAATCCACTCCGGTGTCTCTCAGTGTGAACGAAAGAGATAAATCCACTCCGGTGTCTCTTAGTTTGGACGAAAGAGATAAATCTGCTCTGGTGTCTCTTAGTTTGGACGAAAGAGATAAATCTGCTCTGGTGTCTCTTAGTTTGGACGAAAGAGATAAATCCACTCTGGTGTCTCTTAGTTTGGACGAAAGAGATAAATCCACTCCGGTGTCTCTCAGTTTAGACGAAAGAGAAAAATCCAGTCTGGTGTCTTTTGGTTCGAACGAAAGCGATACGTCTGCTCCGGTGTCTCTCGGATCAGATGCCAGCATCTACAACACTCCAAGCAGACGCAGCCTGGCGAAGGATTTCCGCGGTCCGACTCCTCCGGCATACGGCTCGAGGGAGTTCCTCCTGAGCAGCGCGGCGTATGGATACGGGAGCCGCTCGCATCTGTCCTCCTCCTCGTCTTCCTCGCTCACCCGCGCGCCTCGGACCGCCAGCTCGCCGCTGCACTTTAACCGCTCTCTATCGCCCTCTATCTATCAATCTCTGGATCGACAGTCACAGCTCCCTTCATCCACATTCCCTGCTCCGCTTCCCACCTCCTCCTACGGGCCCCTGCAGAGAGAAAGAAAGGAGACAGACAGAAAGCACTGGATTGCATCAGAGGAGGAGAAAAACCTGAACCGGAACTATGAGTCTGTTTAGAGATGTCACGGAAAACCTGGAAATATCAGGGGATTTTAAAGGGATGGTTCACCTAATAATTAGTGCCGGGCAACGATTAATCGTGATTAATCGCTTCCAAAATAAATGTTTTTGTATACATAATATATGTGTGTGTACTGTGTATATTTATTATGTATATATAAATAATACACACACATGCATGTATATATTTAAGAAAAATGTTGTTAATATATTAAATATGTTTTTACATATTTTGAATACATACCCATAATATACACAGTAAACACATATATTATGTAAACAAAAAATTTATCGCGATGCGACTAATCGCGATTAATCTTTTGACAGCACTAAAAAAAAAATACTATGGACATCAATGGCTACCGTCAACTATTTGTTTACAAACATTCTTCAAAATATCTTCTTTTGTGTTTAACAGCTGAAAGAAACTCATACAGGTTTGGAACAACTTGAGGGAGAGTAAATTATGACATTTTTCTTTTTTGGGTGAACTCTCTGTTATTATAATAGCAAGTACATGTAAACATGTGTAACAATGACACAACGTAAAATAAAGTGTTACCAAAATTACTCACTTTCAGCTACTCATGTGTGAGTTTCATTTAATAACTAAAACAATAAAATGATAGACATTAAAAAACAAAAATGCACAGCTTTACTAAACTTTAAACTAAAATACGAAGTGCAAAATAGAAAATATATATTGTTTAAATTTAATTTTAGCATAGATATACTTTATAAATATATATAACTCTAATAGTATATTGAGGTTACTAAAATAACACGGTAGGCAATCAGGTACTATTCTATTATGTATTTTAATAAATGATTTAAGGAATATTTTGCAGTGAGATATATCCAGAGAAATGCGTTTTAAATATATTTAGTTTCTGTTTTTAAACTCAAGAATGGTTTTCGCCAAAATAGCAAAGAAGCTGGCATGGGTTTAATAAACAAATCTATAAGCAAGAAACATTTTACTACACTCGAGGACAAGAAAGACTTCATCCTGTGCTTTAATTAAGACAAAGTTATTTGTTAACTGTATTATTTAATGTCAAATATATATTGTTTTGTTACTTCTTTTTTCTGTTTCAATATTGTGTTTTATAATTTAATTCTTGGCTAATAAAGTTAGATTTGTTTGGTTTGATCTGCTCTCAGCGAACTTTATATTCTTTGTAATATTAGATCTGACACTCAAATGCCTTCAATCAGAGGAGACAGGCTGATTTAGGTCAGATTTTCTTCCCAAAGGTCAAATTCCCCACAGTAAAGACCAGAGACAAATTACATGTCGGTCCACTGATGAACTGGAAAGTTCATGTATAATACAATATATGTGTGTAGCCTACATGTCTCTGAATCTCCCCAGTTTCAAAACAAATCAGTCTGAATTTGCAAGTGTAGAAATTATGCAAAATATGAAAAAGCACATCATCAGACGGTCTTAAATATTGATGTGCCCAAATGAATAAATCATGCAGTAAATCATGTTTATTTGAGCTTTCTGTGCTCATATTCAGACCTTTCTGATTAAACCCAGTGATCACGCATTAGTTCTGGGACGTGGGAGCGCGTGATGGAATCACTTACTGGCCTTTGATCAAATATTAACAGCACCAGCTCCACTATATGACTTTGAAAGGATTTTATTGGAGAGGTGTTTGATGTGCCGGTTCGGCCGAGGTGGACTGATAACGAGGAGAAGCTTAGTTTTGCCTTACCTCACCTGAATATGTTCGTAGATTTATGTTGGATGTTATCTTTGGAATGGAAATATGGATATTTTATTTGTAAACATCATACTTTTTATTTCCTTTTAATGTGTCATAAAACTAGCGAGTTGTGCTGACAGTGTCGTGTAAACATGACTGAAAAGCAGAGGAACAGATGAACTGATTCAATTGAGTGAGTCATTTACGCTGGAACCGCTCCGATTGATTCAAACTCGTGACTCCGATCATTCAGTTCAGGCGATTCACTAGCAAAAGCCAGATCACAAGAGCCATTCATTTTCCAATTTCGACATCACATGCAATGGTTTTAAAAAGCATGTAGTGATGGTGAAACGCAGCTTTTCTGAAGTTCTAAGCGGGTTCGCGAATCATTTGGCTCACAAACCCAGGGGGCCCCGCAGCAAATTCAGTGCAAAGGGCCCAGAATTCCTAGCGGTGGCCCTGTTAGCCTGTTAAATGGTGCAAACCATTAAGGCAGTAGAGTTAAAAAAAGAAAACAAAGAAAAAAGAAAGAAGGAAAGTACTCACAAATACAAATCCCTTAAAAAAAAAAAGATTTTTTTAATGGGAATGTAGCCAACCATAGGCTATATATTTATATATTTTTGTATAACCACAGTTTTACTGCAAATACCATGGTTAAACTAAACTTATGGTTAACATGATTTAACTAGTAACCATGTTTTTTTAGTGTGTGTGGTTAATTTCCATAAGGGATGTGTTGCCAGGTTAACAAAAAAAAAAAAAGCCAAATAAATGTACCCTTAAACGGCACACCAGGATAAATCAGAAGATTAACAGAGCTTTGGATATTTTCCATACTTGTCTAGATCAACTCTGAATAAAGAAAAGAGAGCTTAAGAGATTATTGTTTATGACATTTTACGCAGGGAAAACATTGATTATTAAGTTATCTTGCCTATATTCCTCTTTGAGAATCAAACATCCAAAAGAAACATCTTTTAACAAAAGAAAAAGTCACTTACAAAAAAAAAAAGAGATTAGATGAAAATCTGAACAAAAATTGCTTTCCTCAGAAGAGTGACAGAAAACAGCAGGCTCACTGAATTGAACTGACTTATAATTACGTCCATAGCTTGTTTGTGATTTGGATTCACTTGACCTCTTCCATATTAACTGTTAGTTTCCAAAGTCACACTGTTGTGTTAAACAATTTAAAATAGGCCTATCAATGTTTGTATTAAAGTAAAAATGGATGATTAATATGTCTTTCGGCTGGAATTAAATAGCAGCACTTAGTGTCCCCCCCTTGTTTTCATCATAGCTATTACCTTTTCATTTTAAAACATAACAGTTTTTCATTTAAATACTTACTAAGTATGTGTTATAAAAACACTCTCTTTCTTTAGAATTGTTTCCAGATATTCCTCACCCCTCCTTTTCTGCTCTCCTTCTCTCACCTCGCTCCCTATACACGCATTCTCCTCTGAAAATCCCACTTCCTCTATCTGTGTTTCTCTCTCCTCTCTCTTTTATTCGTTTTTTAAATGTTCTCTTACGCAATTCCAGTAATGCAATGCGCACATGTACATTAGCTTTTCTTGGGTTCCCAATGCCCAACTAAGGAATTAAGGCCTAGTACCTACAAGGTACGGAGTTTTTCGTGACTGAACTATGAAGCGGTTCAACATCCTCCGCCAAAGTCCTATTTCCTAATAGGTTCCTGTTTTTTTTCTGGTAGGGTGGCCATTTTTATATACCACAGTGTTTCCTTGGCCAAGATCCTCTATGTATGTGCATATACATTCCTCATTGGTAAAGGGTTGAAACCTACTCCCCTCGACAATAATGCCAATATAATAATCTTTTATTTTCTATGAATAAAATTCAAGTATTTAGAAATACATTTGAATGTGTGGTTTTTTTTCTTGCTTCCCCGGCCGTATCTACACTGTAAGGGCCTGAATATTTCAACGTTGGCAAAGAGAAGTTACCAGAGGGAACCATGCTATTTTATTACAGTATGTCATGCCAATAAAGCAATGATGAATTGGAATTGGAATGTCATTTTATCCGTAAGCAACAACATCCAGCTAGAAACATAACAATCTACCTGAGGAAGAGTATTCCTTTCACTATTGTAAAGTGATGTTGTTAATAGAGAACAAATGATACTTTTTGAAATTGTAACTTCTAGCGTATTGAACTTGGACCTCATTATTGAAAAAGCCAACAGCAGCCCACACTCTATATGTGCCTCCGTTCATTGAAAAAATGCTCATTTTCATGCTTCATAGGCTACAGTGGTGTTCTTAAAATTTTTATTAAAATTTTTAAGAAAAAGTCTGTGGTTGACTTACGTATAGACTTCAGAGTTGTTGCTTTCAATCTTATGCCATACTGCATGTATGGGGTGTTAATCACAGTATCCACCTCCTAAATTAGTACATCTTTGTGTATTCACAATTCCAAAGTGGTCAAATTTACTCAGGTTTGTGTATAACGTAGGCTACATGACATTTTTTGTATGATGGATTTAATTGAGGAATTCTCTTTGAAGAAGAGCATAAAAAAGCCCTTTTAGTGGTGAGTGATATTTAATTAATTTTATTTGCTGGGCTGTTTCTGATTTGTAAGATTATTACCCGATAATATTGTTTAATTTACGTATGTAAAGGATTTTTAGCCTACTATGGGATTATGACGTGCGCATTGAGTGTGTTTATTTTTATTTCACTAGTGCGTGTTTATTTCAGAACGTGCGCTTCCTTTTATAACGCGTCAAATCCCCATATTTAAATACTAACACTACTTAAGGGATAGTTCACGTCCCCACCCAAAAATTTAAAAATAAATGGAAAAAAAAAAAGAAGAACAATGAAAACATACTATTTCTGTTTTCTCGTGTTACACAATAATGACTTTAAATGATCTTTTGTAATTTCTAAGACCAATCTGATGTGCGATTAATTAGATACATTTTTTGAGTGCTTTTCGCATCAATTTGAGTATTTCCTCGTAAAATTTAATAAAATTTAAAATACTAATGTGGCCCCTGGACCACGAAACCCATCTTAATGTCCAATTATATTTTGAATACACCTTTCCATTGATGTATGGGTTTTTGTTTAGTATCGGAACAATATTTGAAAAATCTGGAATCTGAGGGTGCAAAAAAATCTAAATATTGAAAAATCATCTTCAAAGTTGTTCAAATGAAGTTCCCTTAGCAATGCATATTAACTAATCAAAAATTAAGTTTTAATATAAACAGTAGGAAATGTACAAAATATCATAATGGAACATGATCTTTACTTAATATCCTAATTGATTTTTGGCATAAAAGAAAAATGTATAATTTTTGAAACCCTACAATTGGCCGGCTTAATGATTGCTTTTTTTGGCTTGCAGGGTCAATCCAGTATATCTAATAAATGGAAATCAATAGTTTTTCAATTCAGATACTTCTGTGAATTACCATTGCAACCCCTAAAGTGGAGTCACCCTAACTTTTTTGCCATAAATTCTTACAACCCATTTTAATTAATTAAGCATCATTGATAAGGCAGCATTACTAATTTTATTTTAATTTTTTTTTCAATATTCACAAGTAATTGAAAGTGTTGTCCTTTTGTAATAAGTTTGTGTGAATGTTTGTAAAAAATGTTCACTGATAAGTCCATTCTATTGTATTTTTTTTAATATGTTACCGTCACAGATGCATTAATCTGTGGTAATATTCTTCAGTAGCTAAAGTCCAGTTTAATTTTAAGCATTTTAACCTTTCTTCTTCTCCTGTCCGATTGCTAGATGAAATTCCGCGCGCTTCTTAATCACATGACCTTTCTCTGGAATTGTTTTTATCTCCATTAATATGATTCTCATTCTGTCTTCTGAGATGGCGACGGGTGCGAGGTCTGCATGATTTTTTAGGTTGAAACCCGTGACCTTCGGGAAAAAAACTGGATTTTCTGCACTCTCAGTGTATCGGCATGAATTGAAATTTTTGTGGCGGATTAAATCCTCTGGCTTTTACTGCTCTCTTACTTCATTATTAATCCCCACAATTTCAGAAAGATTTTTGTTCCCTATTTAAATTATTCCATCATAACACTCTCTGTACTCGTTTCCCTCTTAGCGTAAGCTGGAGGAAGTGATTAATAAACAGCAGTAAGCCCGTTTGAAGCCGTGGTTTACAGTGTTTTATAACAGCTGGGGTTTTGTTATGCCAAGCTGTTTATAAATTCACTGTAAACCACGGCTTCACGGGGGTTACTGCTTTTATAAAACGGTTATTCACATATACGTAGGAAGGTTTCACAAAATTAAACAACAAATAAAGTGTATGATATAATAAACCGTATTCTTCCACCAACATTTATCTCCTCAGAAACAGTTGTGGGTTTCTACAAAGTGGGTGCCGAGCATACAATTTTTAAACTTCTATCACTGTTGTATAATAGAGAGTGTCCTTTTAATAGGGAGTTTTTGTGTTTGTCTGTCCCTGCTGTTCCCCGCAAACAATCATGTGCATAACCGATAAGAAAAAAGCTGAAACTAATCCAGCATTAAGAAGCTTTTAACTAAAAAACATTGAGTCTATAATCCATAACGCTTCCTCCAGTGAAGAAGTGCATCTGCTGTTGTCTCTCACATCAAAATCCAGCCACATATGGGTTTAGAGCTGTTTAAACGCTGCTTGTTCTGTGCAGATTTCTCTCCTGATTCAACACCAGTAACACTGACTCACTGGAGGAAGAGTTATTATGGATTATAGACTCTATTGAGTTAAAAACATCTTAATGCTGGATGTGTTTCAGCTTTTGTCTTCTCCAGATGTTAACTGATGGACTGGAGTGCTGTGGATTACTTGTGATGTTTCTATCAGCTGTTTGGACTCTCATTCTGACGGCACCCATTCACTGCAGAGCATCCATTGCTGAGACACTGATGCAGTGACACATTTCTACAAACATGATGAATGAGGTAAGAAACTCATCTATATCTTAGGTAGCACATTTAAAGCAGATTTTCATTTTTGGTGAGCTATTCCTTGCTGCTGCTTTAATGAGCGCTAATGATCTCATTTAATGAATGGCAAACACTAAGTAGATGTGGTTCTCCTCCTCGCCGGGCGGTGAAGAGTGTGTGTGAATCGCGCTGTTGATTCAGCAGCTCCTCCACTGCGAGTGTGTGTGTGTGTGTGTGTGTGAGAGAGAGAGAGAGAGAGCATGATCGAGTGCATGTGGACGCGTGAGGCAGGAGGAAGGATGGATGCTCATGTGTGAGCTGCATACAGCTGTATTTACCCAGAAACACACGCCGCTCTGCGTCGCCAGCATGCCTGCGGAGGTGAACGAGGTGAGTGCATGCGTCGCTTTTCCCGCAGCGCGGTGATTCTTGTGCGTCTGCAGCAGCAGTGGATGCCAGGGCTGGGTGGGCATCGCCTCGCCTGCTCTGGATCTGTTTGCTCTGCAGCTTCACACGTGTGGCGCGATGTAAATACAGAGGATTGATGCGGCATGCGTGCGCTAGCGCTTATACCGCAGGGGTTCTGTCTTCTTGCGCGTCTGACAGTGAGATTTAAACTCTGATGCGGCGCAGCTACCAAAAACGCGCAGCTGCGCGGCGCTCCGTGATGTCCTACTTGGGCTTGTGACAGCGGATCCGCTGCCCTTGAGCCACTCACTGACGCTGAGCTGATGTGCATGACATGGATGATGGATGGATGGGCCACATAACGTAGTGGGTAAGACGGGCTACACACCGCGTAAAAGCATCTGGTGCATAGTGAGCTGGCAACTCAGCATTGAAAAACATGACTCGACCCTATTTGCTTAATTCATGTTCTTAATGTGCATGTCTTTATAAATGTGCGTATAGTCTTTCATCACCTGCTCCACCTCTGAAACCACTTTCCTTGCGTGCATATTTTCCATAAACAGATTTTATAGTGATTTTTAATCAGATTTGCGTTTATTTCGTTCTCATTCGGATTACTTACTCGTGTATTTTTGCTCATATCTCCCTTGTGAAAACTAACTATGGTGTTACATAAGTGACATTTGACAAATGTATGATTATTATTCCCAAATTGTATAGTTCAAATAATGTTAACCATGGTAAATTTGTGGTTATACTGTACATATACTGTACTATAGTTGAACTATGGATACTATAGTAAATTGATTGTTTCATAAGGGCCAAATAGCAACAGTATCAACACAGTTTTCACAGGTAAACACCACTTGTATTCTCTACAGGACAAAAACTAGTGTTGTTGCATAAGCAAAACTGTACTATCCGTGATTTCTTTTGCCAAATTGATTATTATTATTATTACTATTATTATTCCCTTTACTTCAAATTTCAGTTACACTTTATTTAAGGTGTCATTGTTACAGTTTAGTTATGCATTTAAGTACTGAGTGATATTAATTAACTACATGTACTTACTATATGGTTAGGGTTCTTAGGTCTTAGGCTTACTTGCATGCAATAGTGCATAATTAATTATTATTATAATAGTATAATAACAATTAATGTAACGTGTAACAAGGACACCTTAAAATAAAGTGTTACCCAGATATAGGTCAAATAATAGTACATTTGTGGTTACTGCGGTTTTCTACATATACTATAGTTGAACTGCGGTTACTATAATAAATTAAGTTTCATAAGAGCCAAATGAGTCGAAATCCATTTTCCCCATTTCTAGTGACATTTTCCAAGTCAAGCATCACTATTATATTAGTAAGCATTTGCAACACACCAACAACCACTCAGAACACCTTAGCAACTGCATAGCAACAATATCAACACACTATATAAAAAGCTTTGTATAAAAAGATTGCTTAATGATGGAGATCCAGTGATTATTCTGACTGTTGGAAACACTGGGAATAATGCTAAATTCTGCATGTCTGCATGAAACGACACGTTTGAATTGAATGAAACCTGTTGAGTTACAGTGACCCAAACATCTCTGGATATTGATATTGCATATTTATTATAAGGACATATGCACAAACACACTTTCCTGGCTTTTTCAAAGAAGAAATGATCATTATGCAATGCAATCCTGAATCCTTTTAGACTGAATGATAACTGTTGAGTTATAGGACCCAAAAACAAATGCATATAAAGTAAATGCACATTTTTTACAGCACTTTTTTTTAAACAGGCTGTTAATAAATAAATAGCAGAATCAATGATGCAAAAAAGTCAGTTGATTCAGCTTTAGTCTTCAGATGTCTTTGTAAAAACCAGAATGTGTTTGTGCAACTTCCTTACAATAAATGTCACTAGCTTTGCTTTGTCGTCTAATGCATTGACATTCGCACATGCATGAACTGAATTGAGCTGAATAATGACTCTGTTGTCTTCTGCAGAGCTGCTTATAGCTGCAAATGATTGCATCGATGCAAACTTCAGCAGATATGAGACTAATTAAGATTCTGCTGAAAAGACAATATCATTATTCAGCTCATTTCAGTTCAGTGTTGATTCAGTTCATTTCAATAACTGTAAAGCGAATCCCTTTCCTGGCCTTTTCCAGGAAGAAATTAGCATGATGCAGTGCAATCCTGAACCTTTTTATTTTTATTTTAACAGCGCTACATATATTATTGCAGAGTAGTTCACAAAAATAAACGGGACAATAACAGAATCGATGATGCAAACAATTCAGTTGATTCAAGTTAGTGTTGATTCAGTTCAATAAGTGTGTGAAATTCACCAATTATGAAAAAAATTACATTTTTTATCTATAAGCAGAAGATAACAGTGTCATTATTCAGATCAATTCTGTTAAATGATTATGCAATCCAGTTTAATAACAGTGTCGATGTTGCAAAATTCATCAATTATGAAATGAATTGGCTGTACAGAAGTCATTATTCAGCTCGATTCAGTTCATGCATTTGTGAATTGCATCGCATTAGATCAATTAAATCGAAGCAAGTGTCATTTATCGTAAGAAATGATTGTTAAATAAGATTGAATGAAGACAGTTGTGTTGTAGATGTTTGTGTGGTCACGTCCGATCCGTATCGAGTTATTTCTCGCTCTTGTTAGCAGATACAGTGCAGATGTTTTTCCCGAAGTGTGTGATGTGGTTATGAAGCAGCGCTCATGTATAATTCACCGGAAGTTCTGCTTGCTTTTCTTAAGCGTGTTTTTACGCCAAAGGGCTTTCCGCCATCTTTAATGTGGAGATGTTCGGTTTGAGAAGCGTGAATCAGTGAAGTTGTGCTTGACCTGCGTGATCTCGTGTTAGCGTCTCCTGTTAATGTTCTTCCCTTTGGTCCAAAAGAAGCCGGATCTGGAGGAACCTTCAGCTCAAGACACCAAAGAGCAGACGGACGAGACGGCAGAAACCCCATCCTCAGACGCGTCCAACCCCGCAAGCTCAAATCACACAGAAACACACGTAGGAACGCTGCAGAACATGACTTTGTAAGGTCCGCGCACCTGGCCCAAGGAAGGTATCCAGTGGCGGATGAAGGTCTCTTGCGTGTTCGGTCTTTTCAGCGCGCAGAGTTATTCAATTTAGGTTTAACTCAATCTGACTCCATTTTAGTATCTGAATTCTAATTTAGGTTGAAAGGCACATTGGTTGTTTGTCGGTCTCTGATTATTCTTACATTCGATTATTCTAATTAACTCTTTACTTTGTATTTTTTCTCGTTCATTAGGAATCTATGTCGCTTAGGATGCCTCACGGCGGCCGCTATGCGTGGGCTCCACGATCACAAACGCGCCAGTCTGATCCTTAGCCAGAGGTTTATGACTAATACTATTTACTTTAAATAGTAGGCTTGTTTAGCCCCCTACAATTACCCATGTAAGCTCAAACATTAATCAGCGGTTCTTCTAGACTCCCTTTGTCTAGACCCCGACAGTTAATATAGCTACGTACAACTTAATTAAAGCTGAAATTATATGCATGGTTAACGTAACTGAGTACAACTTAAATTAAGGTCAAGCGGTTAGTCAGAAACCCATAATCTCACTTGATGTGCCCATGCTCCATCTAACCTGAGATTTAGTATGTACTTAACCCTGGTCACAGATTTGCGGAAACATACGCCTTCACTTAATCTACTTGAGAAAATAACTTCAGAGTAAGTCAGAATAAATCAAATGTAACAATTTATTATCAGTCAGGTAAATATGTATTATGCCAATTATCTCCACAGCCAATTCAACAATATCAAATCAATACAAGACATCAAACTCTCAAAGGCGAATCTAAGAGTAAAATGCATATCTGAGATTACATATATTAGATGTATTAGAAAAATACATAGTACAGAGTATGTGGAGATACTCTGTGCTACGGGCATTCTGGCTACAGAATCGCGCTGACCCTTTTGCTGCATTCCTTTAAATACAAAACTAAGAAAAACATCCTCCAAATGGAGGCTTGTACAAACAATTGGAATTTGCATTAAGCCAGGTCCCAGACCTGGGTGGTAACAAAAGGTAATTTGCATGGGATTGTTCTCTACGGTGATCAAAGTTTCTCTTAACTCTTAGGATCTGTATTATCTTTTAGTAAGATTAAGACCATTGTACCACTTGCCCTGAAACTATTCAAATGAAACCAAACATGACTGTAAATCTTATTTGCATTCATATAGAACATTATACTATTGACCATTCTGAGTGAATCATTTCAAGGGGATGAAAAGGAACTGATGCATATGTGAGAGAGGCGTTTCCCGCACCACCCCTCTGTGGGGTGTCCTGAAGATGCCAGTGCATTGTTTGCCTCTCAGGAGATCAAAGTATTCTAGTTTCTTTTATCCTTACAGTCGCCCATTTGACCGCAATGTGTCACATATAGGTGAATCCGATGGGGTCACTTGTTCGGTGATTGTCTATCCTTGAGATGTTAACTCCTTTTGTGATGTTTGCAGCTGTAGAAACCTCATGAGGGCTGTTTTCATATGCAGAACATTCAGTCTCAGCAGGTGTGTGTTGCTTGAATTCAGCAGGTGGATGAACGTCTCCAGAGTTTCTACCTGTGGTTGAGCTCAGCATGTGAGCACAGTTCAGTGAGTCAGTCTGGGCCTTTCATGGAGAAACCTCTGCTCCTTGTGGCACCTTTTCTAGGACGATAGTCTGACCCATCTTCCTGAATCCTCTCACCTCCGGCGGTGCGGTTATCTGGGCAGACTTCAATAGGTGAAGGGGTTCTCCTTGCTTACACACTGCTTTGTGTGAGACACCTGAAAAGCATCTTAATGGCCATTCAATGACTGAATTCTGATCAACTTAACGTTGTCACCCATTGGGTAATATAGAAAAGTCGTAAGTTAACATAAGAACAATGAAACAAAAGAGAAACCTGATGAATTCATGTCAGCAATTGCGAGTGGTACGTCTGGTGTTAAATATCTTTCAAGGTCATATATGGTAGGGTGGTCCCATGTAAGCATTAATTTAGGTATTCTTGGTCTGAATGAGTCAAAGGAAATGCAGCAAGAGGTCAGTATTACTTGAACATTAATGTAGAGGTATGCATCAATAAACAAGCCATATAATTACAACAATAATAATAATAACACAATCATCGTGTAGGTATAATAATAATCACACTGTTCATTCAGGAATCTTACAAAGCAAGTCACTTATTCTAAGAAGTGACTTAGAACATGATTTAGTATTCTTCTAGAATGGAAATCCTGAATTCCTTGTAACAGATGTGTGGTGTGTGTGTGTGTGTGTGTGTGTGTGTGTGTGTGTCTCTGATATGCAGGCTAAGTCACAGTTGATGGTTTGGTAGAATTGTACATTTTATGATTGATTGATAGAAATGAAGTGCAGGCACTTCACATTTGATAATTTTGATAATGTTTTTCTGTTATTAGTGGTGTGTTGAGAAACCAGGGGCCCTCTGGCTTGTCAACCACCCCAATAACAATCAGAAAGATTAAATATTTTAAATTGTAAGGACTCGTCTGCCTCTGTGTTTTGAAGTTACACCATCGATCTGTGACTAGTCATACAAATGTGTGTTATAGTGTTGTTCCATGAGTTTGCAGATGGTTGCAAATAGTATATATGTTGTGTGTCTCTTTCAGACTGTCATCATGGGATTAATATATTGTCCTATGTGTGTGAGGCTATGTGGTTCTGTCAGTGTGAAGACGGACAATAGATCTTTAGTGGGGTACCACGTTTGCAATCTAAGCCATAATTTTTTTCTGTTATGTGTAGTGTTCAGACTGAAAAGTCTAGATGTGGTTTGTGTTCTGTGCTCATGTCTGTGAGATGGGCGGAGTCTAATCTATAGCAATCTGTGTTGCAAAAATTTAGTTCCGGTGCTAATCCGGGAGGTCATATAGATATTTGTGTAGTAATGTTCTACTGTGAGGTGTGACTGGCCCCTTCAAGTGTCTTCACACCCATCTCCCGCGTTTCAGGTTATGGTCTAACAATTCTGCTGTCTTGGCTTGGTGCTGATGGGACCAGGCGCCTTCCTGGTATCTGTCCTCCAAGGAATTGCAGTGGTCAGCCTGTTTCGGTGTTGTCTGTTTGGCAAATGTTGTTTTATGGTGTTGTTCACACATGCAGATCTCTGTGACACATAAAGACATCTGGTATTTTGGTCTGATGTTTAGTATTTTACACCCCCCTTTCATTATTTTTCAAGTAAATTTAAAAGATCAAATAGTGCTGGTGTGTCTTAAAAAAAAAAAAAAAAAAAAAACATTCGAAAAAAAAAAAAAACCGTGGCTTTGTTAAAAACAGGCATGCTCCAAACAAAGGAAGGCAAGTTTTACCAATGTGAGTAAATTTGATCCTGTTGCTTTACCCCTTAACCAGCCTCAGAATGCGAGTATGAGGTGAGATCTGGATCAAAATACTTCCATTTTTTAAGGAGCAAGATTAGGTGCAAATTCAGAGCTTCTGAATTCTGCATTGAAATTTGGATGTTTCAATTTCCAAATAATGTTAGCCACTCTCTTTGATCAGATAAAATTTTTAGTTTGTGCTTGTCAGTGAAGGGTGAATTGGTTCGCTATCTCTGGTGTCACACTATTGAAATGAAAACACACCTCCTCCCTTTTTGGCACTGGGTAGCAGACCAATGAAATGTAATTGTAAAAATCACATTTCTCTATGTAATGCCATGCTTGGTGATTATAATATAATGTACATTATAATTTGATTTATAATATAATTATATTATATTAAAATAGTATATATTAAAATAATATTATTTCTGGTCTCTGGAGAGTCTTTGGAATAATATAGTCTCCAATGTGTTGTGATTTGGCCCTGTAGTCACAGTAGTACACACATGTACATTGTATGTATAACAACTAGTCCGTCTTAAAGCCAATGATAGACTCTGAAGTTGTCAACATCCAAAGACTGCAAGCGTATTTGGAGTACATGGTCAAATCACAACTCATGAGCGGAATTTTCCATCTGCCATAAGGTCTAAGTTGTCATTCAGTTGCAAATTGCATTCTCATGGCAATTAATTTGAATATGAAAAGGTGTTGAGGAGCTGGGCAAGCTCAGGGCTGATGCAAAGCACAATCACTGTTTTTAGGTCTCAAAGGTTTGTGAAGGCCCAGTAGCCATTTGCTTGATATAAGGTGTGATATGTTTAATTGTGTGTTACTATTTTGCCATAAACACCTCCCATGCAACAGGGAGAAAAACATGAGTATTCTGAGTGAGTGTACCCTCGGACTCAGCTTTGAGCCACTCTCAGAAACAAAGCCATTTGTTTTATAAAATCATCACTTTCAATCTGTGTATCAGTTTCAGATTTTTAAGCTTATCATCTATTGTTTGACTGCAGTCAAGAGGAGTTCTGCTTTGTAGTAGTTAGTCCTCAAGAGCTGAGGTATAATTTTTTCCTCAGTGAAGCTTTCTTTGAAGCTCTTTTATCTGTGTTGTGATTTTATCACTCTGTTTTGCCCAACTTACTTTTCACATATAAATGTATCAACTTAAATTGTCTTCCTTTCATTCAATCACAAGTTTTCCAATTTTTTTTATTAATTTGGAATTTGTATTATGTTTGTTCATTCTCATTAAAATGTTTCTCATTTGTTGCAATGAAGCAAATAAGACAACAGAGAAGGCAGTTTGCAGATTGAAACTTTAGGTTCTAGTTTATGACTCTCTGTTGAGTACCAGAATATAATTTGGATGATGGTATTCCAATTTTTAAGTTTCATCTCTTGTTGCTTAAGCAAACAAAGAGATATTTCCATTTCAGAACAAGGTGTGTCATTCCTCGTCTACGCTGCCGCTATCATGTCCCTGACAAGTACGTGGTTTCGTCTAATTCTCAAACCCACCGGATCCGGTCTCCGGTCTAACAATATGAGTATTCCGACTCATTCTACAAATGTGTATATATGGGATGCGTCTGTCTTTCCCTCAGTATTTCTAAAAGGCAAATAAGAATTGGCTTACCACAGCAGCTGGAGAAAGAGAAAGAGATGATAAACCCTTTGTTCGGTGCAAATCCATATTGTGCTGAAAAAACGTCACTCGCCTGTTTTGGAGATCGTGTCGCCGGTCACCAATTTGTGGGGAGATCACGTCCCGGGGTCACCACTGTAAGGTCCGCGCACCTGGCCCAAGGAAGGTATCCAGTGGCGGATGAAGGTCTCTTGCGTGTTCGGTCTTTTCAGCGCGCAGAGTTATTCAATTTAGGTTTAACTCAATCTGACTCCAATTTAGTATCTGAATTCTAATTTAGGTTGAAAGGCACACTGGTTGTTTGTCGGTCTCTGATTATTCCTACATTCGATTATTCTAATTAACTCTTTACTCTGTATTTTTTTCTCATTCACTAGGAATCTATGTCATTTTAGGATGCCTCACGCCGGCCGCTATTCGTGGGCTCCACGATCACAAAACTCGCCAATCTGAACCTTATTCAGAGGTTTGTAGCTAATACTATTTAATATACCTTAAATAGTAGGTTGTGTTTGTTGTTTTCCCCCTACAGTTACGCCATTTTAATTGCTAACGCCATAATCTCGTTTTCTTTCTAGATAACACCTTGTGTCGGCTTTTTGACGGGCCGTGTGCCTGACGCGCTGACAAGCTTCGTAACAATGCTGTAATTAATACTCAAAATATTTAATCATCGGTTTCGTGCTAGACCCCCTTTTTTGTCTAGACCCGGGCCAGACAGTTGACGCTGTTCGTACAACGTAGTAATACGGAAAGGGTTGGTACACATACAAACTTAATTAAGGCACGCGTTTAGCAGAAACCCATTTATCTCACCGGATTGGCCCTATGCTCGCATCTTAACTCTGAGATTGATATTGGTTATCTTAACCCGGTCACAGATTGCGGAAACATACGCCTCCGTAATCTGCTTGAGAAATTTATGTAGACTTCAGAGTAGGTCAGTATAGGGTGCCGTCAATTGTATGTAACACTTGTGTGGTTGTTTTGTTGTTTTGTGGGTATTCAGTCAGGGAAAGAGGTATTATGCCACTTATCTCCACAGCCAATTCAACAAGAGCAAAGCAAGACAAACAGCAAAACGCTCAAGACGAATCGAAGAGGAAAAGGCAGAGCGGAGATTACGATTGATGTATGGGTGTTGCGTTGAGAAAAGGCATAGTCAGGAGGTTTGTGTGTTTTTCGTGTGCAGGCCTGTAAAGACAAACTCAGAAAAACAGCTCGTCCAAAGAGCTTGGAGCAAACAAGGGATGTGCAGGGAGCCAGTGCCAGACCTGGTGGTCGACACCGCAATGGGACAAACGGAAGGTGCAGAAGTTGTCTCTACGTGACAAGTTGCGCGAAAATCTTAGGTCTGTATATCGTGTAGGAAAGAGTAAAGACCAGGGACCACTGCCGCGTGTTTTATATATTCGTAGTGTGCACAGAGTTTGGCTGATGGGACGGGCTACCCAAAGCAGTACGGTTGTGTTTTGGTGGTGGTTGGAAACTCGTAGTGCAGGCCAGGGAGAACGAGATCGTGACCAGGGAGTGAAGCCAGGGAGGAGGAAGATGAAAGGCACAGATCATAGGGAAGGGGTGCCCGCACCACCCTCGGTGGGGTGTCCTGAAGAGGCCTGCCTGGGTGCCTCTCAGGAGAGCAAAGTTCTAGTTTCTTTTATCCGGACACGGAGATAAAGAGGCATGAGATAAGACCTGCTACAATATGATTTCCTTTGCGCAGACTCAGGCAAACTTATGAATATGTAATCCTGTTTGAGGCAGTTAGCAGTAAGCACGCTTGTTTAAGTATAAGCAGGACAGAGCGACTGAGGATTTTTGTGTGCAATGTTCTTCAGCAGTATTGTTGTTGTGAGTTTCATTAGAAATATCTAAACATTCCTAACCCTCGTAATGCATTCAAAGTCCACATCTGATTATCTCATTCCAGGTCCGTTTGAACCTGAAGAATTGTTATTTTATTAAACAGTAATAGCTTAATAGTTCTCAATTAAAACCATATTGTATCTGATCAGCAACTTCTCATTATTGAGCGAATGTGAAAAAACTTACCATGTTATCACCATCTTTGTAGTGCATTTATCTCTTTTTGATTATTAATTAAACAATTTAGACACATACACATGAAGCACACCAACAACAACAAAAAACTATGCAGCAAAATATGTATAAATTTTTTTCAATATTGCTGAGAAATTTAATTTTAATATGTAATGCTATGAAATGTATAAAATCTGATAATTACCACTATTATGAGTTTATGAAACCTGCATATTTATTTCTAACAAAACAACATTGAAACAACATAAATATGACTCTGAAAAGTTTTCAAACAAAATAAATGTTGGTTACTTCCATAAACTTTGACTTTCAGGTAAAAAAAAAAACATGCTGCAGTGGTTCATCGGTAGATGTACATATTTATGCAAAATGCAGACCCCAAAATGTGTGAGATATGTGCAAAAAGGCTAAATATATTATATCAAAGTTTTTGACACTAATTTAACTTAATAGATAATTTTACATATTTTTGACACTAATGGTACTCCATAAATGACCTGATCATGGAACATGATTACATCTCTTAAAAATAATTGTAAAAAATCTGGAAAAAAATAAATGATGTTTATTTTGAGGGTCTCAAAGCCTTTGCAAAGTTTCCTTCCCTTACTAAAAACTGTAATTTTCTTAATAGTTTTTTATTTCTCTTCCGGGTCAAAAAGAGACATTTACTTGAGGCGTAAATGTAAATGCATTAGATCTTGTTTTCAGAAAATTCTACCAAAATGAAGTGAGTTTATGCCTAAAATAAGAAAAAATAACCATCAGTGAGGTCAGAAAACAAAACAATCCAAAGAGAAAGTGATTCTTTTCTGACTCCATTGACAGATATTGTTTATTTTATATATCATAAACGCTTTATGATGCCTTTTTTCAGAAATCAAGAGACGTTAAGACCTAAGTACTTTGGCTTCTTAAGTAACTGTATTTTACATTAAGAATGTTATCTTCTATTTTTATTTTATTTATTTGGATCTTATCTTTGTTATCTTTTTTATTTTATATGAGTTTATTTATTTACCTTATTTATTTTAATTATTTTTATCTTTATTTTTATTTTATTTTATTATTTTATATTATTTTATATTATTTTATTTTATGTTAATTTGATTTGATCTTATTTCATTTAATTTCATTTAGTTCATTTACTTTCATTTCATTTCATTTTATTTAATTTACTTTAATTTTAATTTCATTTTAATTATCTTATCTTATTTTTTAAACTATTATTTTTTTTTATCGTATTTCATATTATTTTTATTTATTTATTTTATCTTTCTTAATCTTATCTTATGTAATTTACATATCATTTTATTTATTTTATTAGTTTTTTTAAGTTATTTTGATCTTAATTTATTTTTTATTTTATTTTATCTTATTTTAGTTTATCTATTCATTTTATTTTATTTTATTCTATTTATTTTATCTTATCTTATCTTATTTCATTTAATATATTTTATTTTATTTTAATCTATTTCATATCATTTTAGTTTAAGTTATTGTATCTTATCTTATCTGTTTTAATTTATTATTTACTTTTATTTTAGTTATTTTATTATTTTAATTTTAAATTTTTTTATCTAATATTATAGTTTATTTCAGCTTTTTTTTATTTTATTTTATTTTATTTTCTTTTATTTTATTTTATTTTATTTTAATTTATTTTTTATCTTATCTTAATCTTATTTCAATTATTTTATTTTTATTTTAATCTATTTCATTATTATTATTATTATTATCATCATCATCATCATCATTTTTATCTTATCTTATCTTATCTTATTTTATATTATTTCATCTCATCTCATCTCATCTTGTTTAGATATTTGTACTGAAAAACAAGAGAGAAATACTGAGGAAGAACAACAGGAATGTTTTTTTTTCATAGTTGGCATCTGTCTGCTTATATTAAACAAGAATTAGCATAATAACCGGTTTCATTAGGCAGTGCAATAGATTAATAAAAAAAGGATTTAAATATTCATAGTTTGATTTGAATTTGCGAGCCAAAACACAATTATTTTAACAGGTTCTTTTTATTAAACAAATCATTATCTATGCTGACCTAAATGATTCATTTTGGATGTTTGTTTTCTCCTGATAAAAAGTAGATATTGTTTACAAGCCTAAAACTGCAGGCTAACGATGAGGTGTTAACGAGCTCACGCTGAGCCATTTCTCTGATGTTTTGCAGACTGAGAGTTCAGGCTTTGGGACGGAGAAATCGTCCAGTCCTGACAGCGAATCCAACAGCAGCTCCAATGAACAAGTCGTGCCCAACCTCCTGAAGGTGAATATTGCAGATCACACGCTTTCTTTATATCATCATCTAAAAAAAAACTAAATATAATTTTGCATTTTCATGCTTTTCAATGGCCAGTATTAAAGAATATGAATAATCTTGTTTCAGTATTGCACGGCAAAACTTCTTAGTATTTTTGTCATTTTCCAGTACTACTTTCTAAACATTCTTGAATCAAGATGCATCTACTGTACAAGTGAAAGTCTTGTTTTCTAAAAAAAATATTAAAATTTTGTTAGTTTTTCCTTTAAACAAGCAAAAAATATCTGCTAATGAGGCAAGAAAAAAAATCTTAATTCAAAGGCCCCATTGGCTGATATTTTTGCTTGTTTTAAGGAAAAACTAACAAAATTTCGACATAATATCGACAAGACATAATATATTAAGTAATTTTACTTGTACGGTAATCCTGATTCAAGAAATTTTAGATATTTGTGTCCCTGGAGCACAAAACCAGTCATAAGTGTCAATTTTTAGAAATTGAGATTTATGCATCATCTGAAAGCTGAATAATAATCTTTCCATTGATGTATGGTTTGTTAGGAGAGCACAATATTTGAAAATCTGGAATCTGAGGGTCAAAAAAAAATTCGAAATATTGAGAAACTCATCTTTAAAGTTGTTCAAATGAAGTTCTTAGCAATGCATATTACTAATGATAATAAATTTTTTATATATTTACGGTAGGGAATTTACTAAATATATTCATGGAACATTATCTTTATTTAATGTCCTAATGATTTTTGACATAAAAGAGAAATGTATAATTGTGACCTCCATACAATTTTTTTTTTGGCTATTGCTACAAATATCCCCCAGCGACTTAACACTGCTTTTGTGCTGCAGGGTCACATATATACTAGAAAACAAGACAAAAATACTAAGTAAGAGAATCATTTTTTTTTGCAGTGGGTATGTGAGGGTTTTTTTTTTTTCAATTTAATTCAGTCCGTTTCATCAAAACTGCCCCGCAGTCATTTATACAGCTCAGTAAGACACAAATTAAATCAGATTTGATAGAATCCAGATTCATCTTTATTCACGCTGTGAATGTGTTCAGATCGATGTGTTGTTATGTTGTTATTAAACCTCTGTATTTTTGTCTTATTCAGTACAAATGTTTAAACATTTTTAAATCAAGATACATTTACTGGGCACTATTTGGTCTATAAGAAGTCTTTATTTTTTGAAAAATCTACCAAAATTAAGTGAATTTATGCGTAAAACTTGAAAACGTATACGTCAGTGCAGTAAGAAATACAAACTTAATTCAAAGGAAAATAAGAATATTATAATGATACTTTCTGGCCCCACTGACAGGTATTCTTTCTTGTTTCAAGCGTAAACCCACTTGATACATTTTTGATACATTTGATACAGAACAATACAAGAATTACTTCAACAGATTCTTTTTATAAACAAATCATTTATAATGTATGACTAATGATTCATTGTAGATTTTTTTTCTTCTGATAAAAAGTAGGTTTTAATGATTAATTTTGATAATCTTTCAGAAAACAAGACTTTTATGTGTTAATATAGTCGATAAGTAAATGTATATTTATTTGAGAATTTTTTAGATATTTGTAAGAGGGTTATTATAGTCATACCAATTTTACTTTATATAAAATAAACTTTAACAGAAATAAAGTAAAATAATACAAACTTAAACTTATTTTATTTCAGCTAATTTCCAAGGCAACATTTCTAATTTTCATTTAGTTTACCTTGATGTACTAAAATAACTCAAACTAAAACAAATAAAATGTATAAAAACTAAAATCTAAGACTATAGTCAAAATTAAAAAATAATAAAAATTATAAAAAAGTACAAAATTACGAACTTGACCATGAAGCAAAAAATATATAAAACCGTTCAAATATTCAACCAATGATATATCTCAATGATACTAAATAACACTGACAAGTAAATATCAAATCACTTTTGTTTTTGAGTTGACAAGGCAACATTCTAACTTCTCTTTAAACTAATAAACTGAAATAAAACTGAATAAAACTATTACAAAATTATAAAAATTTATATAAAAATTATAAAAAAAATGTATGAATTAAAAAGATAATGAAAAATAATAATATGATCTGAACAATACTAAAATAACACTTGATTTGTAATGGGGAAAATTTGATTTGCTGGGAAGTGTCGAATCCAGACATGAATGATTCCTCAAATCGTGTTTATATATTTTTATTTTTCTCTGTAGGAAGCTTCATCTGAAGGGTTGGAAGAACCCCAGACACCGCATCCGGATGTTCAGTGTCCGGATCGAGCGCCGCCTCCCGACTCCTCCGGCGAGAAGGACGATACACACACGGCTCGACCTCCTCACCCCGACCCGGCGTGACCTCTGCCCCTCCCCAACGAGATTCCCACGGATCCGCCGTCTCTGTACGGCACGCTGAACGCTCAGGCCGTCACGCTGCTGCACGGATTACCCTTCTTTCCCGGCCGGACCTTCTTACCGGAGAACTGCTACACTCTGCCGCTCCACCGCGAGGGTTTCGCCCGCGCCGCTTCCAAGCCGGAGCCGGACACACTCCCTCACATGAGGCCCGCGCTGGACCTGACCACCCACACATATTTACAGGTAGAGCTGGGCGATATGACCTAAAATCATAACCTCCATTAATTGAATATTTTACCTTGATTACGATTATTGAACGATTATTTTATTTATTTAGTGTTTTTTTTTTTGTTTTGTTTTGTTTTATGTTATGTTATGTTATGTTATGTGATGTTATGTATGTTATGTTAATTTTATTTGATCTTATCTTATCTTTTTTATTTTATTCATTTATCTTATCTATCTTTTTGCTTTGTTTCTTGTTATTTTATATTATTTTTTTTATTTTAGTTTTATCTTATCTTTCTTATCGGTATCTTAGATTAATCTTCTTATTTATTTTATCTTATCTTATCTATCTATCTTATCTAATCTTATTTCATTTTATCTTATCTTATCTTATCTGATCCTATGTAATCTTTTATTTGTATATATTTTATTTTATTTTAATTTAATTTTATTTTATTTTAATTTAATTTAATTCATTTATTTATTTTTATCTTATCTTATTTTATCTTTTTAATTTACTTTAATTTAATTTAATTTTATATTATTTAATATTATTTTATTTTTATTTTATCTTTATTTATTTTATATTATTTTATCTTATCTTATCTTATTTTATATTATTTCATCTCATCTCATCTCATCTTGTTTAGATATTTATTTATATATTTATTTTTTACTGTATTGTACAAACCAGCTATTAAAGGTGGGATATTTTTTTCTAACTAAAGAGTGCATTTCTTATCTTTCATTTTTTGCAAACAAAATAAATGAATATTGCCGTGTCGAAAGTAGAAAATAACCAGCATCTCTTGCAAACAAAATCCATTAAAACATTTTTGTTTCTGGAAATAAAATAAATGTTAACTGAAATCAAACAAAACATAAAAAATGTAAACTTACTTTATTTCAGCTTGTTGACAAGGCAACATTTCTCACTTTAATTTAGTTTTACTTGATGTACTAAAATAAATAAAACTGAAATACAAAAGTGTATTGGCTACAACTAGACAGACTCTTCTCTGCTCTTCAAACACAAAACAATAGCCCTTATAGACAGCGTTTAAAGTGAGTAAAGAAAACGCTGCTCTTATTCAAACATCAGTTCTTTATTTACCCTTTCATTGTGAAGAAGTAGACGTCTGTCTTCAAACTGCGCGTCGCGGCGCTTTATTCTGAATGGAGGCGGGGCGGAGTTATGAGGTTTGACTGACAGTTTGAGGATCCAATGGCGTTACGAGGTTTAGTCACAAGCTCATTTGAATGCTTTTCATTGGTTAAATATTTGTAAAACCCACAAACAGACATAACGTTGGCATAGCACTGATTTAATAATGAAATATAATAGAGATAAGGAAGTTTTTGATAATTTTCCACAGCACACCCGACTAGGGTTGGAAATCGAAAATCAATTCCAATTCCAGAATCGGATACTTGTTGTAAAATTAAAATTTCAATTTCAGTTTCAATTCCACCTATCAATTCTCGAGTGCGCATCTTTTTTTTTTAGGTGCTCTTAAAAATGTATTTGTCTTTGAGTCATTCATTCAAGAGATTTATTCAAAAACACTGATTCATCCGGTAATGAAACTAAATCTTGAGTGAGTCACTGAATCATTCCAGTTATAAATTCCATGAGATTTTTACTCGTCTTCTATTTTTTTCTTCAGAATTGAGAGAGAACTACAACCTCCGTTTATTAAAAAAAAAAGTCTCAATGTATCCAGAATCGTGCCGCTCTATTTTGCACGCAAACAGTTCTTAATCGAGTCCAGTTTTTATGTAGCCTGCTGATTTTTGTTCATGGCATTCAGCGGCAATTAAATGTTTTGCAAAAAGAGACACAGAATAAATATGTTTGATATCTAAATGTTTGACCACATTTGGACAGAGATAGAATAGGGATAGAACCACAGAAAGTCCAATTTTAGCATTCTTGCAATGGTTACGTGTTAGATATCGGATCGATTTCAAGGCCTTAGTAATGATTTTTTACATTTTAAATGCGCCCTTGTATTTGTCTGATCTTGCTACTTTACATAAACCAGTAAAGAGCTTAAGATCTGCTGATAAACTATTGCTGATATAACTATTCTTTTCGACAGCCGGTCCTCTTTATAGAATAACTTACCTCTAGCCATTCGCTCTGCCCCGTCTTTGTTCGCTTTTAAAACGGCTTTGAAGAAGCACTTTTATATCATGCCGCTTGTGTCTGATTTAGGAGAGACGTAATATTTGTTTTTTTCTTTTAAGATGCTGTGCTTGTTACTGTCTTTGTTCGGTCTTCTTGAACGCATTGTGTAGCACTTTGGGCTGCTCTTGTGGCAGTAGAAATGTGCTATATAAGAAAATACACTGCAAAAAATGATTTCCTTAGTATTTTTGTCTTGTTTTCTAGTATGTACACTACCTTTCAAAAGTTTGGGATCAGAACGATTTTAAGTTTTTACAGGAGTCTCTTCTGCTCATCAAGGCTGCATTTATTTGATCAAAAACACAGGAAAAAATTTTATATTGTGAAATATTATTATGATGCAAAATAACGTTTTTCTATTTTAAGATACATTAAATTGTATGTTTTAAATATGTAAAATATGTAATATATTATGAATCTATATAATATATGGGTTTCACTTTCTGAACTGAGTGACAAAAAATATTGACCTTTTACATGATATTCAAATTTTTTGAGATGTACCTGTACACCAGGTAACAGAAGGACTATTAAACAGACTTGGCAAAACTAGGTCACAACCGACCCTCAAACCACGACATTACCCTTACTATTATTTAATAACATTTACAAGATACTGTTTTTTTCTGTATTTTGATCAAATAATTGCATCCGATTGATGAGCAGAAGAGACTGCTTTAAAACACATCACAAGTCTCACTGATCCCACACTTCATCTCAAACATTCTTGAATCAAGATGCATCTACTTGACAAGTAAAATTATTTAAGATATTAATATTCAAAAAAAAAAAATTATCACATTTTTGTTAGTTTTTGCTTAAAACAAGCAACTATATCTGCCAATGGGGTAAGAAAAATAATCTTAATTCAAAGGCTAAACAAGATTATTTTTTTCCTCCCATTGGCAGATATTTTTGCTTGTTTTAAGCAAAAACTAAAATTTTTTTGATATTTTATTTTTTAGAAAACAAGACTTAATATCTTAAATAATTTTACTTGTCAAGTAAATGCATCTTGATTCAAGAATTTTTAGATATTTATACTTGTAAACAAGACAAAAATACTAAGTAAGAGAATCATTTTTTGCAGTGTAAACTAAACTAATTGGAATCGATAAGAATCAGAATCAGAATTGGAATTGATCAACACCTGACAACTTGTCACAGTGGTTGGGAAACACTGGGTTAGAGGTTCTGAATTTTGGTTTCGATTCCCTTTTTAATTAATGGTCCATCCCTGTTTCCAGGACCTGTACCGTGCGCAGACGCTCATCCCGCAGAAACGCGCCAGCATGGTGAGCCTCGACACCATCCGCAAGGATCCGCGCTGGCGGGATCCGAACCTGCGGGAGGTCATCTCCATGCTGAGCCACCCCATGGACCCGGTGAAGTCCAACGCCGCCACGTACCTGCAGCACCTCTGCTACGAGAACGACACGGTCAAGCAAGACGTCAGGCAGCTGCATGGGATCCCCGTCCTGGTGGGGCTCCTGGATCATCCCAAAGCCAAGGTCCACCGCAAGGCCTGCGGCGCGCTGAGGAACATCTCCTTCGGCCGGGACAACTTCAACAAGGTGGCCATCAAGAACTCGGACGGCATTCCTGCGCTGCTGAGGCTCCTGAGGAGATCCGACGACATGGAAGTCCGAGAGCTCGTCACAGGTTCGTGCTTTCAAGTTAAAAAGTGAAAGAAATTACGGTAACATTTTATTTTAAAGTTTCATTGTTACACATGTACTTACTATTATAATAACAATTAATTATGCATAATTACATGTAAGTAACCCTAACCATATAGTAAGTACATATAGTTAATTAATAGTACTCAGTACTTAAATGTATAATTACACTGTATTTAGAATTAGAACAACTGTTGTTATGTTCTAATTACCTTAAAATTAAATGTAACCAAATTTGCTACTTTTATTCATTAAGGACGCATCAAATTGATTAAAAGTGACAGTAAAGACATTTATAATGTTACAAAACATTCCATTTCTGATTCCAAGCAGGGTTATTATAGTTAACTAAAACTGTAACTAAAACTAAAGCCATAAAAACATTTTTGTTACTGGAAATAAAATAAATATGAACTGAAATCAAATAAAAATGTAAACTTTTTTATTTCAGGTAGTTGACAAGGCAACATTTCTGATTACTAATTTTCATGTAGTTTTACTTAATGTACTAAAAGAGCTAAAACTGAAATAAAAAAATAATAAGAACTATTTAAAAAACTAATAAAAGTCACAAAAAATGCACAACAAAATTATTAAAGGTTTAACTAATATTAAAACAGAAAATATAAAAATAGAATCTAATTCAAAATTAACAAAAAGTATCTCAGTGATACTAAAATAACCAATGAACAATTCTGGTTCTTTAATGATTCTTATATAATTTTGATAACATTCACAGAGTTCCCACGCGTCATGGAAAACCTGGAAAATTAACGACCAATTCTCCAGTCCTGGAAAACACATGAAAAATGAGAGAAAACAAAAAAAATCTTGTTGTCCTGGAAAATTATTATTATTATTACTATTGTAATGTTCTTGGTCATTGAAGAACAGTTTACAAATGGTCTGAAACTATTAACTATGAACAGAAAGCGCTGTGTTCAGGGACGCAGAGTTTCGACCCGTGAGCAATCTCTCAGAGTAGTGACGCTGTCTTGTGTTGGCAGTTGCATGTGCTAGGATTTAAAGAGATAGTTCACCCAAAAATGAAGATTCTGTCATTAATTACTCAAGGACATCGGGTAAAATAAATCCACATGTTACCATCCAGGGTTCAAACCAACCGAAATTTCTACAAGAATACTTTTTGTGCACAAAGAAAACAATAATAACATAACTTATTCAACAATTCCACCAATCGGCATTTTTGAACGAATCGTTTGAGAAAGCGATTCAGTGACTCATTCATAAAGACCGTGATTTGCTTCATTCCTAAATGAATAAGCATTTTGAATTAATCTTTAAAAAGAATGACTCTGGTGACTCACTCGAAAAAGCCAACTTGCTGAAATCCTATTTAAACTTCTTCTTCTTCTTCTGAGACATTTATTTTTATTTTTTAATGTATCTCCTCCTAGACTTTTAAAGCTACAAACACCAAACTTAGGTCAGACCTTCAGACTGGTCTGACTCGGGTTGCTATATCTTTTCAAACTGATCCGGCTTACGGTTTTCGTAAACCAGACCATCAAAACCAAAACAGCATAAGTTCTATTAAATTGCTAATCTGTTCACACCTTCTAGTAACTTGCTAATCTGCTAACACATTTTGATACATGCTAGTAACTTGTTACCCGATGTTACACAATGATAACACCATGCTAGCACAGCTATCATGCTAATCATGCTTGCAACCTGTTTTAACTTGCTAGTAACATGCTAATCATGCTAACATGTTATTAACTTGCTAATCATGCTAGAATCATGCTTGCAACATGTTATTAACTTGCTAATCATGCTAGAATCATGATTGCAACATGCTAGTAACATGCTAATCATGCTAGAATCATGCTTGCAACATGCTAGTAACATGCTAATCAAGCTAGAAACTTGCTAGTAACTTGCTAATCATGCTAAAACATGCTAGCAGGCTAGAATCATGCTTGCAACATGCTAGTAACTTGCTAATCATGCTAGAATCATGATTGCAACATGCTAGTAACATGCTAATCATGCTAGAATCATGCTTGCAACATGTTATTAACTTGCTAATCATGCTAGAATCATGATTGCAACATGCTAGTAACATGCTAATCATGCTAGAATCATGCCTTGGCACAACATTTATTACTTGCTATCAATGCGAGAACACGGTAGTAACATGCTAATCATGCTAGAAGCAGGCTAGTAACATGTGAATCATGCTAGCAACATGCTAATTATGCTAGAAATATGCTAGCAACATACTAGTCATGCTAGAAACAGCCTAGCAACCACCCCGGTACCCAACAATTTGTTTTATACCTATCTGTTTTTTCTGATACTGATGACCGTTTTGCCTTGAAAACATTCAAACTTTAATCTTTAAAACTATTTTAACTTTCAAACTACTTCAGACTGAAAACTTTCAGACTGCAAGCTTTTAAAACTTTTTCAAACTTTCTAGCCAGGCTTTTTCAAGCCAACTTAAAGTTTGTCTACAAACGTTTCAATCTAGTTAAGACTGTTATTTGCTGCCACCTACTGCTTTTTCTCTTACTATTCAAAATTGTATTCATTTTAAAACATTAAATTCATGATCAGTATGGATCACGGATCAACTTCGATCCATTTAACCCCTAAAGTCTGAATAGTGTCAATAATATATACAGTTGGACAGACATTTTTATGTTGTTTATTTTGATTGGGACAGATGCTTTTTGCAGACAATTTTTTTTAGAATGCCTTATTTTATTTTATTTTATTTTAACTGCAGTTGGTGAAAGATGGAAGGGAAAACTTAATGAGAACCACCTAGGCAGTCATCGTAATGTGTTTATCATAATAAAGTGAATAGTTTAACATCAGAAGCTCAGTGTGTGTGCATATTTGGTGCATTTCTGATTTTATAGTTAAGTCATCATAGCCATAATGTGTAAGTTTTTTTAAGACTTCTTAAAGGGGTCCCCCCCCCGATGATGTTGCTAAAAGAACTTTATTTTGTGTATTTGGGGTAATGAAATGTGTTTATACATTTTTTTATTTTCCATATACTGTACTTTATTATTTCTCCTCTATGCCCCGCCTTTCTGAAACGTGTCGATTTTTACAAAGCTCATCGGTCTGAAAAGCGAGGTGTGTTGTGATTGGCCAGCTAACCTGTGCGTTGTGATTGGCCGAATACCTCAAGCGTGTGACGGAAATGTTACGCCCCTACCATACTGTGATGATGCCCTGTCCGGCCGGAGCGACGAGACAAAAAACATTAAAACCCATTACAAACGAGGAATTTGTTGCGTCCAGTGGAGACATAATTACTGATTAATAATGACTTATACTGTCTTTTTACGCGTTGCTTTGCATCGTGCCGTGTAAACATAAAATCATGTCTGTATTTGTGATTGGAGAAATGACAAACTTCAAGTGCTACTCTACACTGCTCAAAAGTCGCGGTTGAATCATCAGTGGCAAATCCTTTAAATGAAAACGTACTTACAGTCTGTGAGTCAGAACAGCCGGCATTGTAGTCTACTCTCCCAGGATCAGAAAACAGTCCTCCATAAAATGTGCTGCACACATCTGGATATTTGGGTTGAACTGTTCTGGAACAGTGTTTTAAATACCACTTAACCACTGATTTCTAGTTGTGACCTCTTTTGGAAGACCAAACAAAGTATTTCCGCTTTCACAACGAAACAACGCGTCACACACGGCAGGTTAGGTTAAAAAAAAAAAAGGAAAAAAACAAAAACAGAGCGGCGGCCGCGGCTTCGACGAAGGGGTTGTGGCCACCACATGTTGGCTGGACTCCTGCATCGTCCACCGGTGAAAGCCGATCCGGCGATCCACAGCGTGAAGTTGATGTATTTCCTCAGCGACCAGCACGGATCAGCTCTAGGCATGACGAAGCGATATCGTCCTCTTTTGGAAGACCAAACAAAGTAACACACAGCGTCTTCATGACATGGCGGCAGCAACAATTCTACAGCGAGGATAAAAGTTACGCCTTCTTCTTTGCGTGAACATTTGGGCGGCGTTATGCAAATCGTCCCACATAGTGAGGTAGACATGTGGGGTTGTGTTAGAATGAGCCGTTTTAGGTAGTTGTTGTTGACTCTTAACTTTTATAAAGAATTTTTCTTTGGATTTGAGACTTTAGTCTTTTGCCACTTTACAGATCTTCTTTATGCACCAAGAGCTTGTAACACTCCAAAGAGAAAGGAAAATTTAAATCGCATCATATGACCCCTTTAAAAGTCTTAAAAAGAGAGAGAAATATATTACTTTAGGCCGTGAATCTGTGATCCATGTCTTTTATTCCCGTCGTAATGAGATGTGAAAAGTCCTGGAAAATGAATTCTGAAAAAGAGTGGGAACCCTGATTCACTGTCGTTCAAAAGTTTGGGGTCAGTACCTTTTTAAAAAAAATATAAGATACTTTTATTCATCAAGGATGTATTAAATTGATCAAAAGTGACAATAGATATGTTTTTAATGTTACAAAAGATTTCTGTTTCTAATAAATGTGAGGTTTGTGCAGCTTCTTGTAAATTGGCTTAGAATTAAACAGTGTGTTATTTAGAAATTTGGGATTGGAGTTATGAGAAATTTAACAATTCTGGTTCAGATTCCAGTCAGGAATCTGGGCAGGGCAAAACATATACATATTTTTGTTTGATTCAAAAGAAAAAAAAACTCGCACGGTTCTATATTTGCCTGATATAAAGTAATTCATTCTGATTTAAGGGTTCTTAAAAAACTATTTAGGTTGCAAAGCACACGTTTGTTGCTTCACATTTTTGCATGCAATCTCTGCGTGTGCATGGCGAAATAAACAAGGAATGGGAGAAAAGCACCGAACTGGAAGATATGTCGCAAAAATAAATGCATCGTCAGTTATATGGAAATATTTTGGCTGCTGAAAGGATGATATTGGAGTTCGTTCGAGTTTACCCTCTTTTCCACACTTTCCTTCGCCTTTAAATACTTTAAATGCTGTGCGCATTTTACTTTCACTTTCGAATTAGCGGCAATTCAGCGTCAGTTGCTTGAATGGACAACAACAAAACAGTACAACGACAGACTCACTTTATTAAACAAAACAATAGGCCTGATATAAAATAACAAATAACTTACACAAAGTTTACATCTAACATATTAGATCCTTGATTTGCCTGAATTGGTAGTGAATAAGGTGAGTCAAGTAGTGTATTAAACAACCCAAAATAAGGATAAGGCAAAAAGTAAAAAGTCGTTTTTATTAGTATACTTTTTTATTATATTTATTTTCTATGAAGATGCCTACAAAATCATCCCAATTATTCTAGAATTATTAATTATTTAATTTTTGAGCAGTTCAAGACATCTGATGAACATTCCTGCATTTCTACACATCGCAATATATATCGCAGAAAAAAAGATATCGCAATGTACATTTTTTCCAATATCGTGAAGCCCTAACTTGAAATAAAATAAGTGTGAGCTGAAATAAAGTAAAATATATTTATACTTTTATTTTAGCTAGTTGACAAGACAACATTTCTCATTTTTTGTTTAGTTTAACTTGATGTGCTAAAAGTAACTAAAACTGAAATTGAAAAAATTACTAAAAACTCTATAGACATTTAAAAACAATAAAAATGACAAAAACACAACAAAAGTACTAAAACTTTAAAATTAAAATGTAAACAGAAAATATAAAAATAAAAACTAACTCAAAATATTAACAAAAACTACAATAGTATCTCAATGATGATAAACCACACTGATTTCATTGAACGAATGAAGAATAATGATGCATTAAATTGATCACAAGTGACAGTAAAGACATGTTTCAAAAGATTTCTATTTCAAATAAATGCCTGTTCTTCTGAACTTTCTATTCATCTGTGAATCCTGAAAATACCATGCATCCACAGTGCACAAAAAATTGTGGCCGCACATTTTGTATAATCAGAAATGGTTCTTGAGCAGCGAATCAGCATATTATACGCTTTCTGAAGGATCATGTGACACTGAACTGGAGTAATGATGCTGAAAAATACAGCTTTGATCACAGAAATAAATAACATTTTACAGTATATTCACATAGCAAACAGCTATTTTAAATTTGAATAATATTTCACCCTTTTTATGTATTTTTGATTTTCCCCCAAAATAAATGCAGCGTTGGTGAGCAGAAGAGACTTCTTTCCTTCTCTTCTGTTTGAGCTACAGAAACACTTCCACTAACTAACTGGTCACCAGCACTGAAGTGAAGAGAAGGGAATTGAACTGAATTGAATTTAACTGAGTGTTGTAGTTCCGTCAGTGCTTAATAGCAAGCCACGACTGGCCTGTAAATGGAATCATTCTTAGTTCTAGTGAACGGAGTCTCCTGACGATTCCTCATGTGTTTCTCAGGAACGCTGTGGAATATCTCCTCCCATGAGCCTCTGAAGATGATCGTCATCAACCACGGCCTGCAGACGCTGACCGACGAGATCATTATCCCTCACTCGGGTTTGAGAGGAGACCCGAACGACCCGTCCCGACCCGGAGACCCGGAGTGGAACACGGTCTTCAAGAACACTTCAGGATGCCTGAGGTTCGCTTTTCTCTAGGGGTGTAACGGTACATGTATTTGTACCGAAAATTCTCGGTACGGGTCTTTCAAATCGTTTCATTTTTTCAGGAAATTCAGACAATAAAAGCCGTTTTGACACTCTTTGATGTGGCGAGACAGATCGCTGTATAAACGCCTCAGTTCAAACAGCACCGTGGAGCGCGATCATCCCTTCCTCTCTTACTACTAGTTTTAACGTGAAATATACATGAATGAACATCTCACCCCTTGCGTAATCGCTCAATTAATGTTTCAACCGCGGAAAGATTAAAACAGCTGTCACATAGCATTTAATTTACCTCAGGCATTTATATCAGTGTCTCCAGGTCGTTATTTGCTCGAGAAATGAAGTCTAGTGAAGAGCATTTTGTGAAATATTAGACTAGGCCTGGGGGGGTTAACCAAACCCTTCATTTATTTTACGTGTTAGTGATGTTTTAATTATTTAATGCATATGTTTAAATACATATTTTATGAAACAAGTTACGACTCTGTACTTACTATAATTGTAATTATAATTGGTTTATTTAAAGAAAGAGCAATTTATTTCGTAATCCATTGTGAAATGTAAAAAAAAAAAAGCATTTATGTTTAGTTTTTTTCCGCCTCCTGCTGTACCGAACGATACGTGGGGGAGAACCGTGACGTCAAACTGAGGTGCGTACGAACGTCATGTTGGTTACCGTTCCCCCTACTGTTTCTCCGAATGAGCGCGGCAGCCGCCAAACCGCTCAATCAAGCTCTTTTAACCCTATTTAATTTTATAAAACAGTCATAAGTTCATATTTTTCAACTAAAACCATATTGTATCTGAAGAGCAGCTTCTCATTAATGAGTGAAT
This sequence comes from Sinocyclocheilus anophthalmus, assembly GCA_018155175.1. NCBI lineage: Eukaryota > Metazoa > Chordata > Actinopteri > Cypriniformes > Cyprinidae > Sinocyclocheilus > Sinocyclocheilus anophthalmus. The sequence continues at coordinate 109,660 of JADLZN010008064.1, forward strand.
GTGAAAAAATGCTAAGTTTTGAATGTTACCATGCTATTACTGTATTTACCCCTTTTTTAGTAATTAAGACATTTAGATTACAAATGAACTACACCAAAAAAAACTATGATGCAAAATATGTAGATTTGTTTTTCAATATTGAGGCAAAATTTTATCTGAATATATCATTGTATGAAATTTATAAGAACATATCATCTCAGTATTAACCCCATTGGAATTAATTGAAGTTCAATTAAACTCATGATCCAAATTTATAAAAAAACCTACATTTTTTCTAACAAAACAACATCAAAACAAGATAAATATTACTTTGAAAAGCTTTCAAAATAAATAAATTAATTTAACTTGCATAAACTTTCACTTTCAGATGAAAAAAGTGATACATTTTTAATGTTGCAATAGTTTGTCAATAGGTGTACATATTCATGTTTATCAACAAAATTCATCCCAAATGTGTGTGAGATATGAGGAAGAATAATATGTTACCAGAGTTTTTGACACTAATATAACTTCATAGATAATTTTATAAAAAGTAAAATGTTTTTGACACTAATGGTGCTCCATACATACCCAGGTCAAAATGACCCGCACATTTTAAATGGTTATATCTCTTAAAAAATAATTGTAAAAAATTTGAAAAAAATAAATGATGTGTATTTCGAGGGTCTTAACGCATTTGCAAAGTTTCATTCCCTCTCTAAATTCTATGCATTTAAAAAAAAAAAAGTATATCTTCCAGGTCAAAACGACCTGAATGCGTTCTGAGGGTTAAGCGGTCTTTCGTTGCTCTGATGCTGATCCGTCAGACTGCAGCAGGATTGTGTTTGCAGGAACGTGAGTTCAGACGGAGCTGAAGCTCGACAGAGACTGCGTGAGTGTGACGGGCTGGTGGACGCTCTGCTGCACGCGCTCTATTCTGCTGTCGCCAAGAGGGACATAAATAACAAAGTAAGAATTTAAATAGAAATCCAGGCCACGGCACACCTGCACATGAACTGATCACCTGATCACATTTCACACCAAAAACAAGGGAAAAAATAAATTATATTTCACTTAAAATGAAATCTGATTTCTCATATTTTAATTATTATTATCATTATTAACTAAACTAAATTATTAGTATTATTTTAAATTATACTATGTGATTTTATTCCATCTAATAATAAGGTTCATATTATTATTATGTTTATTATTATTATATCAGTTGTTAGTTTCCAGTTTTGAGTTTATTTTAAATAATAATAAGTTATAAACTCAACTTTAAACAAAATTAAATCTATATATAATAATATCATTATTATTAACTACAATAAATATTTATTATTATATTTCACTTTACTATGTGATTTTTCAATATATAATAATTGGTTAATATTATTTTATTATCGTTATTCTATTATTATTACTATCTCTTTTTAATTCCAGTGAGTTACCTTTAATAATACTAAAAATAATAATTTATACTAAACTTTAACAAACTAAAAAAATTAATAATATAATAAACCTTATTTTTATTATTATTAACTAAAACTAAATATTTATTATTATTATTATTATTAATTTCATTATATAGTATAATAAAACAATCTTATTATTCTTATTATATTAATTATAATTATTATGGGTTTACTTTAAGAATAATATTATAAACTAAACTTAAGCAATAATAATAATAATATAATTATTATTATTATTGTTATTATTATTTAAAAAAAAAAATTTTTTTAGTTATATGAATGCTCTATGTGCATCTCTCCTGCAGTGTGTTTGAATCATATTTGTGCATTTCTCCTGGTTTTGAAGGCTTCCTCTCAGTCTTACACCTGTGTTTCTCGTGTGTGTTTTCCGCAGTCGGTGGAGAACTGCGTCTGTATCTTGCGTAATCTGTCGTATCACGTGCACAAAGAGGTTCCTGGAGCTGAGAAATTCCACATCCAAGCAGCCAATCACAGCGCGAAATCAGGAGGTCACCATAAGAAGAAGGACGAGCCGGAACGTGTTGGAGGACTAGCGACCAAAGGTCAGACACTTACTGAACCATTATCATAACAGCACTCACAAATACATCACTACAGAAGTAAAATAGTACCCCAGCCTTCAGAAGTCTCCTCTGCTCAGCAAGGCTGCTTTTAATTTTGATCAACATACAGTAAAATAGTATAATATTATTAGAATGTAAAACAGCAGTTTTCTATGTGGATCTCTGTTAAACTGTAATGTTTTTCTGTGATGCGCAGCTGTATTTTCAGCATCATTACTCCAGTCGTGTCACATGATCTTTCAGAAATCGTTCTAATATACTGATTTGATGCTCAAAAAACATTTCTGATTATTATCAATGTTGAAAACAGTCGTGCTGCGCAATATTTTTTTGTGGAAACTGTGATGCATTTATTTTTCAGGATTCACAGATGAATAGAAAGTTCAAAAGAACAGCATTTATTTGAAATCGAAAGCTTTTGTAACATTATAAATGTCTTTACTGTCACTTTTGATCAATTTAAATGCATCTTTTTTGAATGAAAGTATTAATTTATTTTTTTCGGGAAGTATATCTCACTGACCCCACTCACATGGACAATATCCAGCTTGAACAGTGTTTATGTAACACGCAGGTTATTTTAGTATCATATTTATTCTTTAGTATCATATATCAATGCTATTGTATTTTTATTAAAATTTAAAATTTGTTTTTATTTTTATATTTTCAGTTTTATTTAATTGAAAGTATTTTATTAAAGTGACAGTAAATACATTTATAATGTCACAAAAGATTCTATTTCAAATTAAAAAAATATATACAAATGTATTTTTCAAAATGCATTTTATTTCAAGTAACAAAAATTGTTTTATGGTTTTGGTTAACTATAATAACCCTGGTAACACCACATTGTTTTGTAAGTTTCTAGTAATGCACATTCAATTATGACAGTAAATGAAACACAGCCTGCAGTCATGATTTATAAACCCTAGTTCTCATTGTTATAGCTGTGTCTGATGAGTGTGTGTGTGTTTTGTGTTTCATGGCCGCTCCGCTGGTTTCTGCAGAAGAATGGTTCCATCAGTGTAAGTTTTTAAATTCAGCTTCCCACGTGCCGCCCACCACCTTCCCACCCACACGCACACACACACACACACGCACAGCACACACACCAGCACATGCACACACGCACAGGGACATGCACACTCACACACACACACACGCACATACACACACACACAAGAATTACGACTCTCACCACACCCACACACACACACATGCAAATGCCACGCACACTGATATGCACACACACACTCACACACACACACACATCACACGCACACACACACGCACACCACACACACACACACACACACAAAAACACCACACACACACACACACACAAGCACACAACACACACGCACGCCACGCGCACACGCACATTGTCGCACAACACACACTCACACGCACACACACACTCGCACACACACACAGCACATCCTCACAACGCCACGACGCACACTCACACGCACTGCTCACCCGCACGCACCACGCACCACACACGACCAACGCAGCTACACCCCACACACACACACAACACTATACGCAACAACATGCGGCACTGCACATGCAATGCCCACGCGCACACGCACACGCCACACAGCTCACACACACACACACACCCCGCACACACACACACACACACACAACGCACACACACACACACAACGCACACACACACACACAACGCACACACACACACACAACGCACACACCCACCCACACATACACGCACTACACCACTCTACCCGCTACACACACACTCTCACCAACACACATCACTAGCACACACACACACACACGCACCACACCTCACATGCACATTCAAATGCACACTCGCACGACGCACACTCCACGGCACGCACCCACACACTCACTCACACCACACGGCAACACACACTCAAACACCATGACACAACACACACACAACACCACAACACCTGATGTGTTCGCTGGTTCTCCTCATGCAATCTACCCGGATCCGGAGAGAAGAAGACGCGCGTGCGTGAGTCTTTGCAGTAGTAGTCTGGGCCGATGAATGTTGGATTGTTTTTGTGTTTGCCACTTTTCATTTGAAATCTGTGTCTGCAACCTGAGAAACAACTGCATGCAGACAAAACGAGCAGGGCTTCGATTTTAATCTTTACACCCTTTCTCTCACGTCTCTGGTTCTCATAAACGTCTGTCTCTGTTTCTCAACGTCTCGTCTCTCAGACTTCTCTATCGTCTCTTTTCTCGACGTCTCTGTCTCTCAGATGTCTCTGTCGTCTCTGTCTCTCAGACGTCTCTGTTTCTCAGGTGTCTCTGTCTCTCAGACGTCTCTATCATCTCTGTCTCTCAGATGTCTCTGTCGTCTCTGTCTCTCAGACGTCTCTGTTTCTCAGGTGTCTCTGTCTCTCAGACGTCTCTATCGTCTCTGTCTCTCAGACGTCCCTGTTTCTCAGACATCTCTGTCGTCTCTGTCTCTCAGACGTCTCTGTCTCTCACTGTCTCTCTGTCGTCTCTGTCTCTCAGACGTCTCTGTCTCTCACTGTCTCTCTGTCGTCTCTGTCTCTCAGACGTCTCTGTCTCTCACTGTCTCTCTGTCGTCTCTGTCTCTCAGACGTCTCTGTCTCTCAGACGTCTCTGAGACGTCTCTATCTCTCACTGTCTCTCAGACGTCTCTGTCTCTCAGACGTCTCTGTCTCTCAGACGTCTCTGTCGTCTCTGTCTCTCAGACGTCTCTGTCTCTCAGACGTCTCTGTCTCTCAGACGTCTCTCAGACATCCTGTCTCTCAGATGTCTCTGCGTCTCTGTCTCTCAGACATCCTGTCTCTCTCTGGTCTCTCATACTTCTCTGTTTCTCAACGCTCTGTCTGTCGTCTGTCTGTCTGTCGTCTCTGTCTCTCAGATGTCTCTGTCGTCTCTGTCTCTCACTGTCTCTCTGTCGTCTCTGTCTCTCAGATGTCTCTGTCGTCTCTGTCTCTCAGACGTCTCTGTCTCTCAGACGTCTCTGTTTCTCAGACGTCTCTGTCTCTCAGACGTCTCTGTCGTCTCTGTCTCTCAGACGTCTCTGTCTCTCAGACGTCTCTGTCGTCTCTGTCTCTCAGACGTCTCTGTCTCTCAGACGTCTCTGTTTCTCAGACGTCTCTGTCTCTCAGACGTCTCTGAGACGTCTCTGTCTCTCACTGTCTCTCTGTCGTCTCTGTCTCTCAGATGTCTCTGTCGTCTCTGTCTCTCAGACGTCTCTGTTTCTCAGACGTCTCTGTCTCTCAGACGTCTCTGAGACGTCTCTGTCTCTCACTGTCTCTCTGTCGTCTCTGTCTCTCAGACGTCTCTGTCTCTCAGACGTCTCTGTTTCTCAGACGTCTCTGTCTCTCAGACGTCTCTGTCTCTCAGACGTCTCTCAGACATCTCTGTCTCTCAGATGTCTCTGTCGTCTCTGTCTCTCAGACATCTCTGTCTCTCAGACGTCTCTGTTTCTCAGACGTCTCTGTCTCTCAGACGTCTCTGTCGTCTCTGTTTCTCAGACGTCTCTGTTTCTCAGACGTCTCTGTCGTCTCTGTTTCTCAGACGTCTCTGTCGTCTCTGTTTCTCAGACGTCTCTGTCGTCTCTGTTTCTCAGACGTCTCTGTCGTCTCTGTTTCTCAGACGTCTCTGTCGTCTCTGTCTCTCAGACGTCTCTGTCTCTCAGACGTCTCTGTCTCTCTGTCGTCTCTGTCGTCTCTGTCTCTCAGACGTCTCTGTCTCTCAGACGTCTCTGTTTCTCAGACGTCTCTGTTTCTCAGACGTCTCTGTCGTCTCTGTTTCTCAGACGTCTCTGTCGTCTCTGTTTCTCAGACGTCTCTGTCGTCTCTGTTTCTCAGACGTCTCTGTCGTCTCTGTTTCTCAGACGTCTCTGTCTCTCAGACGTCTCTGAGACGTCTCTGTCTCTCACTGTCTCTCTGTCGTCTCTGTCTCTCAGACGTCTCTGTCTCTCAGACGTCTCTGTTTCTCAGACGTCTCTGTCTCTCAGACGTCTCTGAGACGTCTCTGTCTCTCACTGTCTCTCTGTCGTCTCTGTCTCTCAGACGTCTCTGTCTCTCACTGTCTCTCTGTCGTCTCTGTCTCTCAGACGTCTCTGTCTCTCAGTATGCGTCCCGTCAGCCGTATCCCACATTTCCACCAAAATAAGCAGCCTGACTTTTGAATGTTTTTTTAGTGTTATAGAATTTATTATTGTTATTATGATATAAATTCAAATAATTATAGTATTTATCAATATTTTAAAAAACCTTTTATTTTTATATTTTCATTTTAAATGTAGTTTAATTTTTAGTAATTTTGTAATGTGCTTTTGTTTTTTCATATTTCTGCGTGGCCTTTAACTTATTTTTTAGTATTGTAATTTTTTAAGTATAAATTAGAAACATTTATTTTTATTAATTTTAGGGTACTTAATTTTTAAAAAATCTTATTTATATTTATTTGTACTTTCGTAAAATGGGTTTTTAATACTTTGAGTAACCTTAACTTATTTATATTTTCAGTTATTTGCCAAGATTATGAACGGTTATAAGGTTTAGTTTGAATTAATTAGTTTTTAGTCATCTAATATTTAATATATTTTATGTCACTTTATATTAGATAAGGAAAATATATTTGGTGTTTAGCTTTAGTAAGTTTATACTTATCTTAAATGTAGGTTCCCGCTTTATTTGCCAAGGCAACATCTCTAATTTTTAAAGTTTTAAGTTTACGTTTTTCATTTAATATTTATATTTTATGTCAGGTTAACGTCAGTTAAGGAAATTTCTTTTTAATTCTTTGTTTCAGTAAGTTTAACACAGTTAGTTCCCAAGGTAGCATTTCTCATTTTTGTTTAAGTTTTAAGTAACATTTTATCATCTAATATATATATATTTTGCATCAGCTTTATTTCTATTCAGAAAAAAGAGTTTTAATGTTTTCATTTACCTTCAGTTACTGCAGTTCAGTGATTGGTGTAAAGATAATAATAAGGAAAATATAAAAAATGAAAGAGAATGAGATCTTCCCACATTAATCAAGCAAATCGTGATGTTTTATTTAACATGTATCTATACATTTTAAAAGTATTTCTACATGGTGTTAGTATTTGTAGTACTGCATTTAATTTGATTTGAACATTTTTTACATGAATGCTGTAAAAATTATAGCAGTAGAGTAATGAGAGTCTAATGAGAATCATTATTGAGGATAATTACAATAAAAAAATTATATAAAATATGAAATCAAATGGATTACAGTAATAAGAAATTTGGGGAAAATGTGCTTAATTATTATAAAAAATATGCTGTTAATGAAAAGAAAGTGAAATGTTAGTTTTCTTGGGTATCATGTAGTCTATTGAGAGTCATCACTGAAGATAATTAAAAAATAATAAATTAAAAATTAAAAGCAATGCATTATAGTAATAAATACTACAAGTGTGTTTAATTGTTATAAAAAATAACAATGCAATGCAAAAAAAAAAACTTTGAGTCCTTAAATATTTGTAATTTTCTGCAATAAATAATTATTATTTTGTCTTATGATTTTAAATGGTTTCATGGATAATTAATGTTAAGAAAAATCATGAATACAGTAATAAGAACTTGGAGAAAATTTGCTTAACAGTCCTAAAAATAGTCTTCATTTTTTTTATGCAGTGTGCTTTTTTTTTCTTATGGTTTTGGAGTGAAATGTGAGTTTTTATGAGTTTAAGATGCTGTGCGTTTCTCAGTATGACCTGCACATGTTTATTTGAGGAGGATGGTCTGATGATCGGCTAGCAGGAGGATCATTAGATGTGTGTTTGACTCACTGATGTGAATGAAGAATTGCTGCAGTAACAGAGAGAGACACTGTTAGTATGAAAGGCACGTTCTGATATATAAAATCCCTAAAGCCTCTCGTGATCGTCTCTGCTTTTCAGCCAGGATCAGACTTTCTGAATCTGGTTTGACTGTAGAGGATCAAATACAGAATCTTGAATGTTTTGGTTCAGGTGTGACTGTAAATCTGTTATTCAGTGCTGTTTACCAACTCCAGCATCACCAGCACTAGTGCTCAGAGTGATCTGAACAAACCTCTGCATTAAATATTAAACTTCAATGTGTAGCTCGTCCCGCAGTGCCCAAGAAATCCTCTCAGAACATCAGTAAAAGCCTGTCGACCAGCGCTCACGTGTTCTTAAAATAATGCAGAACTCTAGTTCTGACGGGATTTGGTCTTCACGTCACACATTTCCGTTTCACATGTATTTTAGATGATTGCATGAAGTGTTTCATGCATGATTCATGCTAATGGATCTGTTTCTGCAGGCCTGGAGCTTCTGTACCAGCCGGAGGTGGTCCGACTCTACCTGTCGCTCCTCAAACTGAGTCAGAATCACAACACACTGGAGGCAGCGGCTGGAGCCCTGCAGAACCTGTCAGCTGGACACTGGGCCGTGAGTCACACCAAACACTGACCGTCTGTGACTGACCAACTGTGACTGACCATCTGTAACTGACCATCTTAATTCTGAAACATTTGTAACTGACCGCTGTACGAATGTTGCGGCTGGCAATCTGTGCTCTGGACCGTTGTGACTGACGCTTCTGTAACAGTCCATCTGAGACCTGACGTCTTAACAGTCCATCGTGACTGAAAGTGTGAATGATGACCAACTGTGACCTGACCATTTGTAACTGGACCGTCTGGAACTGACATTTTGTAACGACCGTCTGTAACTGACTGTCTGCAGTGACCATAGCGGACTGACGTCTGTGATGACTGTATGTAACAGTCCTAGCGACTGACAGTCTGTGATGCTGACCAAACTGTTGACTGACCATTGTAACCTGGACCATCTGTGATTGAACCAACTGTGAGACCATTTGTCAACTGACCAATCTGTGCTGACCAACTGTGATGACCATTTGTAAATGACCCTCGTCTGTGACTCCCATGACCATTTGTTAACTGACCCATCGGTGACTGACAAAAGGGACTGACCATTTGTAACTGACGTCTGTGACTGACCATCTGTGAACTGACGTCTGAACCGCCATCTGTGACTGACAGTCTGGACTGACGTCTGTAACTGTTCGTCGGTAAACTGTCCCAAAAAAATCGTAACTGTCATTTTCTGTGACTGACTGCCGTGACTGCCATATGTGACTGACCGTCATTTAATGTCCATCGGACTGACGTCTGTAAACAGTACATCTGCGACGGACCGTCTAGGACCCTGACCATCTGTGATTCTGACAGGCCTGTCAATGTCCATCTGTAACTGTCCATCTGGTGACTGATGTCTGTGGGATGTCCAATCGGCGACCTGACCATCTGTGACTGTCCATCTGTGACTGACCGTCTGTGACTGACCATCTGTGACTGACCATCTGTAACTGACCATCTGTGACTGTCCATCTGTGACTGACCGTCTGTGACTGACCATCTGTGACTGACTGTCTGTAACTGTCCGTCTGTAACTGTCCATCTGTGGGAGGTGTCTGGATATTGTCCTTCTGCGACGGACAAACGTGAATCATTATTGACCCATCGTAACTGACCATATGTGATTTCCTTGACGTCTGTGACGTAATCATGAGACGACCAACGTGACTGACCTCTGAACTGGACCATCGGTGACGGTCCATCTGTGACTGACGTCTGTAACTGACCATCTGATGCTGACCGTCTGTGACTGGACCATCTGTGACTCTGATGTCTGTAAAGGTCCGTCGGTAACGTCCATCTGTAATGTCCATCTGTGACTGACGCCTGTGAATGCGGCCATCTGTGACTATGACCAACTGTGACTGAAATCTGTGATGACCCTATGTGATCTGACAGTCTTAACTGACCATCATGTGACTGACCGCTGTGATGACCATCTGGACGGACGTCTGTAACTGTCCGTCTGTAATGTCCAATCTGAACCTGTCCATCTGTGAATGACCCTAACGTGACTGTACATCTGGATAGGAACCAACTGTGATCTGACAATCGGTGACGGACCCTTCTGTGACTGAAGTCGGTAAAAATGTCCGTCTGTAACTGCCAATCTTGTGAATGACTGTCTGTGACTTGTCCATCTGCGAGGACCATCTGTGACTGTCCATCTGTGACTGACCGTCTGTGACTGACCGTCTGTAACAGTCCATCTGTGACTGACCGTCTGTGACTGACCATCTGCGACTGTCTTCAACTGACCATCTGTGCCTGACCTGACCATCTGCGACTGACCGTCTGGAACTGTCTAAATCTGTCCATCTGTGAATGACTGTCTGTAAATGACCATCTGTAACTGAGCATCTGCGACTGACAGTCTATAACTTACCGTTTGCGACTGACCGTCTGTAACTGAACGTACTGTATGTAACTGACTTTAAAGATGATTTTCTCAATATTAAAATTTTTTTTTGCACCCTCAATTTCCAGATTTTCAAATAGTTGTGTCTCAACCAAATACTGTCCTATCCTAACAAACAATACATCAAAGGAAAGATGATTTACTCATGTAATGTTATTATGTATAAATCTCAATTTCACAAAATTGACCCTTATGACTGGTTTTGTGGTCCAGGGTCACATACAGTATTGGCCTAAATTCAAAATGTAAGTAGTTTATCTACAATGTTACTGGATTTTAAAATTGCATATAAAATTCCCATGCATTTGGATTACACAGTTTCTACACATCAACATTAGGTTTGTGGAAGTCAGACTGTTTCACCTCTGATGCGGTGATCTATGACAAATATGCATCACATTATGTTTATTAGTTTATGTTAAAACTGTGTTATTCAATTGGATGGAAATTTTATATGCAATTCAAATCCTAAATTTAGGCCTAATATTTTTTTTCTGTATTATTAGAGTATTAATGATTTAAGAGAAAACATTAAAAACCAAAACTAAGATGACTTATAGTGTGACTGAGTATGTTTTACTCTTCAGAGTAACAAGTGAAACTATCTGTTCAAAACACAAACTTAAAATTACATTACAAAGCAGTAAAGCATGAATTAAATCTTCTTAATTAAACTTCCTCTTCGTTTTCTCAGTGGTCCAATTATATCCGAGCAACGGTGCGTAAGGAGAAGGGTCTGCCAGTGCTGGTGGAGCTGCTGCACTCGGGTGCGGATAAAGTGGTGCGAGCGATCGCCATTGCGCTCAGAAACCTTGCCATCGACCACAAGAACAAAGATCTTATTGGTAAGATCCAGAGTAGCAGCTTTACTCTGATGCTCTCCATGTGATGCTGAGACTGACGGTCTCTCTGCTGCCCGGTCAGGGAGTTACGCCATGAGGGATCTGGTCAGTAACCTGCCCTGCGGCCAGCAGCGACCCGCCAAGAACCTGGAGGGAGACACGGTGGTGGCCGTCCTGAACACTATACTGGAGATCGTCTCTGAGAACCTGGAGAACACCAGATTCCTCATCCAGGGACAGGGAATCCAGAAACTGGTCTCAATCAACAGAACCAGGTGTCAAATCGCACAAAATGCCCTATGCCATAGCATTATGGTAAAATCAACTCTCAACACCTTACAACCCCATAGCAACCACCCAAAACAACACTAGGCCATGCCATGTGGCAAACCCAATCAGAACACCTTCGCAACCACCCAAAAAAAACCTATGACATAGAGATGTGGTAAAACCCACTCAGAACAACCAAAAACCCTTAGCAACCACACAATAGCACTCCTATGCTAATAGCAATTGGCAAAACCCACTCAGAACACCTTGCACACCCATAGCCAACCACCCAAACACTATGGCATAGCGATTGTGTAAAACCCCTCAGAACACTTAGAAACCCCATAGCAACCACCCCAAGCCAATATAGGCTAGCAATGTGGCAATAACCACTCAGAACACCTTAGCAACCACCCAAACACCTATGACATACGATGTGTACAAACACACTCAGAAAACCTTAGCAACACCCAAAGCACCCTATGCCATATCATGTGGCAAAACCCATCCGAACCACTTAGCAAAAACCCAATAGCAACCACCCAAAAACACCCTATTGCCCATATGCGATGTGGTACTCTTAAACCATCAGAAACACTAGCACAAACAACATAGCAACCACCCAAATCACCCTATGCCATAGCAAAGTGGCAAAACCCATCAGAACACCTTAGCAACCACCCAAAACGGCCTATGCCATAGCAAACGTTAGAATACACGCAGAAAACCTTAGCCACCCATAGAAACCAACCAAAGACCTATGCTATAGCACTGGTAAAATTAACTTCAACACCTACAACCAAAGCAACACCAAAACACCCGATGCCATAGCGATGTGGTAAACCCTCAGAAAAACCTTAGCAACCACCCAAAATACCCTATGCTATAGCAACGTGGTAAAATCAACTCTCAACACCTTAGCAACCCCATAGAAACCACCCAAAACCCCCTATGCTATAGCAACAGGGTAAAATCCACTCAGAACACCTTAGCAAACCCATAGCAACCACCCAAAACACCCTATGCCATAGCAATGGGGTAAAATCCACTCAGAACACCTTAGCAACCCCATAGCAACACCCACAAATGCCCTATGCCATAGAAACGTTGGTAAAACTAACTCTAAACACCTTACAACCCCATAGCAAACCACCCAAAAACCACCGATGCCATAGCGATGGAGGTAAAACCCACTCAGAACCTTCTTAGCAACCACCCAAAACGCCATTACCTAGCAACATGGTAAAAAATCAACTCTAAACACCTTAGCAACACCATAGAAAAACCCCAAACCACCCGTATGCTATAGCAACGTGGTTAAATGCACTAGAACACTTAGCCAAACCCATAGAAACCACCCAAAACACCCTTGCACATAGGCAAGTGGTAAACCACACCAGAAACCTTAGCAAACCACCCAAAGCACCATATGCCATAGCAACGTGGTAATCCACTCAGAGCAATTGCAACCACCAAAAAGCCCTATGCCACTAGCATACGTGGGTAAAATCAACTCTCAACACCTTAGAAACCTCCAACACACCACCCTTGCTATAGCACAAGTGGTGAAAATCATCAGAACCCTTAGCAATACACATAGTCAAACACCAAACACCCATGCCATAGCATGTGGTCAAACCCACTCAGAACACATTAGCAATCCACCCAATAAAAAGCCCCTCCTATGCAAGAACGTAGGTAAAATTAACTCTCAAAACCCTTAGCAATCCCATAGCAAACCACACAAAATACCTATGATATAGGCAAAGTGGTAACTATCATCAGAACACCTTAGCAAAGCTCCATAGCAACACCAAAACACCTAGCCATCGCAATGTGGTAAACCATCAGAAACACCTTAGCAACACCAAAACGCCTCGCCATAGCAAAGTGGTAAATTAACTATCAACACCTTAGCAAAAACTTAGCAACCACCAAAACACCACTCTGACATAGCGATGTGTAAAAACCCATTATAAGAACACGTAGAAACACCCAAACACCTATACTGTAGAACTTGGGAAACTCCAATCAGCAATCACCTTAGCACCACCAAAAACCCTATTTCATAGCGATGTGATTCAATCAACGCAGAACACCTTAGCAACCACCCAAAACACCCTATACTGTAGCAACTTGGTAAAATCCACTCAGAACACCTTAGCAAACCCATATCAACCATGCTTTAGGCAAAGTGGTAAAATACATCAAAAAACACGTGCAACCTCCCATATAAACACCCAATGCGTGTAGCAACGTGGTAAAAATTCCACTCAGAACACCCCCCCCCTCTTTTAGCAACCATCCAAAATCACCTATTTCATAGCTGATGTGATTAAATCAACCAGAACACCTTAGCAACACCCAAAACACCCATGCTATAGCAATTGGTAAAATACAATCAGAACCCTACGCAACCACACAAACACCCTATGCTTAGCAAAATGTTGGGTAAAGAAATCAGAACAACTTGAGCACAACCACACACAAATTTAACACCTATGCATTTTAGCAAGTGGTTAAATCCAATCAGAACACCTTAGCAACCCACCACAACCACCCTATGCTTAGCAACGGCGGTTACAAAGTAAAATCCACTCAGAACACCTTAGCAACCACCCAAAACACCCTATGCCATAGCAATGTGGTAAAATCCACTCAGAACACCTTAGCAACCACCCAAAAAAACCTATGCTATAGCAAACTGGAAATTCACTCCGAACACCTTAGCCAAAACCCACCCAAAAACACCTATGCTTTAGAAAATTGTAAAATCACTCAGATACACCTTAGCAACACCAACAAACAACCCTCTGTATAGCAACTTGGTAAAATCAGTCCAGAACACCCCTTAGCAACCACCAAAACACAATAGCTTATAAAACTTGGTAAAATCCACTACGAACACCTTAGCAACAACCAAAAAAAAACCATATGCTTTTAGCAACGTTGGTAATCCAATCAGAAAACTTGACGCAACAACCCAAAACACCCCTCTGCTTTAGCAAAGGGGTAAAATCCACCAGAACACCTTTAGCCACACCCAAAACACCCTATTTCTTAGCGATTTTGATTAATCCAATCAGAACCACCCTTAGAAACCACCAAACACCGCTATGCCCATAGTTGATGCTGGTAAAATCCCACTCAGAACCCTTACAACCCACATGAGCAACCACCCAAAACTCCCTATGCTTTAGCAACTTGGTAAAATCCACTCAGAAAACCTTAGCAACCCCATAGCAACCACCCAGAACACCCTATGCTATAGCAACATGTTAAAATCTACAAATCTACTCCCATAGAAACAACCCTAAACAGTAGATGTAAAGCTGTAGTTTTGGTCTGATCAGGATGTTTTCTGTCTTGTTGATCTGTGAACTTGTCAGCCAATCGGTGCGCGAGACCAAAGCCGCGTCACACCTCCTGCAGACGGTCTGGGCCTATAAGGATCTGCGACACACGCTGTGTAAGGCCGGCTGGAACAAAACACACTTCAAGGTAACAGCAGTTAAAGACGGGTGGATCGATGCGTGTTTCACAGCCATACTTATGAAATTAATTTCAGAGAGCACTGTGCTGATGATGAATATCGATCGTGTGTTTTAGCCAGCTGTCTCTGGCCTGCCCAAAAAACAGAGGAACGCCAAGCAAAGGAACGATGACATCACACTGCCCTTAATGGAGAAGAACCAAGGTCACGGATTCCTGCTGCTTGAATACAGCATATTTATGAGGCTCCAGCATTCATGAGAATGACAGAAGTGCTGTGCCTTCTTTGTTATGCAAGCTTTAGTGTTAGAATTAAGCTTGTGTGTGTGGGTGTGGGTGCGTTGTGTGTGTGTGGTGTGTGTGTGTCGTGTGTATGATGCGCATGATTAATACACTAATGCAGTGGTGTTGTGTGTGTGGGATATTTAATGCCACTAATGCCAGTGGTGTGTGGTGTCTTAATGCATAATGCATGATGTGTGCTGGTTGTGTGTGTGGGTGTGGTGCGTGTGTGGTGTGTGGTGTGTGTGTATGTGTGTGGTATGGGAGCATGTATTTGATACACTATGCAGTGTGTTGTGTGTGTGTATGTGTGTGTGTGTGTGCGCATGTATTTAATACACTAATGCAGTGGTGTGTGTGTGTATTTAATGCACTAATGCAGTGATGTGTGTGTGTGTGTTTAATGCACTAATGCAGTGATGTGTGTGTGTGTGCGATTTAATTCGCAATAGCAGTGTGTGTGTGGGTGTGCTGTGTGTGTGTGTGTGTGTGTGGGGTATGGGGGGTGTGTGATGTGCGCAGTATTTAATACACTAATGCAGTGGGTGGGTGTGTGTGTGTGTATATGTGTGTGTGTCTGTGCGCATGTATTTAATACACTAATGCAGTGGTGTGGGGTGTATTTATACACCTAATGGCAGTGGTGTGTGTGTGTATTTAATGCACTAATGCAGTGTGTGTGTGTGGGTGGTATTAATAACTAAGGCAGGGTCGTGTGTGGGTGTACGTTAAGCAGATAATGCCCCAGTGGTGGTGTGAGTGTGTGTGTGTGTGGTGGTGTGTGTGTGTGTATTTACAGTTTTTAAAAATTGCTTGGACACTAACAGTGGTACTTGAGGCCCACTTAGTGAAACCAATCACTCATATACCTAATCTTTAGACCAAGACTGCAAAACGACAAGCACATTATGTGCGTTAAACTCAGTTTGCTATTGTAAAACAAACATTTTGCAAAACTCTAAACACAGTTCTCTGCATTACACATATTATTCAAAACGAACAGCTCTTTTGTTTAATTTGGGAAACACTGCCATTTAAATGCCACACTCACTTACTGATGACCTACACAGTTATCAGGCATGAAAACACTTCTACAATCATTGTTCAGTATAATCAAAACTTCTCGGATTTTCTGTACACTGTATCTTATTGATTAAAGCTGCTTTATCTAGCTATCTATCTATCTATCTATCTATATTATTTCCATCTATCTATCTATCTATCTATCATCATATCTGACATATGACATACAAGCCAAGCCAGCAAAGTCACGTTAGTTCTGAAGTCTTTATACAATTTAGATTGTTCACCGCAGCTCACAATAGTATCCACTTCAAATTCTGATGTAAAGCAGTTCTAACAAGTCAATAGTGTCATTCTAAAGCTCAAGTCAGTTCAGTATTGGTTCAGTTCAGTTGCATAACTGTGTAAAAATCATCATACTGCATATACAGTGTACATATTATTATTATTATTATCCTTTATTTTTTACCAGGAATTATTCCATTGAGATATAAATCTCTTCTACCAGGGAGTCCTGGCCACAATGGCAGCACAGAAAGTTTCACATACAGATTAGACGCACATAAAACAAAACAAAAAATAATAAATAAATAAAAATATCATTCCAAACCCCCCATCATATTAAAAAAATTACATAGAAACATTCATCAAGTGTTCTTCAGGTAGAAAACTCCAAAAGATTTTCTAAAAATATTTAGAGATGGATGTTTAAACATAATAACACTCTGCATTTCATTCCATAGCCTAGGACCATAGGAGGAAAAGGCAGTTTTGCCAAATTCAGAGCGCACTCTAGGAACAGTCAAATGTAATTTGTAATTTTTAGTTTCTAGTGATATATTAACAAGTATAATATGATAAAAGATTACAAATATAAGTTGGCAGCTTACCTAATAATGCCTTGGCAGTAAATAATAACATATGCATTTTTCTCCTTTGGTACAAGGATGACCAACCAACTATTTTGTACAAAGTACAGTGATGGGAACGTGAAGATGTATTTGTGACAAATCGTATTGCAGCATGATATATACTATCCATCTTCCTTAATAAGGACACGTTTGCATGCATATAAACCACATCACCATAGTCCAACACCGAAAGGAAACAACTTTGGATAATTCTTTCTTTTGCTTCGAAAGGAAAGCACTTCTTAATACGAAAAAGAAAACCCAATTTAGGTCTGAACTTTTTTAGAAGATTTTCAATATGAGTATTAAAACCCAACCGTTCATCAAGCCATAAGCCCAAGTATTTATAACTATTTACTCTTTCAATACAGTTCCCTTCCAAGGTTAGAATAGGTGGAACCGTTATTTTGGTAGGACTACGAGTAAAGACCATATATTTCGTTTTGTTAGCATTTAAAATATATGTGCATATGCATGTACTGTGTGTAGTTTGGCCTGTATGTGGCTAATCATGTTATGTTTGTGTGTAGAGTGCCTACGCAAAAATAAAATGCACTGAGGCATGATGTATAGTGTGTGTTGTGTGTGTGTGTTTAATGCACTAAGGAAGTGATGTGTGTGTGTATGTGTGTGTGTGTGTGTGTATTTAATGCACTGATGCAGTGAGGTGGTGTGAATGTATGTGTGTGTGTGTGTGTATTTAATGCACTGATGCCGTGATGTGTGTGTGTGTGTGTGTGTATTTAATGCACTGATGCAGTGATGTATGTGTGGTGTGGTTTCAATGCACTAATGAAGTGAGTGGGTGTCGTATGTGTTGTGTGTTGTGTGTATTTAATTGCACTGAGCAGTGGGTATGTGTGGTGTGTGTGTGGGTGTCTGTGTTTTTTAAATGCACTAAGGACGTGATGGGTGGGGTTGTGTGGGTGGTAATGCCCAATTGCGATGGGCTGTTGCTTTTCGCTGCCGATGGATACGGCATGTTGATAGACAGATCGCGAGAGCCCAGCAGACGCATCCGTGCACATGACTTGAACGAGAAACTTTTCAGTCAAGATATGTGTGTCCGAGTGTCAGTTCTGTTATCCAGAACTTTAAACTCTTCATTCATGTAAAAATGTATTCAGATTGCTATCGTTAAAAAAGCAACATAGTTGACGACAGTTGCTTCAAATAACCAATCCGAACCCTAAAATGATAAATGAGCTCATCAGTATAACAGATATCAGATATACATAGACAACTGTATACAACCCTGCTCAAATGCAAGGAAATGAATAGAATTGATTAAAAAATTACATCTTGACTTGCAAAGGTGTTCCACACTAAGTCATCTGAGAGGCAGGATGAGTTGATCTTCTCAGGTTTGTAGGGGTAAATGTAGTATCTGCATCAGTGTCCATGCAAGTGAAGGGGCCGTCGACATTGAGAGTCAACAGCTGATAAAAACACACATATAAAAACAGCCACTCCAGTCCATAGTTAACATTGGAGAGACAAAAGGCTGAAACAAATCCAGTTAGACCTTTTAACCAAATACATAGCAGTTCATAATCCCATAATACCGATTCTCCAGTGTAAAGGTGTTCTGGTGTGAATAGGAGAGAAATCTGCAGATCAAGCAGAGTTTAAACGGCTAGAAATAAATATTGTGGCGGGACTTTTTATGTGAGAGACCCAGCAGATGCTCTTTTCACTGGAGGAAGAGTTATTATGGGACCAATGGTATTTTTAGTTAAAAGCGTCTTAATGAGGATTAGGTTTGCTTTTGTTTCTCCAGATGTTAATGATGGGACGGAGGGGCTGTGGATTACTTGGGATATGTGAGGTTTTTATCAGACTGTTTGGACTTCATTTGACGGCCACCATTCACTGCCAGAGCATCCATGCTGAGACACTGAGCAGTGTTACATTACTACAAATACTGATGACGATACAAACTCATCCTAATTTCGGATAGACTGAGAGTGAAAAGATGTTTATGTTTGGGTGATAAATTGTACTGCATAGTACTGCATGACTCTCTGAAGAACTTAAAAATGCAAACAAAAATGATCAAACATAATGGACAGAGCTGCTTTAATGGCTTCATGATGCTGAATGTGTTTCAGGGTGTGAATGATAAGAGGCATTTCATCAGGACCAGCAGGCCAGCGGTCGGTTTAGTGGAGCGAACCCCGCAGCCGCTGGACTCATGGGTCTGATCCGGCTCACGGTCATCACTTCAACTTCTTTTCATCTGTCAGTGAAGCCATGAAGGATAGTTACTAGTTATATCTTTGCATCATCAAACACATATAGAGTTTCATCCAATATTGACTTGAACTCTTTATTTTTACAGGTTGGAGATCCACTTTCAGACCTACATTTAGACTGATATTATCAGCCTTCAGCACAATTCATCACAGAATCAAACGAGAGAAATACAGCATATCATACCTGTTCATGTCCACATCCAAAGAGAGCTGGAGGAATCGTGTCCGATCTGTCTGAAAGTGGAATTTGACTCTTTGCAGCTTTGGCAATCTTCACTGTTAAACTCAAGAATCATGATGATGTGACGAGTCATTTATTGATCACATTATACATCATATTACGATCTTGTGTTGTTTCTATTGCTTATTTTTTGTTGATGAGTCTCTAAGTTGTATAATAGTGATGCAATCACACAGACAATTTCAGCTCTGTATCTAAAGTTTTATGCATTAAAAAAAAAAAAAAAGATTATTAATAGAACATTACAGAAACTACTTATTATAGCCTATCAGAGAATACTATATAAGAGATTTTAACGCATTTTCTTTCATAACATGGCTTGAGAAATAAACCTCTCTTCTTGATAAATCTATTTCGTCATGCATCTAACAGAAAACAAGTGCAATAAAAATCAATGAATGTCGCAAGCTGAACGATTCACTCGTCTGGTGTGCATTCGAACGTTCTGAGCGATTCGAAAGTAAAGAGTCGATTCAAATGATACGAGTCTGAAGCGTGTTTTGAAATCGCATCGGTTACAGACTCACTGAATCTTCGGATGCTGATCAGCAGAGATGAGTGAAAATCATCGATCACAGACGGAGAAGAACACAACCACAATCACCACAGGTGTGTGAGACTCAGTATTCATATTCACTTCTAACCTGCTTTATATCATTTTAACTTTATATGATCTGTGATCGAATCTCTTTGAAACAAACATGTACATTCAGAGCAGTTTCAGTGTATTTTAAGTTACAGTATTGTCACTATAATGAGTAGATTGTGTGAGTGTGTAGTCAAAGTTTCTGCTTTTACTACAGTCATTAGACATCAGACGATTTATTATTTGTATTTATTAATTTTTTTACAAATAATTTTTATAAACATTTATTTAAAACACTTCTTAACTGTTGGGGGAGATTCAGGTCAGGATCATTATAGTTCAAACGAATCATTAAATGAATGAATACACACATACTTGAAATTAAAATGAGCATGAACTGAAATAAAATATAAAAAAGTCAATTATTAGATTTGATTAGTTGCCTAAGGAAAAGCATATTATTTCTGATGTAGAGTTAAAGTGTGAACAAATAATTAAAAAATAATAATAAAAATTTAAAGAGACTAATAAAAAATTATCTAAAACTTTAACAACATGTGTAAATAAAAACTGCACTCACAGCAGCCCTACTCTTTTTATTTATTATATTCTCGCAGCCCATATTATTATTTTCACCAGACCATAATAATAACAAATTCTCAATTGATAGTTAATCATTCTTCTTGCGAAAATTATTGTTATTTGTGAACGTAGGGGCGTTTTGATTTGACAAAATCAATTTGGGTGAATGCAACTTATTGATCACGAGCCCAACATTTAGCAAAAATGTTAAACATTCAGTCTACCTGAACGAAGACGTATTTCATTTTAAGTTAATGCTGTTAAATAAAGAGGGGAGGGGAAATGCATTACAAAAAAATTCTTCTTGCATAGGCTATTCTTAAACTTGGACCTCAATCACCTGAAGCAACCTACACTCAAGTGTTTTTTCATCGAAAACTATGCATTTTTATTAATTCACAGGCTATATGGTTGAAATAATATTTTAGTTCAAAACTTTAAGGGCCATTGTTTAAAAAATGCTTTATTGACTGACGTTTCATAGACCTTCAGTTCTTATGCTTTCAAATTCCGTGCCATTTGTAAACCTCCTAAATTACTACCCTTGTAAAGTCACAATTCTATAATGGTAAATTAACCGGCGATGGCCATTTTTTTGAAGGACAGTAAGTTTCTTTTAGAATAATTGTAAAGAATGGGTTAAGCATAAACACAAGTGATTATTTCTTGAGAACTTTTTCACTTTTACTGCAGGCAGATATAGGCCTACATTATGGTACATTACAAATATTTGGATCGTCCATGATTCTGTCCCTTATTTTCTTAAAGAATAAAAGATAAAGAATCACAATTAGCCCTTATTTTCCATTTCTGAAGTTAATTGGCAACCCTAATGATGATGTAATTATCTTCTGACTCCCCTGACGGTGGCACCTTTTTAAAAAACAAAACAAAAACAAGAACCTCAGTTGTAGGAGATATGCGAGCGAATAATAGATTTAAAAAAGAAAGCCGGTCTAAGGCATGAAAAATCAACATAAACGCAGGAACTGTATGTTGCCTGAGGCACAAAACCAGTCATAAGGGTCAGTTTTTTCTGAAATTGAGATTTATGCATCAGCTGAAAGCTGAATAATAAGCTATCCATTGATGTATGGTTTGTTAGGATCGGACAATATTTGAAAATCTGGAATCTGAGGGTGCAAAAAAACCTAAATATTGAGAAAATCATCTTTAAAGTTGTTCAAACGAAGTTCTTAGCAATGCATATTACTAAACAAAAATTAAGTTTTGATAAATTTACGGTAGGAAATTTACAAAATACTTTCAGGGACAGATTTACCAGGGAAATGATTTTTTGGCATAAAAGAGAAATCAATAATTTTGACACATACAGTGTACTGTGGGAGAGGCTACAAGATATCCCCAGCGACTTCAAAAACAAAAACAACAATGCTTTTGTGCTCCAGGGTCACTTATCAATGATTCTTCAATAAGACAGGTACAGGGACTGTTTGTAACTTGTATACAGGTCATTGATATGTGAATGAGTATTGCATTCGAGGTTAAGAGATGTTTCTTTTTGTCCAGCAATGTTGTCCGGTGCTGCAGAAGCTTCATCCTCATCCATGAGCTCCTCTGATGTTCAATCATCAGCTGCTAATGAACCGGAGCAGGAGTCTGCTCCACAAACCCGCCGCCGAAACAAGAGCATCGGCGCGGCCCATCCCGCCATCTACTTAAACACCCGCTCTCACAAACTGCTCAGGAGAGCCATACGCATCTGGAAGATGCCGATTCCCATACTGAGCTTCACGGGATCTTTGAAGCCGAAGCCCAGAAGCTTCCGAGAGCGGCTGAAGCGAGTGCAAATGCTTCGTAATCGGTGTGAAGACTCGAATAGTCCGAAGCCGATGACTCGCTCCGTCAGAGACCTGCAGCTGTGCAGCTCCGGGACAGACTCCTCTCCATCACCCTCCAGCACCTCCCTAAAGTCCCACCGCAGCCTCCGCACGCGGCCGGTCCACTTGCTCCGCAGCCGCCGATATAGGAAACAGTTACAGCTCTACCGGATGCTGTCCAACAACAGGAGACGCAGACAGAGCGATGAGAAACCGCACAAGCTGGAGGTCAGTGACATGCCCTGGACCACAAAACCAGTCATAAATGCGCTTTCCATTGATGTATGGTTTGTTACGACAATATTTGGCTGAGATACAACTATTAGAAAATCTGGAATCTGAGGGTGCAAAAAAATCTAAATATTTAGAAAATTGCCTTTAAAGTTGTTCAAATGAAGTTCTTAGCATTGCATATTACTAATTAAACATTAAGTTTTGATATATTTACGGTAGGAGATTTACGAAATATCTTCATGGAACATTATTTTCCCTTAATATCCTGATGATTTTGGCATAAGTCGATTATTATTGCGTTGTTGGCTATTGCTACAAATATACCTGTGCTACTTATGACTGCTTTTGTGCTCCAATTGCTTGTTCACTTCTAAATGAGTGAATGTCCTTCATTAGTATCTACAGAGCCCTTAAGGAGGCGTGATGATGATGGATAAATATGAGATGGGAGGAAATATTTTATTACAACTTTTGCTTTCACAAAACATTTGCGTCCGCTCTTAATACAATTGACTTTGTCCTGAAAAAGTTGCGTTCTCTTGCAAAACATTCACATTTGATCCTAAAACATTTGTGTTCCCACAAGAAACGGCGTTCGCTTGCAAAAATATTGCGTTTCCCCAATAAACTTTGCACTCTCTTGCTAAAGTACTGGAATGTAGGTTTTTCTACCACCTCATATTATTTCCATCACCAAAATTATGAGAGCAAACACAACGTGTCTCAGGGAGATGGTGAATTTTTTAATTCTCAACTCATGGATGTGTCAGCCTGCATAATTAACCGTTTCATTACAGGGTCAGGCATCACCTGCGGCGCCCACTCGTGTTAAAGGTCAGTCTTTACCAAATTTGAATATCATTTGAATGTTAATTGAATATATTAATTCTCCAAGTGTGCACAAAGACAAAAGCAATTTGTTGAGGCTTCCAGGAGCTCTGGGTACATGCATATATATACAAGACAAGAATAGAAATCAATTTTCAGTAAGTCGGAATAAAAATAAAAACAAGTAATGCATGCATTTAGGTGGAGTAATCAGAAGGCTTATGTACAGATGCAAATTTGTATAAATGTAAACATATTGGCCTATACATAGTAAGTAGCAAAACACCATATAAATATCATTTTAGAATTCATCTTCCATGTTTGCCGAGTTTATGATCTGTAGATATCACCCTTTTAAATTGGTTAAAAATATTATTGTTATTAAAAGACAAAACTGGCTAAATATGGCTAAACATGCCCGAAATATAAGCATACATGAATGTTCAAAAGTTTGGTTTCTGAAAGATGTTTTAGTGTTTTTGAAAGAAGCATTTCAAAATGCATTTATCTGATCAAAAATATAGTGAAAATGTGAAATATTTTTTCAATTTAAAATAGCTGTTTTCTATGTGAATATGTGTTAAACTGTAATGTATTTCTGTGATGCGCAGCTGTATTTTCAGCATCATTACTCCAGTCTTCAGTGTCACATGTAACTTCAGAAATCAGGACATCGCACATATTTTTTGTGGAAACTGTGATGCATTTTATTTTGTAGGATTCACAGATGAATCCAGCATTTTTTGTCACATCATAAATGTCACTTTGATCAATTTAATGCATATATATCTGCTTTCAATAAAAATCTTACTGACCCCAAACGTCGGTAAAGATGAAAGGATCCGCATCCTCACACATGTGATCTGATCTCACAGGCTCCTCTGAGATTCAGGATGATCTCCGAGATTTGTCGTCTCCAGTGATCCGGGCGCCGCCGAGAAAAACCAGTCGCCGCTTGTGGCGCCGACAACTGGACAGCAGCAGTTCAGAAAACAGCCCGATGACCGCTAACCCAGTTAACAGACAGCGACCTGGGAAAACAGACAAACAGAGTCACAACAGAATGATTTCGTTTTCTTTGGCTGATGTTTCAAGCGTGTCGGCTGAGTTCGATCTCCCTGATATTAATTCTAGTGCAATCAAAGAAGCTTCTGCACCTGCACACAGAACCATTAACGGCCACGATTCATCTGATCTCAAACCGGACGTCCAAACCAATGAGGAATCAACAGCTCACACTGAAACGAACGCAGATGAACATGAACAACGTCTGCATGAAAAGCCTGACACAACAACACCGGACTCTGAAGCGTCTTTGGTTTCACGGCTGAAGATCTTTCAAGAAGAAGTCAAACACTGTGAAGATGCCACTGAGATGAAACAGGAGCCAGTTCAGTTCAAGAATCCTTCATCCATCAGAAGCACACAGTCTAACGCAGACGCTCTTCAGAAACCAGACACTCCCAGACCGAAGTCAAGTGTGAAATGGAAGAACGTTATGATGCAGAGAGCGCTGTGTTCTTTTACCTTCCCGTATGAGACTCAGGATCCAACACACGACTCCTGGTGCAGCTTTACGCTGGCGGACGATTCAACACACGCAGACCGAAGAGCTGACGTGACGCCTGAATGTCCTGAGAAACCAGCTGAAGATAACCTCAAGAACGGAGCTGCGGGAGACGCTTTCATATCACAGTAAAGCAACAGCTGAGGTACTTTAATGACTGATTCTTTCAATGACTAAAGTCAGGATATTCTATATTATATTCATTGCGTTATTAAAGGAATAGTTCACGCAAGATCAGGATGAGTTTGTTTCTTCACCATATTTGGAGAAATGTGGCATTGCATCAGTGTCCTCACTGCAGTGAATGGTGCCGTCAGAATGAGAGCTGATAAAAACATCACATAATCCACATGACTCCAGTCCATCAAATAACATCTTGTGAAGCAAAGCTGAAACTAATCCAGCATTAAGACGCTTCTAACTTTAAACCGTTGCCTCACCAAACTAAAATGTTTTAAGAACATTTTACTAACATTCTTATTAAGTTAAGTTCAAATTAATGTTCTCTGAACATTAAAAATGCCCAGTTTTAAATATTTCAAAACGTTTTATTGTGGTCATGTGAACATGAAGGGAATGTTCCATTTTGTAATTTGGCCAAACATCATGGAACGCTACTTTGAATGTTACTTTTGAATGTTCTGAAACAAGTAGCAACATTTAACAAAAACGTCATATGAACGTTGAATCAAGATGTTTCAGAAATAAAACATTCCATGAAAGATGCATAATGCTTTTGTGCAAACAACAACAACAACAAAAACATTCTATTTACATTACTAGAAGAACGTTTGTTCATAACTTTGAAAGAACATTCTGAGAACATATGGACTCGTATTTGAGTTAAAAGCATCTTAATGCTGGATGTGTTTCAGCTTTTGTCTTCTCCAGATTGTACTGCTTGACTAGAGTGCTGTGGATTATTGTGATGTTTTTATCAGCTCTCATTCTGACGGCACCCATTCACTTGCAGTGAGACACTGATGCAATGCTACATTTCTCCAGATCTGACGAAGAAACAAACTCATCCTGATCTCAGATGATCTGACGTTTTCAATACATTTTCATTTTTAGTGTAACTATTCCTTTAAGGGCATGTGAATATGTGTCTTGTGTACATGTTCTTTAGTCTGGACAAGAAAGTGTTCTTTGAATATTTTCTCATTTCTGCAGATGTTTTGCCTTTATGTTTCCAAAATTATGATGTTCATGTCTATTTCTAATCTGTTCCTCCTACAGTCTTCAGGCTGTCAGATGCTGCTGAATCCAGTGAATTAAAATAAAGACGAGAAGCATCACAAAGACTGAATTTTGGATATAAGGACCAAAATTGATATGCTTTATATGATATTGTTTTATATTAGTCCTACTGTGAACTGACTTTTTTTTAGCATTGACATCTGTGAGAATGAATTTTTAAACATTTTTTATGTAATTGTAATGAATGACCACATGATGGCAGTGTTACACAGTCACACATTTTCACTGATGTGACAATAAATATGAGCATCATTCACATTTGTTGCACCAGTTTAACTTTAATATCATATATTAATCATCTAAATAAATATTTGAATGACAAAATCTTTATATATATATATATATACTTTAAATAAATTATATTAAATTACATTATATCACAACATAATATATTAAGTTACAAATATTGGTTTACTTCACTGCAAGACAACAAAGGTTGTTTTATCTATCGTTAATTATTTTAAAGTGTTTTACTTTGTTTTTCATGCATCTGCATCTTACCTATAATAAATTGGTTAACTAATTAATAATTAATTTAGATTTTAATATGGCAACATTGAGTAAAAACGGAGTACTAGAGACCAAGCAAATGAAGTGAAGCTGTTAATCAGGGTTTCGGGACACTGAGCAGTTTCTTCTTCGTGAATTATCCATGATGCACTGCAGAAACGATCTCTGTTTTCCAGCCTAGTCATCACACGATAGTTTCTGCATCCTCTTACGAGTGAAAATACATGTTGATGCATTTGGACAAACACTGGGATGCTGATTTGTTTGATGTTTATCAAGTGAAGCACATTTTGGTTGCTAAGTAACTCGAGCGGCTAAAAAATGGTGATTATTTCCACAACAAGGAATAATGACTTAACAGATGCATGAGCCACTTCGAACTATTTGTGATTTATTTGCAGAGAATTGTGGGTTAGGTGGATATTAAGAGTTTAAATAGAGCCGACAAACAGTTTGTGATGATTGCACCTAGTGCATCGTTTCACTGGAAGAGGAAAGGCTATTTTAGCTCACAAACAACCTTAGTGGCCTGTGTTTGTTCAGAGGGCTTCTGTTAAAGCCGCTGGGAATGTGGACGGCATTTCTGACGCCTGCGTGAGACTTTCTGAGCTTCATTAAACCGTCAATTTAACCTCAGCAAACCGCCTCACGATCAATTATAGTGCCATGCTTCTTCTCAAAACTGCTTGACTCACCTTCAGAAGGGTTTCTCACGCTCTGTGTGCAGACGCACGTCTTCAGCCCTGTGTTTAGATCTGATCTTTATTTGTGAAAGGAGTTTGAAGCAACAGGTTATTTAAAAGAAGAAGAAGAGACAGAGTGTGAGCTGGTCTAACAATCTCGTTTTTGGACTTTTGCACCTGAGACTGAGACACAGACAGCTAATCAACTAGTTTTGGTGTAGGTGAGCAAATAGTTTATAAAAGGCATGAAAATCAGCTGAAAACGTCCTCACCCTCAGACCATCTGAGATGTAGATGAGTTTGTCTCTTCATATTCAACAGATTTGGAGAAATTTAGCAGTGCTCACTTGCTCACTCTGTAGTGAATGGGTGCCGTCAGAATGATAAAGCTGATAAAACATCACAATAATCCACAGCACTCCAGTCCTTCAGTTAACATCTGGAGAAGACAAAGCTAAAACTAAGCCCATTAGACGCTTTTTAACACCCCTCAAATACATAGGTGCATACTAACTCCCTCCGGTGAAAAGTTCATCTGCTGTTTCTCTCACAATCCGAAGCCCACATATGTGTTTTAGAGCTGTTTAAACGGAGCTTGATCTGTGCAGATTTCTCTCCTGATTCACACCAGAACACTGACTCACTGGAGGAAGCGTTATTATGGATTATGGACTCTATGTATTTTAGTTAAAAGCGTCTTAATGCTGGATGTGTCTCAGCTGTTGTCTTCTCCAGAAGTTAACTGATGGACTTGAGTGCTGTGGCTTATTGTGATGTTTTTATCAGCTCTCATTCTGACGGCACCCATTCACTCCATTAGTGAGCAAGTGATGCAGTGCTACATTTCTCCAAACCTGATGAAGAAACAAACTCATCCACATTTTTCGTTTTTGGGTTATATAATTAAATCAGCATTAGAAATGAAATGTCTCTGTATTTATTATAATGTCATTGCAGGAGCGTTAAAAGTATACTTGAGAGTTTCAACAGGAGAGAATAATATTTTAAAAGTATTACATTATCAAGAGCTGATATTAAAAAGGAACATATGGGAGGTGGGAAATATGAGTCTAAATGTTGATTTAAAATGCTCATATCTCTTGCTTTCTTGCTGAGATTAACAGACCGGTGTCAAATTTGAGCTCTGTGTGCAAACGTCTCTCCTGCTGTTTTTAAACCCTTTCGGGATCCGAGCTGAACCTGCATCGAAATGTCAGCGAGCACAGCTGGGGAATAAAAGATGAACATTTGTTGAGAGATAAGAAGAATAAAGTCTTTAAAGCTGGCAGCAACCCAAACCGTTTAACAAGAACATTTTCTTATTGTTTAATGGCACAGCAATAGCTCTTGCAGTTATGAATATGTTAAACACTGTATACTGCTGAATTTTTTTAATAAACATGACAGCATGATGCATGATGAGGCACAGAACACAGAATCTTACTTGAAATGCTCTACTGATGGAAGAAAACAGCATGTACAATTATTTTTGATGTTCATATCTCACCTCTAGCATAATTTTTTTTAATGCAAAACAACCCCGAAATGCTAAAATACATAAATAAATAAAAAAGCTGGCATATATGCATGCTATTCTCGGTTTTCCTAAATTACTTGCCACTCAGCATTTTCACCGGCCATAATTTTGTTGCTGGGAAATAATTTTTTATATGATTAAAGTTCACGAATGCACACTAAAATTGACTTAAATTGGTTTCCAGGTCATTTTTGCTTATAAAAAGGCAGTCTTTTTACTAACCTTATTAAATGCATAATTTTTCATATCAAATATTTAAATAAATGGTATTAATAATTACAGTTAATATAACGAGACACTATAGGACTGTTACCAATCAAATGAAATCAGAATCAACAAAAGCAGCTGAAGTGGCATTGTTCATTCATTTTTTAATGAGCTCACATGGAGCATTCCATGATGCATTTAGTAGGCTGCAAAATTACAGCTGGCATCATTATGTTTATGATATACTTACAATTTTAAATGTAAAATTTTTTTTTTTTTTAAATATACAAATATTAAATACTTTTCAATATAAAAGTAAACCGGCAGCAAGTGACTGTCTTATTGAGTGAGCCATTGAGTCATTCATTCAAATGATTCGTTCAGACGGCTGATTCATTCAAGAACGAACCAAGTGCCTGTCTTTATAATTGGGTTACTGAATCATTGACTCGTTCGATACACTGAATCATTTAGTAACGAATCACCGCGTGTGTTGCTCAGACATGCGCGACTAATGCGACAATGAACAACTTTTGTTAAATCGTGCACCAAATCAGCCAAGTAAAATTATCTTTCACTTGCCACCTTCAAAAAATCATGCATTAATTAATGTCCAGCTCTGTGATGTAAGAAAATCATCCTTTCTTAGATTTCAGTGTTTAGTTAATGCATTACACTGAGAAATGAGTCTCCCACACAGTAGGCTAATGTAACTCTAGTACTGTATGTCGACCTAATTATGAATATGTGTGAGTCAATTATAGCTTGACAAATTGAATACGAGCTATATTGGTTCTTAGCATTCATATTAAACACCTTACTTAATGTAAGTGTTTAGAGTCATTTCTGTGGCAGTGATTATTAATCAGCAGGTATAGCCTAATCATCATTAGCTACACTAGATTAATTGCAGCACGTTAAAGAACAAACGGTCGTGAGTGACTTGCGAACGTGATTCATTTCAGGGAGTCGGTTCATTTGAGTGGTTCATTTAAATGATTCGATTTGTTCATCAGCAATCAGAAATGTCCTCTTACCAGTTACAATACAAGTTTTTGTTTGAATAATATATGTGTGTGTTCTGTGTATATTTATTATATACAGTATATATTTTGAAAATATTTGCATTTATTTACATGTATATATTTATATTCACATAATTTATATTATAAATAAATATATATAATATATAAACATATTTAAAATATGCAATTCTGATATTACTCCGTTAACAGCTCCAAACATGTGTCTCGCCTCACAGTTTTGCATAATAGTCAAGTGATTCATAAACGAGTCGGTTCAAATGAATCAACCGGTTCGTGAATCGAACATCAGTGGGGCGAGCGCAGCTGGAATCAGTGCAGAGTTGATCACAGACGGACTCGATCATAACTGAGCTGTTTTTACACTTGTTTTATTCAACCTCTGCATTTATTTCACCCTTCTAGCGGAAGGACAGTAAGGTAAGATATTTGTGACTCTCATTAACCGAAACACAAATGTTATGAACTATTTGAGACGTTGAATGATCCGGGGCATGTTGTCACATTTTTTTTTATAGCAAATTTAACAGTAAAGCAATTCTGAAATGGCAAAGGAGAAAAATGTAGTATTGAAAAATATTGTTTTATCCCAGATAACTAGGTAGTTAAAAACATAAATATAAAGATATTTGTATAATGACAAATAAACACGTTTTATCTTGTCTCAGTAATAATAATAATGTAATTTAAAGAATGAGAAAAATAAAACACAACCTGTCAGTAAATCTGAGTTTGTGATATTGTCATTTTAGTTTGGATGGCATGAAAATCCACTCTAATGTAAGACTGTTTTGATTATATGATTGAGAAAACAAGCATTTGTGTAATTGGACTTTTGATTAAAAAGCTCTTAGTTTCTGAGATCTAGACCTGTGTGTTTCTTATATATTTCACCTCAATCCGATTCCTCAATAATGGCTTTTTAACTATAAATGATCACTTCAGCAAACCACAGTATGAAAGATGTTGCAAGCTGCTCTGTCAACAGGGTTCAGATGCTTTTAACAGGATTTTTCTGTTTTAAATGTGTTTTATTTCAATGTGTTTTGTTGCTAAATGTCAGCAGTATTTATGGAAGCTTGTTTACACAATGGGATAATAATACAAAATGTAAAGGGCAGTTTTTTTCCTCTCAATTGAGTTGACTTTTTTTCTTGCAGTTGTGAGTTTTTTCTCATAATTAAATTTAGTTTTTCTCTCAATTCTGTTAAAAAACCCCCTCTTTGGGGGTTTGCAAAGAAATTGCAAAAAAAAACAAAAAACTCCAAATTATGATAAAAAGTCACAATTACCTTTTGTTTAATTTTACCTTTTAGTTTTTATCCCGTGGTGGAACATGTCTTATATATATATATATATAGAATTATTATTCAGGGGCATAAATTGCATTTTTTTTAAAAAATTGTATTTATTCAGGGCCAGAAATTGTGTTTTTTAATTAATTTATTTTTATTCAGTGGCAGAAATTGCGTTTTTTAATTTTATTTATTGTATTTTTTTTATTATGAAGTTTTTATTCAGGGCCGAAATTGCGTGTTTTTTTTTATTGTTTTTTTTTAATTATTTTTTAACTCAGGAACAGAAATTGCTTTTTATACAATTTATTATTATTTTATTTATTTATTTTTATTCAGGGCAGAAATTGGCAGCGATGTATATCTCAGAATTGCAAGCAAAAAAAAAAACTCTGAATGTATAACTTACAACTCTGATGTGTTTTTTTCATAACTGCGAGAAACATAGCCCAAATTGTGAGCTACAAAAAAGTTTTTTATTAATTAGCAGAATCGGGCTTTCAAAAGTATTAGAGCTAAAACTGAAGAAAAAGAGTTTTTGTGTGTTTGTTCCCAGCATTGCTTTGCATTGATGGAGGCCTCTGAGGGATTATGGGACGCCGGCTCCGTCTACATCATCTCAGATCTCGTCTCCTGCACCAACCAGACCAACAGCACCAACTCCAGCACAGTACAGGGCATCGTCCGGTTTCCTTATTACCAGCATTCTCTGCCGACGGCCGCGCTCTTCACGCTGGCGTATCTCTTCATCTTCCTGCTGTGCCTGACGGGAAACGCTCTGGTCTGTGTGATAGTCCTGAGGAACCGGCACATGAGAACCGTCACCAACATCTTCATCCTGAATCTGGCCGTCAGCGACATGCTAATCGGGATCTTCTGCATTCCCACGACGCTAGTGGACAACCTCATCACAGGTGTGGAAATCTAGTTTTTGATACATAACAACATTTACCTGTGCAGAACTCACTGTTGCTACTTAGGTGTTTGCCAAGTATAGCAAATTTTTTTGATTTATTTGTGGCGGCCTGCCACAATATCAACATTGACCGCCACAAATATCCACCGCCCCCTGCCATCAGCTCCCGCGTCTCACACACACGAGCGTGACTTTAGCACTATATTTAGCAACTTTCAGACCCTTTTAGTGACTTTTTGCCCATAAAAGGTGCATACTGACAAACCTAGCAAGCACGTGTCATTTTCTGAATGTTTGGACTTATAAATATGAACATATTTCATCTGTTAATATGCACATAGTTTGTTACTCAGAAGCAGGCTGTGCACTGCATGAGGCAAAAAAAGTATAAATATAGCCAAAACCACCACATCTTTAGTGTAGATGTATGTTGATTTTATCAGACTATGTCGCGATTATAAATCAGGATTTAAGATAGTTCACCCAAAAATGAAAATTCTGCCATTAACCCATTTAATCCCACCGGTCACAATTGTGACCACAATTTTTGCTCGCATATTTTTCTGTAATATTAAAAAGCAACTCTTATTATGAAGCACATGTTCATATATAATGAAAATTGAAGATGTCTACATGAGTTCAGGGCAGGTCTAACATGATTGGGTAGTTTGGCCATGTGACCATACACATTCATTTCCTGGTACTGCCATCTTAATGGAAGGATGATGTCAAAGCTCAGAAATGACAGGTAAGTTTTCCAAGTTAATTTTTGAATAGCTTATACATTTTTTGTATACATCATCATTAAAGGGTTATCTATACATACATATTGAAATTATATTATTACATGGTTTATTCTGTTGTCAAACTGCTGATAATTGAAGACGGTCACAATTGTGACAGGTGGTATAACACAGGGAGTCTATGTCCCCATATGTCATTCTGTGTTATTCTGTTATTCTATTTCAGACTGACCTTAAGTCAAGTTTTGGATTTACTTGCTGATGATCCAGGGCCTGCAATTTGCAATATAGCAGTGGTCCAAAAGACAGAGAAGGATGCAATAGAAAGCGACTGTGATAGCGATGCATCTGACATGGATTTTACTGGTGACTCCGCTCACCTACCATCAAGAATCTTGAATTCTACTGCAGAACTGTTTAGATCTGATCATTTTGAGGAGGTTGAACCTGCCTGCGAGGACCAACCAAACTTCACAATCCGAACAAGAAGTCTCACAAAAAAGCTCGAAGCTGCTTCATCCTCTTTATTGTTATCTTCAGATGCTACTACTGCCACCATACCAGTGTCCAAGGCAGAAAGCATCTCTGCTCCTCTGATTAAAAGGAACAACAAGAGTAGACATTTCAGAAAGTAAAAAAAAAACTGCAAAAAGCCATTTGCCTGACTACATTGTGTATGAACCAACAGCAGCACAATGTCTAAAGGCAACAAATGCAAATCCATTGGATGTGTTTTTAGCAATGTACCCACCATCTCTGAGAGAGCTTACCATAGAAATGTCAAATCTCTACTCTGTTCAGAACAAAGCCAAACCTCTTAATTTAAGCATGGAGGAACTGCTGGTATTCTATGGTGTGCTCCTCACCTCTGGATATTGTACTGTTCCACGACGGCATTTGCTCTGGTCACTAGATGACGATGTCCACAACAACAGCATCTCCAATGCTATGAGAAGAAACAGATTTGATGAAATTATGGCATCCATCCATGTTGTGGACAACACAAAGTGCAACGATGACCCCTTCTTTAAGGTGAGGCCAATCTTTCAGGAGCTCAAAAGCTCATACAAAATTCTGCCAATCAGTAAGTGGCTGTCAGTTGATGAGAGCATGATTCCCTACTATGGGCGCCACGGGTACAAACAGTTCATAAAGGGAAAACCAATCCGCTATGGCTATAAGGTTTGGAGCCTGGCATCTTCAGGGGGTTACCTCTACCACATGGAGCCTTATGCTGGAGTGCATACCCTTCTTCCAAAGACCGGGCTAGGTCAAGGGCCCAGCATAGTGCTGGGTTTGGCTGAAAAAGCTGGTGTTCCAGGAGGATGCAACTTCATGCATGACAACCTCTTCACCACATTATCCCTGATTGATGAGATGACAAAGCGAGGATATGGGTGCACTGGGACCCTGCGGCAAAACCAGTTGTTTGATGTGCCATTCAAACCAATTAAGGAATTCCAGAAGTTACCGAGGGGCTCCACTGAATTTCTGTCTGAAGGAGAAAAGCTACTGGTGAGGTGGAGAGACAACAGTGTGGTCACTGTTGCAAGCAATGTGGAAAATGTCTACTCTGAGGTACCAGTTAAGAGATGGAACAAGGAAAGAAAGGCATATGACTACCTCCAGCAACCTCAAATAATCCGCTCCTACAACCAGCAAATGGGAGGAGTAGATCTACATGATCTTCAGGTGTCTCGTTACCACAGCACAATAAGATCAAAAAAGTGGTGGTGGCCAATTTATGCCTGGACTCTCCACAGTGCTGTGGTCAACAGTTGGCTGTTCCACAGAGATGTCATGAATGGTGACTACGATCTCCTTGGATTTCAGCGAGTAGTCGCCCAAAGTCTCCTGAAAAAATTTGGTATTGCACCAAAAGGTCATGGGAGGCCATCCTCAATGTTGGCTGCTGTGACTGATATACCCAGGTTTGATGGTGTTGCTCACTGGCCAATAAACACAGGCAAGCAGATTCTTTAAAGATGTTTTATGAACCATAGCATCTGCAAATATGCTCCAAAAGCTATACAAAATAGAAATCTATGTCTAAGTATTCCTTTTGTTTAGCAGGAAATAGGTTTGTCAGATGTCGTGTCTGTGAGGGTCGCACATCATTTGGCTGTGAGAAGTGTGCCAGGCCAATGCACATTGAGTGCTTCAAGAAGTTCCATAACGTCTGAGGGAGGTGTCATCTAATCCATGAGTTCCATGAGTTCCACACCAGGACACATTTGTGATTTGTTTTTTAATAATTCCAGTTACGTCCGAGGGAGGTTTCATCTAATCCATGAGTTCCAAACCAGCACACAGTTGTGACTGTTGATTGATATTAATGTATTGTTACATGCTTCTTGACATNGGGAGGGCTCATCTAATCCATGAGTTCCACACCAGCACACAGTTGTGACTGTTGATTGATAATTGTTGTGACAATTGATTGATATTAATGTATTGTTACATGCTTCTTGACATTGTTACATGTTTCCTACCATAGGCTTATATTTCATCATATGTTTATTTATTCATTTTTTTTATTTATTCCTTAATTTTTAAAAACCTTAAGTTTTTTTCCTTCATTTTGTAATTTTACTTATTTATTATGTTATTTATTTCAGTTTATAATGAAGTTTATAATAATTACTTTCTAAGTTCCTATAATTTGTCATTTTGTCATCATTTTATATATTTATTTGTGCCAAACTGCTGCATAAGATTGATGTTTTGTCCTTTTTGAAACTGAGTCAGACAATGTTTACGTCTTTGTTAATGGAATAAAATACTTGTTTCAACAATTTAAACCAGTCTTTAAACTAATTTCTGGAGATTTGTCATTTTGAAAATGCATTTACGCTATAGACCTAGACTCCCTGTGTTCTACTACCGGTCACAATTGTGACCAGACATAAAACCAATTTTTTCATGGACTTTTCAATCATTTTTTTAAATAATTGACATTGATTGTTTAATATCCTTACAAATATCACACAAATTCATATATGTCATATCTGGGAAAAATTTGGGATTAAATGGGTATTGATACCAAATCAGGCCAAAAAGAAAAGAAAAAAATTTAACCATTTATTATTTAATTTATTCTAAACCAAAAATAAATTACAGAAAAAAACTACACAAGGAAGTAATACACATTTACTGTACCTTCATATACCTGATATGACTATAGTGAGTGTATCGTGCATTAAGTTATTACCATGCGTTACAATTATCCCTGCTCTCAACTATTCTGAGGTTAACCATTGTTCACTGATGCCAGTTCATTTATTTGAGTGTTTCCTCACTGCAATCTACTAAAAGCATTTTTCTTATTAAGTTAGTGTATAAACTATGCCTCAACAATATGACTCTCTGTTTGCTGAACACAGAAATAATAGACATAATAACAGAATGCACTTTTCACCTGAATTATGAACAAATACTCTTTTTGTATCTCCACTGTTGCTTGCCATTTATAGAAAAAGCAAAACCTTTGCCTGATGTAACATCTTCCCTCAGGTTGTCCAGCTGGCAAGCGTTTCTCTGCACTGGATGTTCATCATACTCTTTTTGATGATCGGTAGGTGTTTTCTTATGGTTTAAACATGATACATAAATCTGTTTTAGTAGCTTAATCTCTTTAATAGTTGAAAATTATATTTAACACTACATTATTACTACATATTAATTATATCTAACACAAGGGGTAAGTTAATTAATAATTTGATGGAGTGATTGTTAAAATCCCAAGATTGATATTTTACGATCTTTAATGGCTGTCTGAAAATGTACAGTACTTTGTGTTCTGTACATGTCACTGTTCGCAATTTTTTTTTCTTGAGAAAAATAGCCAATTCCTGAACACAAATGACTCTAAGAGAGTAATTGGTTTGGGTTACTATGGAAACCACAAGCAAGTTACGCCACAGAATAAAAATAAATAAAAAAAGGTAGTGTGCAAGGTAATTCAACAATTCGTCTCCTCCGTGTCACCCTGGCGCCATTTTGGAGAGTATCACATATGTAAACAACATATTCTGTTCTGTGTCAGCAGCACCGTATGCAGATACACTGTTTATGTTTGAATGAATGTAAACCAACGTATCAGCATACATGTTTACGTATGAGATACTCTCCAAATGGCGTCGGTGAGACAAGATAAAAGACTGTGCAGATTTAGCCATGTGAATGGGTGATTTCTCGCACACCGTTTTCAAACAAACACTTTTAAATAGAAAAATTATGCAACTTAACCATCAAAGACACAAATATTTCTTTTTTGAAGCTGCATTCAAATTCCACTTAGCTTAGAAATCCGAGGGATGTGCGCTTTTGTTCTTGAATGCTTTTGTTTCTTAAGGTCCTGACAAGTTAGCAAAAAGGTCCATTGTTTATTGCCATGAGCGATGTACTGTATGAAGCACAGTTTATACAGAAGTCACTTTCAAATCAATCAGCTTTCTGTAGGTCACTGCAGCGAATATCACATGTCCAACTTGAACCCGTTGTGGATTTGCATGGATTTCTATTGAAATTACTGTATTTTGCAGACAAAAATCAGCAGTACAACATTAAATGTGGCCACAAATTTATTGTTACTGCTGTTATTCTCATCTGATACTTTTTACAGAATCATCCAGTTACATCAAAGGTGAGAAAATTAATAATATAGAGATAAACCAGTAATCAGCATAAAAGAAAGATTAAAACTATCATGCACCAAGGATATCTGGTTACTAATGTAAAGCTGATAATTGTTGGGCAAACACAGAATCTTTGATTGCACCCCTTGAGTGTTTGCTTACGAAATATTTTGGTTAATTTGATTATGCCTTCAGCTTGCAATAAGAGTGTAGAACTTATCTTATTTGATCAGGTTTAACCATTACGAATATTTTTACACAAAATAAAAAATAAAATAAAAAACATGAAAAAGCCTGCAGATTCAACCTCGTCTTGATAATTCAGTCCATAATATCTCATAAATCAGTACCGTTGTTAGGAAGAGCTTGAAGCATCTGGCTACTGTGTGTAATATCTTTAAAAATGTAAGGTATGTGACAGCTGTGTTTCCACTACTGTGGTCACGTCCACAGTGGATGAGCTTAACATGATCAATGAAATCCGACACCTGGATGATCTATATTATATCCAAGCACTTCACACATACTCATGGGCAAATATGACAGATTGTATTTGCCCTTCTTGCATACTGCAGTGGCACAGTTTTTGATAATCATTTTCTCAAAGTAATTAACAAGCTCAAGTTCACTGACCATGTTTATGAACCCAATATAACTGCAGCTCCCAACTGGAGAGCTGATATCCTCTGGAACAAATTCACAAATAACTAATCTCTGTCTCATATGCTTATTGAGGTACAAGACTGTAAGAATAAGGCACACTAGGTTTGGCAAAAAAAAGGACCCACTTTATATTAAGTGGCCTTAACAACTATGTACTTACATTTAAATTAATAATTTGGTACAATGCACTTATTGTGTACATACATGTTTTTACATTGTACTTATATTTAAAAAAATACCTGCATGTAATTACATCTGTAATTAATTTCTGTAATTACATTTATAATTACACGGTTGACCCATCCCTTACACCTTAAACCACCCTTAAACCTACCCATACCAACAAACCTGTCCCTAACCTTACCCGTATCCCACCTCAATAGCAGCAAAAGTGTTTTGCAATACAATATGAACACAATAAATACATTGTACTTAATTTTTGATGTAAGTACATAGTAGTTAAGGCTAGTTAAGGCCACTTAATATAAAGTGGGGCCAAAAAAAACTCTGCCGGTCTGGGTATCAGTCAGAATCTAACGTCCAACCTTTGGTTAAATCGAGATTGGAATGATTATGCTCACAGTTAAATGGCCACGATAAGTTCAAAATAGCTTTAAATGGCAGGCTTCTTCCTCCTCCTTTCAAAAAGGTGTTCAGTATATATAACTACCCACAGTGGGTAGCAATTGCCATCATTTTCCTGCTTGACAGCTTCTCTAATTGTATCTGTGCGAATGGGTGCTACCCACTAGAGTGCAGGGGTTGTTTTAAGAGTCTTTTTCCTCAATAAACGTCAAGTCTAATTGCCACATCTAGCAGGGGGAGTGTCCTGCCACCTTCAGAAAGGCCACTGTGATAGTAATGTTCACGTGCTGGGGGCGACATCCTCATAAACTTGACCTGTGCTACGAATTAAAAGGGTTACTTCACCCAAAAATGAAACCCATTAATACGGGTTTGGAACAATAATGAGGGTAAGTAAATGATGCTGGAATTTAAATTTTTGGGTGATTCGCCCCTTTAAGGCTTCATTATTTATGTTGACTATTAGGCCACATAATATAAAACTTGGCAGAAAAAAAGATATGCATAAAGATGTTTTGCAAAACATTTTTAATTCAGATTTACTTGTTTTAGTAAATGGACCGGTACTGTCGCTTTGTGCCGGGGTTAGCACAACTAATGGCAAAAGGAAAAGGAAGGGATCATTGGAAAACAAAGGCTTGGAGAGACTGAAGGGAGGATTACCACGCCTGGCACACGAAACATGCATTAACTCTCAATTCTAGTGCCAATTGATGCCTGGATGAATGAGTGGCTGATATGCCAGCTCAAATCTCCTGCTCACTCACAACAACACAAAGGAGCTGTTCTATGGGTCAAGAAAATCGCAGGGGGGAAAATAGGCCACAGGGAAAACTAGAGAGAGACATTTGATGGCTAGACAGATGGACTGTAAAGCAAAAATAAGATGTCAACATGAAATCACAATGCACCCTATATACGTTCTTAGTAAACATTCCTGGTCTTATTGTACATGATTACTTTTGCACATCACTCCAGTGCAAAATATGATTGTAATCTTTCCACAATCCAGTCAATGCCTGATGGATATAATCAAGAAAATGGATAAAGTCCCACTATTTTCCTTCAGGGAATATCATATTACACTCACCATTCAAAAGCTTGGGGTTGGTAATTTTGTATTTTTATTAATTATTTTTATATTTTAAATAAAGGTTTTCTATTTTAATATGCTTTCAAATATAATTCTTTTTTTTTGTGATGGCAAAGCTGAATTTTTATCATTCTTCAGTGTCACATAAAACACAACCCCAAAAAGACCCCAAGCTTTTGAATGGTATTGGAAAACAGCCTTCAGAATGTTTTTTTTTTGTGTGTTCTGCAGAAGAAGGAAAAAATCTTTTTAGTTTAAATTAAATTAGGATTTTAATAGGATAGCCTTGTTCTCTGCAGTTTCTAAGTTAACACAATAAGATCTGTACCAATCATGATTTGAATTGACAGTCATGGTGTCAAAATATCTGAAATAGTGAAGACTTTATCAGTTACATAAGACAGAAGTAGCAGTACTCGCTCATGATTGAGGCCCGAGTCTTTAACCAGATGGGCTCATTTATGCTAACAAGACCGAAAAGAATCCAACACCATATGAATGCAATGTGATCTGATCCTCCCCTGCTGTAGCACCCCTCATATAAGAGCTGAATAAACCTGCCCGACAAGCAAATGAATAAAACACATGTGAAAAAGACCCAGAGTTTATCACAGCACATCAAAGTCAACATGTTGAAATATCTGAGAACAAGCTTTGGTTAAAAACATCAAATATTTCTGTAGTGCTGGATGGAAGCATGCCATTTTGGTGGATGTTGGTATATTATAGCTCTTAGACTTCCCCAGCAGGACTGACTTGACCTTCAGCAGCCATCTAAAAACAGCTCTGCCTGTCAGCAGCACAAGCTTCAGGCTCTCATGGCAAACACCAAGACTGGTACTTGCTGCCTACTGGTTTGGGACTATCTGAGAGGGACTAGCATTATATAATAGCATTATTAACAGCTATTTGAGGGTCATATAACTTGCTCTGAAGAATGTCCAATGTGACACAAAATCAGCCAATCAGAAAATATGATGCTTACTGTAAAGTTATGTGAAGCAATATTTTGAACAAAGGACATTTCACGATAGTCTAAGCGTGATGATGCAAAAACAGAAATCAATCAATCAACAAAACCTCCTGTCACTTGTTGCAAACAAATAATTTTTCACTGCATGCAACTGTTTTCCAAAAAAAAATATTTATAGCAGATTGTTTTTTATAAAGAAAACATAGAATGAAAAATATGAACATATTTTTCTGATGCATATAATAATATACATTACCATTACATTTTTTTAAATTGTAAGTCTCTCACCAAGGCTACATTTATTTGATCAAGCATACAGTCTAAGCACCAAAGTTGTAAAATTGTATTACAATTTAAAATAACAGTGGAATTTTACAGCAGCCATACTCCAGTCTTAAGTGTCCCCCTGATCCTGATCATGTAACATGATCAAGCAAATCAACATGTCTACTCAAGAAACCTTCTTATTATATCATTATAAATTTGCTACTTAATATTTTTGTGGAAACCATAAAACTTTTTTCAGGATTCTTTGATGAAAGCATTTATTTGAATCATTATAGGGGTTTTTATAGTCAATTATGATCAACTGAATGCATCCTGGCTAAATAATATGTGTTAGCAGTGATATTTTTTTATAAAAATTGAATGGTACTGGTATGTTGTTAAAACATATATACATGATTTGCAATGGAGCCAGTGAAAATATATATTATATAATATTTTTAAAATACAGTGGATAAGTACAGCACACAAAAGAACAAGTAACCATGAAAGACTGAAAAGGCTACTGTAGCCCCTTTTTTCTTTCAACTAGCTCATGGGAACAGAGAATGCATTTAGCTTTAAAAATTAAGTAGGTTTGTGTTCATCTGCCAGCATCGATCTTCCTGAAGACTGAGTGGAATGAACAATTTCCCTCAGCTCATTAGAGAACAGGCGTGTGGAGAGATGTCATATAAGCAGTCCAGCACTGGAAAGTCACAATGAAAATCAACACTGTTGGGAACACTCTCACCAGGGGTGTTGTCCTATTTCTAGAACTTAAAAAAAACAAACTTTGAATGTGGTCCAAGTGAAGAGACCGCTACATTTGTGTCATTAATCCAACACACTGATAGTATTAATGCAGATCAAATTCAAGCCAACCATAAAACTCAATCTTCACAAGCTTTAACTGGATGCTCAGTGAATACCATGTGAATGAGAGTAGCCCTTAATTTGAAACATTCCGATTGGAAATCCACCCCCCCCACCACACCCCCCGCATCCTAATATCATTTCACAAAGGTGAAACACTATTCCACAAGTTGGTTCATTAGGGTACATCAAGAAAGCCCACAAAAACACTATGCTGAGTTTTATATTAGGCTGCAGCAAATTCCCTTCAATGGATGAAACATCCTCAAACTATTTGGCAGATCCTAAACAGTGGATCCCTGTTGACATTTAACTGTAACATCTTTTCAGAGGCAAACACATTTCTAATGACACCACAGTGTCAAATGAAATGTCACAGAACATTAGTGTAAGTATAAGATGATGGGTAACCCCTTATTACTTTCCTCTTTTACATTGGCGTCCCAACCCCCTTTTACGCCTACCACCACTCAGTTCAATAGGATAGATGATTTTCTCATCTGTGTTATTCAGCTAAAAAAAGCTTGGATCTCAACGTCTGTAGAATAATGAATAATGCAACTGTTTGATTATTACACATTTCGTAGTTTCTATAAAGTAAAAACTTAATAAACATGCATAGTTTAAATGCATTTAGTGAGTTCATAGACAAGATTTTGTATTATTTAGTAAATAAATAATTTTGTAAATTTTTTTTGCGATAATTTCATTCAGCTAATTTCCAAAACTGTATCTGCCATTTGCCAATGTCTC
This sequence comes from Sinocyclocheilus anophthalmus, assembly GCA_018155175.1. NCBI lineage: Eukaryota > Metazoa > Chordata > Actinopteri > Cypriniformes > Cyprinidae > Sinocyclocheilus > Sinocyclocheilus anophthalmus. The sequence continues at coordinate 153,034 of JADLZN010008064.1, forward strand.
TTTGTTGCTGTTACTTAATTACTGTCTAATGCATTCTCCAGATAAAAGCATTATTTTCCTTAGCAGTTCCTTTTCATCCAACCCACCCAGAGGTATTTATATCCCTCATCTGCTGCTTTCAGTTTGAACTGAATTGAAAGTTCATGCTTTCTGTGTGCCATCTGTTACAGTCTGAGCTGCTCTCAGCCAAGAAAAACCCTCATTTCAGCACCTAGCACTGAATAGGAGCACTCAGAGTCATACACAGAAGCATCTGCCAACAATATTTCACCCAACTCAGAAGGTCCCGTATATTAGCCAAAGAAAGTTAGCAAATACTTGTGTATCATCTGTTATATGTCAGTACAATTCCTCAAAAGAATTTGGAAAAATTTCTACACTAAAATAGAGTATAATGCAAACAAAAGCTAGACTTCTCATCAATCTGAACTACTGATTCATGGTGGGGTTTTTTTCTAAATTACAAACTCCAATCAATCAATCAATCAATCAGTAAGAAACAAAGAAATTATCGAATTGATTGAAAAATGGAATCTATATAAAATCATATGTGACCCTGGACCACAAAACCAGTCAAAAGGGTAAATTTTTCGAAATTGAGATGTATACATAATCTGAAAGACGAACAAATAAGCTTTCCATTGATGTAAGGTTATGTTAGGATAGGACAATATTTGGCAGAGATACAACTATTTAAAAAAATCTGGAATCTGAGGGTGCAAACAAAATCAAAATAATGAGAAAAATCACCTTTAAAGTTGTCCACGGGAAGTTCTTAGCACTGCATATTACTAATCAAAAATTAAATGTTGATATATTTACAGTAGGAAATTTAAAAAATATCTTCATGGAACATGATCTTTACTTAATACCCTAATAATTTTTGGCATAAAATAAAAATCTATAATTTTGACCTATACAATGTACTTTTGGCTATTGCTACAAATAAACCCAAGCGACTTAAGACTGGTTTTGAGGTCCAGGGTCACATATTCTTACCTAAGAATGAACTATTATTATGTTATAATACTATATTTAGAAATTAAATTATATATATATATAATAATAAATTAAACTGAAAAAAGAGCCACAGTAGATTATAACTAAATGCGTCAAAATATTTGAATGCTTACAAGACTACATTGATTGGAAATTACAGTAAAACAAATTATGTGCATATTATTACATTTAAAAGAACTCTTTATATTATATTATCTATTGTTAAAGAATTTAGCAGCCAATACTCCTGTTTCATGTAACATGAAACTTCATAATAAATGTAATATTTTGATTTGGTGCTTTTAAGAACCAGTTCTCATTATTATCAAGTTGAAAAAAATATGACATATAAAATTGTGTGGTGTGTGTGTAAAAGTCTTTATTGCATTTTGATCAATTAATGTATCCCCATTTATATAGTAAAAATGTATATATATAATATATATATATATATATATATCTATAGTATATATATATATATATATATAGATAAAAATTATTGTCGAACTCAACACGCCCATTAACAGGTCCCAGAACAGTTAATATGCATGTTGTAACAAGCAGAGCAAAGTGTCCGGAACTGAATTGGAATTCTCACTGGCTGATCAGTAAATAGCACCCAGGCCGTCTGTCTCCTGTGGGATGGTGAATAATATTCATCCTCTTAAGTTACAGGGATCTTCCTCAGACCTACTAATGTGATACTCACAGCAGATGTAAATCTACGTCTTGATTTAAATACATAATAACAGAACACTTCTTGCCTCCTTTACAGCAGGCCCGCACACCTGTGAGGTACTTTTATAGAAAAGCCCCCTGTTGAGCCAACCGACAGCCAGAACAAATGTATTGAGTACCACCTGTCACTCTACAGTGACTGACTAGGCCCTGTGCTACTGGTCTTTTCCTGTAGACAAACAGACCTGCCACACACTTCTTGATTTAGATATTCTTAGTAACCAGTACAGTGAGGCCAAATGGCTGTCAAATGTTGCAAATAAAATGCCTAGAAAAGCATCAGAAGATTCCAGTGTGCATTACGATACTGTTGAGGGTATACGTCACTATAATATGACTAACACTATGGACCACCTAGGATAGTGGCACCTAGACATTCTTTCTGACCGCAGACAATGTTAGCAGAGGTGACAAACTGGCAGTGCATCATCTCTTTGTGGCACGTATTGCCACCGTTTGATCACTCGATCACTGTCTGACATTTTTTACACAAGAGGATCTATTTTTTCAAGACCCTCTAATGCCAGCAACATATTGGAGCAGTGAATCTGTCCTCACTAGAAATCTGAGAATAGGAATGTGCATGTGGACTGTGCTCTTATTTGACAGATACATGCCAACACAATCACACAAACAGATACGTTTGGTCAAACATACATATGCCAACAATATATCATTCTCTGGTTTGTTTTCATTATGCTTTCAAGAAGTAAAATGTTTCTCCTACTAAGTCAACTATGTGCATTTGCAGAGCTATAATTGTTACAGTACAATGAGAACTCACCCTTCTGTGATATTTGACCTTATTGTCTTACAATACTGCCAAAATAAAGCCCTCATAAACACCCCTTTGCACTCATTCATGCTGAATTCCTTGTATATATCAAACTACAATTTCACAGAACAAGCTGTTCAAGAGAAGCATTAGTCATCATGACTTCATGTCAAACGCAAGGATAACAGCAGAACAAGGATGAATCGAGTACAATGAACTGACAGCATGCATTTGATCAATATAGTACAACTACATTATAAATATGGATTTACAGGATCCCTCAATAAAGCAGTATTGTAGAAAGAAAAGAAAATTATTCAGAAAATCCATTACACAATTTCTAACAGCACCGAAGGGCAATACACAAACTTTACACCAAGATACCAATCACTTCTTTGTGGCACAAACTGCACATGCCCAATGCAAATGTCCAAATCAAGAAGGATATAGCATAATAATAATATAGCACAATAATATAGGAGAAGCATAATCATTATCATCATATGATGAATAATGTCATTACTATACATAACAAACAACTCTGGATCAGCAACAGATCAGCAAAGGATCAAGTACCAAGATAACAATGAATGACCAAAGGAAACTACAAATCACCAAGTCACACTTTAGTGAAATGATGGATCATATTTTAGGTCTCATAATAAGAGAGTGAATTGGAGAGTGAGGTTTGGAAAATCTAAACTGAAATGGAATTTAATTTAATTTAATTCAAATTTGAGTGAAACATTTAAAATTCTTTGTATTCAAACAAATCTCATGAAAACATCAATTAAGTCGATTAGACTCAATCTACATTGATTTGTATGTGAGTAAATGGTGCTGAACTAATGAACCACTGTCTGTTTTGGCCAAGATTTGGGGGTCTTACCCTGGAAACGGTGAGGGGCATGTTGAAGTCCTTGCCTCCTTGCAACCGGAAGCCCCAAGGCGAAGGTCCAGCGAGGGAAACAGTGTACGAACTCATTGTTCAAAAAAATCCTGTGTATTGTTTAAGCAACAGAATTTCAGAACAAATGGGGAAAATGAATTTGGAGGGGGTGGGGCACGTGCCAAACAGCCTCTGAAAGAAGACGGAAGAGAAAAAAAAGTGTAAAATGAAAGTAACACTCTCCGATAAAAAAAAAAAATCCTGCAGGCCAAAAGGGTCAAAGTAACAGCGTAAAACAAATAATTCAGGCCCAGCCAAACTGCAACTAATGCAAAATAACTGGAGCAACACAGAAGAGCTATGAGTCAGAGGAAGAGGATTCTTGCCTGTTCAAATGAGCTGGACAGACAGCCTAAGAATAGCTGCCCCTCTGCCGAGAGCGATAGCACTATGGCATTGTGGGGAGGGGGGTGGAAGGGGTACTTATATGGCATGTAAGGGGACACCCAGAATGCCAGGCCTCCCATGATTCACAGGGCTAATATAGCCACCTCTTAAGTTAAAATATTTTTCTAGACTCCTTTCTTCAAGGGTGCCTCATCTATCTGAGTCCTGGGCAGGTTTTGGTTAGGGTTAGGGTTAGAGATGGGTTTAATTCCTATTTCCAATTCCCAATTGCAAGTGCAACCTGGCTGATTCTGAAAACGGTTAACAAAAGATTAGAGTTAATTGGCAGCCCCTACGGACACAAGCAAGCTTATCTCATGCATTCACAAGGCATGTTGTCTCCTGTTTAAATGTGTGATTATTAATTTTATCATCACTCTAAATACATTGAAATTTTAACATACACTACCGGGTCAGTAATATATTTAATATACTTAAAGAAATTCAAATTGTAATAAAAAAAATAACAGTAAGGGCATTTATAATGTCACAAAAGATTTAAAAGAAAAATATCAGTTCCCACCGATAATATAAGCATCATAATAATAAATGTTTTTTTTGAGCAGCAAATCAGCATATTAGAAGATTTCTGAAGAATCATGTAACACTGAAAACTGGAGTAACGATGCTGAAAATTCAGCTTTGCATCAGGAATAAATTACATTTTTAAATATATCAAAATAGAAAACAGTTATTTAAATTGTAATAATACTTCACAGTATTGATTTTACTGTATTATTAATAAAATAAAATGCAGCCTTGGTGAGCATAAAAAACTCTTTTCTGAAACATAAAAAAAGTCTTACTGACCCCAAACTTTTGAGCGGTAGTGTAACTTCATGGATAGATTAACTTCAGATGCAATCAATCACTATAAAGTCATACTAACATTGAAAACACTCCATTGACACTGTAATCATTAAATGTAAGAGGTAATTTTCTCTTATTCTTTATTGTAAACAAACCTTGAATGGCATGTACATGAGATAATGTTATCCTAAGCATTCAGAGGCGTCTGGAGGTTCTTTATGAGCAGCTTTAAACAAAGAACGAGTGGCAATGAGAAAAGCCTGATATGCTCTTCTTGCTCTCAGAGAACCGAGATAAGAGGACCTCTTGTGCACTAGCACATCACAATGTCCGCACCGAGACATCGGAGGGAAGATAACCATTGAGGACCTGCCTGTTCACCCGGCCTAATTTGGGAGACCACTAGTTTCCAGCTAAGTTTAGCACTCTTTGGTAATGGAAGAATTTGAAGTAATACTGTACATGAATGTTCAAGAATCAGGCCTTCATAGGCGGCATTTCAGAGAACAATTGTGCCAATCCTGGACAGTGTGTGACATTGCTCTGATACAGTGCTTGTCATTATGAACCTTGGCAAAGACAACATACTATTATTGTAAAAATTTGTATTGTTTTTTTTTCTGATTCAAGTCGCTGTATCTTTTCTAACCAGACATACTGTATGGTTTGCACCAAGGTTTCCCAAGAAAATATTGACCTTCAAAAGAAAACAAAAAACTCTCAACAAAACTGACAGCAGCAGCATCCAGCACTTGCCACCTGATGACAACATGTATCCCACCTCAGCCATTTACATCTTTTCGCCATGCACAGTAGTGACTTCACAAATATCATTGGTCCCTCTTTTACTAGATAGAAACATGCAAAATAATGTCCCAAGCAAAACTACACACACCAAGCAAGACAAAACACCTCAAAGAGAATGAGTGAACAGTGTTGCCAAAACCAAAACAGATACATGCACATGACAACAAATTCAAAACAACAGATACGCCACTGACTGCAGAATAGTCTATATTTAGACTCACATTATATTTATAGTAATATATCGGTAGGCAGCCTACGGATGAATGTGAAAATTCATGAAGCCCTAAAAATGTTTTCACGCGACTGCAGCCACTGAGCGTCTCGAGAACAGTGTCAAGCCTGTTGCCTCCATTTCCATTCAACCAACCATTAAAGACAAACAACTTCTCAAACTCCTGTTTCAGCCCACATTGCATGCTAAAAGTTGCTTTATACTGACAGCCACGAGCCTTGCAGTTTGGAGTCGCTCAGTTTCCTCCAGAGGCGAGCTCTGTCACTCACGCCAAATCCTTGGAACCCCGGGTGTACGTAAGCACACTTGACGCAAATTGACCAATCATACTATGCTGAAGGATTATCTCATGAATATTAATTATGGAATGCGGCGTTCCCCCAGTGAGCCCCACTGATTCGCTGAAATGCAGACGGTTAGCTAATCACCTGGCGAATTAACGAATCATCACATGGTGAGCGTTTGTCTCATGAATATTAAGTAGCTTTGTGATGGATGTGTTAGTAGGGTTACCAAGCAACGCCTCATGACCTCATAAATATTAATGAGCAAAGTCTTTTTTCCATAGTAGGATTCGTAATTTCTCACACTGGTAGGCAAAGGGCGAGGGATTTTAATTAGAGAGGAATTATTAAAGAGACAGTCATCCCTCTGTTGTCCTTGTGAACTGTTTTGAAAATGAGTTAACTTAACATCTGACCCATAAAAATCCTCAAAAGCCATCAGACATTCTGCAGGGCCCTATATTTAATTCACTAAACCTAATTCTCAGCCCTTGGCTTCTGCCTGTATTTGGAATATTTAAATGAAGTGTTTCAGCTGTTTGAGTTAAACAGAGAAAAAAAAGTGTCTTAAACCAGCCTAAACTGATGTGTTTTTCCTTTGGGCACAATTCATTCAATATTACTTGCAGAACCATAAAAAGAAAATAATACTTCTAGTAAACAACTTCTATGTCTGTATCCCTCCTCGTTCATTCAGTTTAAAGGGGTCATATGATGCTGCTAAAAAGAACAGTATTGTGTGTATTTGGTGTAATGAAATATGTTTGTGGTTTAAGGTTAAAAAACACATTATTTTCCACTACTGTACATTATGGTTTATCCTCTATGCCACGCCTTTCTGAAACGCGTCAATTTTTACAAAGCTAATCGTTCTGAAAAGCAAGGTGTGCTCTGATTGACTGAATACCTCAAGCGTGTGACGGAAATTTTACGCCCCTACCATACTGTGATGCCCTGTCAGGCCGGGGCAATGATTCAAAAACATGAAAACCCATTATAAACGAGGCATTCCTTGTATCCAGTGGGGACATAATTATGGATTATAATGATTTATACCGTATTTTTACGCGTTGCGTTGCATCGCACGCGTAAACATAAAACCCTATCTGCATTTGTGATCGGAGAAAATGACAAACAAAGTGCTACTCTACACTGCTCAAAATACTCGCTTTAAATATAAAAATATAAAAACTCTTTAAATATAAAAGACGTACTTATAGTCTTTGAGTCAGAACATCAGGCATTGTAGTCTACACTACCAGGATCAGGAAACATCCTCCATAAAATGCACTGCACACAAATTAATATTTGGGTTGAAATGTTCTGGAACAATGTTGTAAATACAAATTAACCACTGATTTCTAGTAGTGTCCATTTTTGGAAGGCCAAACAAAAGTAGTTTAGCTTTCACAATGAAACAGCGTCACACACCGCGGCCTACAGTGAGCGGAGGCCGGCTTGAGTGAGGAACGGCGGCTGGAGTGAGGAACGGCCGGAGGGTTAGAGTGAGCAGAGGCAGGTGGGCTTGAGAACGGTGCGGCTGGCGATTTCGATGAAGGAGCATCCGGAAGGACATGTGATGACTCCGGGTTGGACTCCGATTCCTCCACTGTGAAAGACGATCCAGTGATCCACAGCGCAAAGTTATAGTATTTCCTCAGCAACCAGCACGGAACAGCTCCAGGCATGACGAAGCAGATAACATCCTCTTTTGGAAGACCAAACAAAATAATTTCACTTTCACAACGAAACACACATACGCCTTCACGACATGGCGGCGGCGGCAACAACAACAATACTACAGCGAGAATAAAAAGTTACGCCTTCTTTCTTTGCGTAAACATTTGGGCGGCGTTATGCAAATCTTCCCACATAGTGACGTAGATTTGTGGGAGCGTATTAGAATGAGCCGTTCTCAGGACAGCCCACCCAATATGGGAACATAATGAAGATTCATGTTTACTCCAACCTGAACAGTTTGTAGGTAGGAGTGGCTGACTCTTAACTTTTATAAATGATATCTCTTTGGATTTGAGACTTTATCTTTGCAACTTTACAGATCTTCTTTATGCACACAGAGCTTGTAACACTCCAAAGAGAAAGAAAAATTTTCTGTCATGAAAAAGCTCATTCATACTAAGAAGCAGTAATCCTGACAATGTAAGGAACTTTTGCTATGATTCTCTAAATGCAAATGAAAAACCCTCAAAGTTGTGGTTGAGAAAACTGATGTCAAATCATTACTGACAGCAAGTGTTGGTGAGGACGGCAATGTCTGAAGGCTAGAGAAACATCTTTATAAATAGACCAGCTATTTTTTTTTTACTTCAGTGATTTCACTTGACAGTAAATATTTTATAAAGGAAAAAATAAAAGAATTCTTGCAAATTAAAAAAAAACAATTAAAGTTATATTTATGGACTTTTTGTGCCTTTTATTTTGAGAGGACAGTGGAGAGAAGACAGGAAAGTATTCTAGTATTCTATAAAGAAAAGAATCAATGAGTAGAACTGAAGGTTTATTTAAAAAAATAAATAGGGACATCCACATAAGAGCATTACAAATATACAATAATGTTCTCCTTGGTTTCGGATACATACACGTACATAGGCTATAAGGTGTCTTTCATCTGAACGGATACACATTAACAAATATATGCTCTGATACAATCTGAGACTATACTTAACAATATAAACAGTCCACAGACTGTAGTCATCTGGACAAATAAATGATTCCTTTTTACAAACAAACCACTCAGGAACAAGCTATAGTAACACTAGATAACTCTAAAGAGCGCCACAATGTTTATTTGCTAAACCGTGTCTTCCAGAACTATCTAGAAGAGCAGCCACCATCACAATTGAGTTACAGCCAGTCATTGAGTAAAAAGGCAACAGAATTGTTCAAACATTAATAGTTGACTATAATTTGATTATGTAGTGAATATTCAAACCGTGCTAATTAAAAACACAAAGAATAACTATAGAATATTTAAAAAAAAAAAACACGCCAGTAGAGGTGGATATACATGTCAGCATGTGATCAATATTCATTATGGTCATGATGGAAACACACACAGCATGTATGACATCAGTTGCGCATTCTCTGTTGGTGTGATTTAGCGGAATAATGATGTGTCCCTGCTTTAGGCATATGCATTCTGTGGCTTGTGCGGTTTAAGATAATTTTTTTCCCAAAGGAATGCAAAAATCTTTTTATCCCTCCAATCACTAGATTACATCAGTTAAACAGATGATAAACAGATGCTTTATGGTGAATTGAGGTGCTGATACTATTTTCAATAATGTGATAGCCCATACTTGCAAACTATGATAACAAATGAAATTCCACATTCTTAACGCTGAAGTTCTCAGGGTTCTGTTGCACCAGAATGTTACTTTCAGGATCCAAATATAACATAACAAGACCTTTATGATTAGAAACACACATTTACAACTTCCGCACATATAGTGAAACTAAAAAGAAAAAACGTCAAAAATGACAAACCAGAAATTATTACAATACTTTCAAAAAATGGTGAGAGGCAAAATGACAGAAACTTCCTATCTTAAAGCTACACTATGGACTTTTTGGAAGAAAATTAATTAATTCCAATGTAAAATCCCAATATAAGTGTGGGTACAGGAACAAGCCCTAAGGAACTTGTGGCCCTCTAGAGGTTACACAATAAATCTGCATGCGTCTTGCAGAAGAACATTGCTTTGGTTGTGCTTCAGCTCTGTCTCTGTGCGAATGAATGTGGTCTGAGGCACTGGTGTGCACATGGATACAGGGTTTCTTACCAGAGAGGATGGACAAGTTTTTATGTTTTAATACCAGAGGTTTACTTTGTATACAGATATGACGTGACAAGCACAGGAGAATAACATATGTATAAGATTTCCTGTTATAAATCAGTATTATAAAGAAAAGTTATGGCTTGGAAGATGCATTTTTTACATTCTCTCATCAATAACAATTTGCTGTTTTTTTATATATATAAAAAAGTTACATAGTGTAGCTTTAAGTCTGAAGATCTGAGAAGTTTAATATTCAAAATGAGATAACCATGGTTACTCAACAACAGATACAACTGAATTCTGAGTTAGGATGTTTCTGTAATATGGCTTCATATTGCATACCTTGAAGTTCTGTGGAAGCAAGCATTTTAGTGTCTTATCAGCAAAACACACATACCACAGTCTTAAGATGGATCCTGTTAAGCAAAACATTCAGGTAGTCTCACTTTGAGTGAAGATAGTAAAATAACTATCAGATTCATGGTTGAAACGGCATCATAAAAAATGCTGAAGGTTAAAACGAAACAATTTTCAAAATTATTATAATGTACAAGGAACACAAAAATATTAAGCTTAATACTAAAACAAACACAAACAAGCTGATATTACCTGTACATGCCATTTGACATTGATGACCAGACTAAAATAATATAAGATGCTTTCTCTCCTTCCATCCAAGTCTCCGCGGATTGAGCAGTAACTTTGCCTGATTCAAAGCACTGTCTGTTAAATATTTCCTTAAAATAGAGGGAAACAAAGGTGCTGGACATTGTGTGTGTAACAGTTGAGGTCATTATAAAAACGTATTACACATGTAAAAGACATCAATGTGTGACTTTCATATTTTACCTTCTGTGATACAGAGCACTGATTAATCTATCAGGTTTTGTCTTCATTTCAAGTTCCCTTTACTAAAGGTCTAAACCACAGAGCAGGATAACTCACAAAAAATACTGAACCCCAATACAAAGCTTGAAGGTAAGTTTCAGATGGCGAGTGAAGAGGTATAAGCACTAAGGGTTGTCTAAGTGAGCAGATTCAGGTGTTTTAGCAGCAGTGGAGAGATGCACTGCCCCCTGCTGGACTCCTCCACGAGAGTCTCTCCTGGGGGGATTTGCCCCAGCACGGGACGTGCTTGAGCGGCTGCTTCTGTAGCTGGGCCGTACAGAGGGCAGGAAAGGGCTAGACTCAGAGGTGATGACAATACTGGGAATCCGACCAATCGCACCTCTTGAAATTGTCATGTCTGTACCGTCACCAGCCTGCAAACAGCACAGAAGAAAGTTTTGATAGATTAAATGTACCCATTGTCAATTATCAGCATTTATTGTGCATTAAAAAAGATTTTTCCTGCACATAATACTGCTGCAGACAAGCTCATCATGATTCTAATAATTCACAATTCTTGCTTTAATTAATAAGCATTCATGTATGAAAGATGATTATTAGGGTTATTTTTTCAAAGGCACATATTTCTCCTGCAGAAAAATGCATTTCATGAAAAAATGGAACAGTAATTTTATTGCACGCTTTTCTTCTGCAATCAGAATTCAAATTCTTTAACTAATTTAACAGCACACTGTGATTCATCAAACAGCATTCTAGCAATTTGAATATGCTTTCAGATTTTGCATGTACATTTGATTGCCTGGGCGAGTTGTTCTGCCAGTGACACCAGATAGAAAAGTTCCTGAGGTCAGCTAATTTTACAAACCATACCACCTACAGGATCCTGCAAAAGCTTGATTGGTTTATACTGAACTTAAACAGACTCACACTTACAGCTAAAGGGCTAGTGCGGTCCGGATGAACGAGTCCGACCACAGAGGCATCATCCACATCAAGGGAACTCTAGGTCAGAAATGAGAGAGCCAGGATAATAATCAGATGCATACACTACTGTTCGAAAGTCTGGAGTCAGAAAGTGTTTTTTAAAGAAAGCAATACTTTTACTCAGCAAGGACACATTCAATTGAGTCATTTATCATGTTACAAAATATTTCTATTTCAAATAAATGCTGTTCTTTTGAACTCTCTATTCATCAAAGAATCCTGAAAAGAAATATTTCTCCAAAAATATTAAGCACAACAACTTGATGTAGATCATAATGAAATGTTTCTTAAGCATCAAATCATCAGAATGATTTCTGAAGAATCATGTAACATCACAGGAATAAATTATATTTTCAAATGTATATATATTTTTTAATTGCAATAATATTTCACCAAAGTATTTTGTTTATTAAATACTGAGGTTTTTCTTTTCTAATTGTATCTTTACTGAGCACTGGAAAGGCGCTATATAAATAAAAAGTTATTGTTATTACTACTAATAATATTATTATTATTTTCACGGTATTTTGATCGAATGAATTAAGCCTTGGTGAGCATTAGAGAATTAGTTTGTGGCACAGTGTGCCTTTGTAAGCAATATGTAAAGGATAATCACAAAAAACAACAACAAAAAACAACACCAACAGGGTGATTTCGTATTATCCTGAAGGGGTTTGTTTTGTGACAATAACCAACTGAATGTACATTAGATTTATTTAAGTGCCATCACAAATGAACATTCTGTTGTCATCTACTCATTCTCATGTTGCTCAAACCACCTGTACTTTTTAGTGTAACCAAAACTTGACTGATTGTTTTTCTATAGTCCATATTGTTCATGATGGCCACTGTCTACTTTGATTATATCAAAAACAACCTGTTGAATTACTTCTTCTATTTTCAACACATATGCATTGCTTGCAGGGGAGCCAGTGGGGCATTGCCTAGCAACTGAAAGATTTAAAAAAAAAAAAGTTTAATAAATAATATTTCCAACTCAAAAGTTGATATGCATATAATGTAGTTATTTTCATACATTTTAATTCTTATTTTGTATATAAATAATAAATAAAAATCTCATAATCTCAAATCTGCATTTTGGCGGATAATAGCCTATATACTGCTTGCTTGTTGTGTGGCATAAATGGATAAGCAGCATTTTTTACAAATACACCAAATCTGCATGTAACAAAAAAAAAAATGCTGATGTTGTGTTTGATGATCAGGACTCAGACAGACTCATAAAGTTGATCTGCAGGATGCACCCATTGTAGCAGCTCAGTGTTCTACATTTATGTCAGAAGAAGGACCATTTACATCCAAAGGTTTTTTCGTTTACCCACAACAAAACCTAAACATAGATTTTGGAACTATAAACTGCTTACCTATTATCTTTTTTCAGTTACATTTACAAAGTATAAAGTGTGTATGTGTCTACCATTGTGCATTTAACCTAATTCATGCCCAACAGATGTTTGTTTTGAAGCAGTGGGTGAGTAGCACACTCCTTGATTCACTTAATACAAGACTACTTTGAGATTGTGTTGACAACTATATTTATAGTACATTATTTTCAATGTGTTTATTGGAAAGCTTAGTGTGGCAAAAACAGACAGTGTAACATATCTGGTTACCATGACAAATTCACTTGAATACACTGAGTGTGAATTTGTAGGTTTAGTATAGAAAAGCTGAAATGTGTTTAAAACAATGTCCCTCATTTCACTCGGTGGCCATCTTTGAAACGCCTCTCTGGCATTCAAGTGCAGCTCCTATCTCTTTGAATGGAGAAACATCAAATTCTCCAAAACTGTTCGCCAAGCTTACGATTAAATTTAATATTTGAAATCTTTTTTTTTGTGTTAAAAAATAGGTCCAAAGCGTATATGCAGGCTAGACCAGCCAGTGTGCATGTGCAATTCTAAGCGTGCATCTATAGAGCGGCCATATTGAGCATTGCATATTCCCCCATTAATAACCATACGAGTGACACATCTTGGGTATTCTATAGGCTTTGGTTTAAATGTGTGACTGACCAAATTGACTGGCTAGATCAAATGTCAAGCTACGCCCATGGTTTAACAGAGCAACATGAGGATCAACAGAGGATGACAGGATTAGCAATTCTGCATGAACACATTTTTGTAACACAAGCTACACTCCTTTGATACTTGCCACATATGTAATACATTCAGCCTGTGAGGTCACCTTTTCAAAGATGCCCGAGTCATGGCTTTTGAGCTTAGACTTGAAGCTGGATGAGTTACAAGATTTGAAGTCTGGGATCTCCGCAGTGTCCTTGCTGATGTCACAAGACACCTGCCGGCTGGCAGGCCTGGAGCTCATGCTCGAGAGATCAGCCTCAGTATCTGTCCAGCCCTGAAGAGTAGAAACAGGTCATAAAATGCACCCATTACAATCACATTTGCCCATGAGAAGACCCATCATCAAATCTACAGATCCATCAGGCTCACACACTCACAGATTCACTGTCGGAGGCTGAGGAGAGCCGGGACTTGCTGGTGCTGGTTCTGCAAAACTGTCCGGACATATCAGAGGACTGGCTTGTGACGGTGGAGCGACGTGTGGATATAAAACTGCTATGGAACGAGTTAAGGTCATGCTTGGGGACGCACAACAGCACACGAAGACACGGAATGTATTTCGCTATGGCCATCCTGAAAAAGACACAGATGAGATACAGGCATGAGACACGATAGACATGGTGGAACCATATTTACTATACATAGAGCATGATCCAAATCTGTTCAGTCAAATAATAATCATATCAACATCAATACTCATGAGAAGTCACTGGTAGACATATTGATTTATCTATTCACTGGTATCAAGAGTTACCAACAATCAAATTTTTTCAGTAATTAAAATGCAACTGAAAGAAAACAAAATATAATTATTTGATTAAAAACTGAACATTAAACAAACTTAAGCAAACATTAGAAATGTTGACTTGGCAACTAACTAGTACAAATAAGTTAAAAGTTTAATAATAATAATAAAATGGCAAAAGCACATAACAAAATTACTAAAATTTAAACTAAAATATGAAAATATAAAAATAAACGCTAATTTAAAATATTTGAAAATATTACAATAATATACAAATAATACTAAAATAACACTATTTGGTATCAGAAATGTCAATGTGCAGTCTTGTTAAAAATATATACACATATATGTTTTTAATTCAGTAGCAGTGAAACCTGTTTTGAAGGCAGCCATTTTAATAGACAAAATAAGTTTATTAAAAAAATAATTGTGTCAGAATATATGCAATAATTTCAGAGCTTCAAGTTAGCTACATAATTCAGATACATTTGAAAAAGTATTATTACATTTTAGACCTAAATCAAAATAAACCTTTTGTCATTGCATGACAAACATGTGCTTAGGAAAATGTGGTTTATTGTTGTGGGAGAAAATCAAATAATAAGATCTGCTTTTTACCCCAGCAGGCCTTACACATGGTACCATACCGTCAGGATGCTCTGTGCAGGACTAATGACTCTTTATGGTAAAATGGATATTCAGGTTAATGATATCAACCAAAATGGAATTTCACACTTTAACCCAGAAGCAATGCATGTTTCTGATCAATTTGCGATTGAATGGCTCAGTGAGCTAGAAACTAGGAAAAATTAAAACAATCACAATTTGTCTACTAATGACCGTAAGTCATAAATAAGACATAAATAAGTTAAAAGCAAAAAAAATGTATAAAATAAAATTAATATTACTTATATTATGCAGTAAAACAGTAATATTGTGAAACACATTTTAAAAAACTGTTTTCCATTTTAATATATTTTAATGTTATTTATTCCTGATGGCAAAGCTGTCTTCAGATCCTTCAGAAATCATTCTAATATGATGATTTGGTGCTCAATAAACATTTGTTATTATCAGTGTTAAAAACAGTGCTGCTAAATATTTTTGTTAAAACCATGATACATTTTTTGTCATGATTCTTCAATGTCCAAAAAAGAAAAACACTGCAACATTATTGTAACATTATAAATATATTTACTGTCACCTTTGATCAAATGAATGCGTCCTTGCAGAATAAAAATAATAATTTCCTAAAAAACTAAATCTTACTGACATCACATTTTTGAATGGTAGTGTATTTATGTTACATTATATTGTGTTGTCAGGGTTGGGATTTATTTACCCAGCAAAGGCTGTCAGTGCCACAGCTGAATATGGAGACCAGGAGATGACATACATGAGAATGACAATAAGAGCAATTTTCGCCATCTTCCATTCATTTTTCAGCCGTTGGAATCGTCTAATTGAATCTCTCTTGTTATCTCCATTCATTTTGCCCACAGCTCTTCCAAAGACAAAAAGCAACAGTTAAACAACACTAATTTCCTATCATTGGTTTATTCAAAAAGCCATCAAAAGCATACCTCAAGATTAATTGAATGCTGAATGAAAGTGTTTAAGTACTTCATTTGTCACATTGTACTCACATTTCACCAATACAATTTACATATTTAAAACAAAAGACATTTTAACAGCTTTGGAACACTGCTGATGCTAATTAATTCATAGTGTTCTGTTAGATCTGTATTGACGAACTCACTCATTAGTGCTGCGAATGGATCTGAAAATAAAGAAATAGCAGTAGATGATGACGATAAGAGGAATGAAGAAGACAAAGGTGAAGAGGAGCATAGTGTAAGCTCGCACAGAGGGGGTGAAGGTCATATAATTCCAGGTGCAAGAGGTCAAAAGCCCTTCAGGAACATAAGCACCTGCAAAACAGAGAGAGACAAGCAGACAGAGACAAATAAATAACAGAATTTGTGGAGGGAAGTGAAGGATAGCCAGCAGCTAAGCTGTTTTACACCCAATGAAATATTGTAAAAACTGGAACAAACTCACAAAGAAAAAGGATTTAAGAATACTGTCTGGCTGCTGGGCAAACACAGTGAAATACAACCCAATGCACACATAGCTGAGGATATTTTAGAATAGGCTATAATCACAGTATTTCCTATTGCCACCAATCACAGTCTGGCTTTCATGCATGTGTGCTGTTATCATCGGTTCTCTGAGGTTTGAGGTTGGTGTGACGTTCAGTGGTGAAGATATAAGCTGTCAGAACTGTTAAAGCAGACAGATACCCTTCGTGTGAAGAGCAGGTTGCCTGTAAACCAGAGATAGAAAGTGCTAGAGAGCCAAAAGCACCAGGCTTTACCAGTCTATCCCTCTTAAGCTAAAAGCCTTGGTCCTCAGAGACCACCTTTATGCGATACAGATCAGAGTCCAACAGCGCACTGCTTGTAAAGCCATTGGCTAACAACTCACATGCTCGTGTGCTCACACATGGATGACCCAGAATGCGCAGTGTACTTGTCCCAAAAGATCTGAGCTTATAAAAGACTGATGCATCTTGTGAAAGGAGCATCAAAGGTATACTCAACTCCATTAACACAGGACCACACTTAATCACCTGCAAATGCACAGACATCACATAACATGTTGACATCTGACTTAAAATAAATAACATTTCGTTTGATATTTTGTTATCTAATTCAGTGCTATTCATGCATTTATTTGATGGATGTGTAAATCAGGTCACTGTATGTCTTTTTTTTTTTTTTACAAAGAATGACTGTGTTTTCTAGTTTTGCAATTTTGCCCTTTTTTCTTATTCTGTATTAATCATGTTTGTAGAAATGCTTTTAGAAAGAGCAATGGAAGAGAATGAATAATGCCCATATGCACATGCCTGTTTCTCTTACAATGTAACCTGCACTGTATAAAAGGAATTGTTGAGAAAAGCTAAAAGTGCAAGGCAACATGATGCATTCAGATATTTAGAACGGTGACAATCAATAAATGTGAAACGATGAGCTCTTGACATCACAACACAACACAGCAAAAAACAACAATAAACACAACATAACAACAAAGAATTCGAATAAAGTCAACCACAGAAGAAAGAAAGTCATACAGTTTTGGAACAACATGAGGGTGAGTAAATGATGACATAATTTTAATTTTTGGGTGAACTATCCCTTCTGGCCACACTTAATCATGTATGAATGACTTGAGGGGTAGATAAATCATCAAAAAGTGGCATTCCTTTTAAAGAAGAATGGGGGGGGGGGGGGGGGGGAGGAGGGGGGGGGAGAGAATTAAGAAACACTTCCTATTAAAACATTTCACAAAGTTTAATAGGTTTAATATGTTAAAACAACAGATGTACTTTACACTTACTCCAGCCAAAGAAGGGTGGCAGGCTCCAGCCAAGTGAATAAGCCCAAGCTATCAGAAGGATCAGCAGAGCTCTCTTCTGAGACAACACACCGATGGAGGCTAGCGGCCGCGTGATCACAAAGTATCGATCCACAGCGATGACCATGAGCGTGATCATGGAGCAGATGCCAAATAAAGCCCCACAGAATGCATACAACTCACAACCTGGAGAGACAGGAGGAACAGAATTAAGTCTGTAACCAAGCAATTTATACAGACTTGACATTTCTGTGGTAAATTCTAGCAGTTTTGTTGGAGTAGTGCGTTTACCCTGTTTGTAGGGTCAGTGTGATACTAACATTTATGTTTCCAAACATTCTACATTTGAAATGCTGGTGTTTGCTGCTATGTGTTGGGGCAGTGTGAACTAGCTTTTAGGCCTGGAGACTGTTGGCTGGCAGGAACACAAACTGCCGCTGGTTCCATTTGAGGACTGACATTAAATAATCTGGTCTGAAAAACTTACAATGAATGTTTTTTCTTTCTGGTCACTGCTGTCCATCTCCATCTGTTGCTAAACAGATTTGTGTGTAGACATGCTTAGGTTAACTGACCTCTTAATGTTACAATACAGTGCATTGCCACAGAATTGGAAATTGGTGAACTAATTTGCATTGCAGTGGCATTATTTCATACATTTTAAAATGGCAAAATTATTTTTACTTTAATTTTATTTCTTTTAAAATCAGTGGTTCTCAACCTTTTTGACTCCAAGGCTCCAAGGTCCCCCTATTTACTGGATAAATATTTTTTACATTAACTAAATTTCCACCTGATGAAATATTGAGTATTGCTAAGGCCCTCTAGTGGGCCCCAGCACCCTGGTCGAGAACCACTGTTTTAAATTAACTTTGTTCACCCCACATATCCAAATGCACATCATGGTATCCTAGTAAGGCTACTGTTCTAAGTGGATTCTACATCAAATAAACTCACACAAATACAGAGAGAGGGAGATAGTTTGGGACTGTCTGAAGTTTATTTCTCATAATTCATCATGTTGGCAATAAAGCAGGTCAAACAGAAGAAGAACCAGTGGAGAGACGAGAAACAGATGATTCCACACCATTATACTTGATTCACACACAGTCTGGCACCTCCTCAACATCCACACACATCCTTTCCTCTATGCTGTCAAGGCACATGTAAACAACAGAATGAGCAGCAATGCATTCAATCTGATTTATGATCATTTGTGCTTGTTTTCTCAGAACACATTTACGGCATGCACTTTAATAAATTACAAAACAATGACGTCTGTTATAGAAGATAATCCTCTCACACATCAGGATGTCTTTACTCTTCTCTCACACCTTGTCAGGTAGATTATGCTTTCAGGTTAATCCTGGAAGTGAGCATTTTTGTGAATTGTATCTGATTGATTGAGAAAGCTTTCAGGGGGATCAAGCGCACGGTTGTCATGATCAAATTAACAATGGTCATATTTGTGCCTTGTTTTGTAGTGCAGTCAGAGCTGACAGAAGCAAGAAGCACATCTTTTAACTGTTTCCACCAAATGAAACTGGGTCAGAGGCTTCAAGCTCCGCTTGGAAAAGCATAACGCATCAGGATCCCAACAGGGAGACCAGAGGCTGTTCTGTTTGAATGGAAGTCAATAGAGCAGATGCCTTCAACATGCTAAATAAACTTCTTTGAGTGGAAATTACATAATAAATTGATTTTTGCCGTCTGCTATGACAAATGAGTTGTTTTAAAGGGGTATTTTTTGTTACAGGCAGGATTGATTACAGAACATTTACTGTACAGTATATCAGTGGTTCTCAACGTTTTTCACTCCATGGCTCCCCACTGTCCATAACAATACTTAAAGACACAGTGACTTTTCCAGCAGTTACTGAATAAGGAGCTTGGCATAACTTAAAAAATTTGATTTTATTAATTTAAAAATGACAATTCCTCTTATATCCAGATTTTTTTTTCAAGAAAGTTGTAGGTGGAGGTGATATCTTTCAAAATATCTTGATATTTATTTATTTTTTTTGCTTATTTTAGTGCTAGTTTTGTCTTATTTTAATTCATTTTAACTTTATCTTTAATT
Organism: Sinocyclocheilus anophthalmus; assembly: GCA_018155175.1. Taxonomy (NCBI): domain Eukaryota; kingdom Metazoa; phylum Chordata; class Actinopteri; order Cypriniformes; family Cyprinidae; genus Sinocyclocheilus; species Sinocyclocheilus anophthalmus. The sequence goes on from JADLZN010008064.1 coordinate 172,998, forward strand.
TATCTTTTTAATTTATCTATTGGTCTCCACCAATAGTCAGACTATATCATTGGTTTTGAGATCTGCTACTTTGAGATCTGCTACTGCCAAATTTGTCCATTGCCCTCTGACCATCATGGCCTCCTAATCATTCTCATATAATGATTGGCTTCATCACTCGGTCTCCTCTCCACCAATAAGCTGGTGTGTGGTGGGCGTTCTGGCGCACTATGGCTGCCGTTGCATCATCCAGGTGGATGCTGCACACTGGTGGTGGATGAGGAGATCCCCCCTCACAATGCAAAGCGCTTTGAGTGCTTAGAAAAGCGCAATATAAATGTAGTTAATTATTATTTTAATTATTACTTGTTTTCCAATGAAACCAACCACCTCTATAAGACATGACTGGGTGACCTGATTTCCTGTCACAGAAGAAAGAGTGGACAACAATTTCATGGCTGCCCAGTAAACCCCCTGAACACAAAAGATCAGCATCAATCACTACAGTAATCACAATCACAGAACACCTGATCTCATTGCAAACGTCAGCAAGCAGAAGACTCAAACAAATCCCAGTCAAGGCTGATGAAGGCAATTAAGATTCAGGCCTGATAGGAACCGGCATTTAAAACACCTCAGGGAAAATTGTGTGCCATCATCTAGTACCACAAACAGTGGCATTTCACAGCTGAGCAAAATTACTAGCTAGTGATGAAAATCAACAAGAAAGACCTGATGCGCAGTTTTGAGAGGAATTTAGAGATATTAGAATTTGGCAACTGATAAAAAAAAGAAACAACTGTACTAGAAAAGGTTACATACATCTGTCAGAAAGACATTCATCATTCTTAGCAACAAAAGAATAAAGATGCACATGGTACATTCCGCACATGGTACATTCCAAGATGGCGACATGTCTTTTTGTCGTGTTTGTTGAACATGTGGTTGTCTAATTTTGTATTGTTTTCTTTTGTTTTGTCAATTTTAAGACTCTACTTTTAGATAGAAAAGAAGAATGCTAAGGGTTTTAGAAATTGAACAAGGGACCTTTCTCAGATTTTGTACTTTCTGAAGCGGATCTTTCTCAACTGGATCTATGATATGATCTCTTTTGGCCTTGAAGAGTATATCGCACCTTAAGGGATTACAAAGACGGGCTTTGGATCTTCTGGATCGTTTCCCTAATTCGGATCCATGATGTGAGATCGTTTGGCCTTGATGAGTACTGCACCTTACTGGATAAAGTATCGTTTCAAAAGTCTTGAACCCTGGAAATTTCATGATAAAATTATATCATCAGCATTTGAAACTGCATCTGGAGAGTTTTCTGGGAATATACTGGACATTTTTCATCAACAGACTGTATATTGGGTTAAGATTAGGGCTGCACGATAAATCGCATGCGATATGAAAGCCGGTTCTGTAATCAGCGGTAAATCTCCATCACGTGCGTGCTTTCACATTGAGCAGCATTAACTACACAGAGCCGTTGTTCACTGACGAGCTGCGCAAAAAAATCGCGCGAATATGAACGTGGTTTTGCGCAGCTCGTCAGTGAACAACGGCTCTGTGTAGTTAATGCTGCTCAATGTGAAAGCACGCACGTGATGGAGATTTACCGCTGATTACAGAACCGGCTTTATGATAAGATGCGCGTTAATATCGCATGCGATTATCGTGCAGCCCTAGTTAAGATCAGGAATAACTTTAAAAAATGGCATCATTCCTTTTTGTATTAATTATTTTCTTCTTTATGACGAGCTGCAGTGGAGGTTTTCACGGAATAGAACAATTCTGTGTAGGTTCTACACGCTCAGTTGATAATTGTCCGAAAAAGGGCACGCTAGAAAACATAACGAGTGGTGCTCCACTATTTTCTTTTTTATTTAGTTGCTTAAATTCTGTGCACTTGATAAGGTTTGCCAGAATCATGCTTGTGCAAGAAAATTTTGTTGTTACTCCAGGTAGTTCTCTTGTTTCTTTGAGGACCTTAAAGGAGGAAAAATTATCCAAAAAATCTAGACTGCAGAGGGCGCTCATTGTACTGTTACTTTTGATTTCTGGAAATGTTCGACCGAAACCAGGTCCTGATGTTGTCACAAGTTTTAACACACCTGCTGATTTTAAATCAAGGACTGGTCTTGGGATTGTTCATTTAAATGTTCGCAGTTTACTCACAAAGTTGGATATGTTACATATCTGGGCAGATACAACCGATGCCGATATTATGGTTTTATCGGAGACATGGTTAAATTATATTTAAAATAAGGACATAAGCATTGTTGGTTATAATGTTTATAGGGCTGATCGATCTAATAGAGGAGGTGGAGTTGCAGATTTTAATTCAACTAAATGTAGTACGAATATGCTTTTATCTAAATCAGTGAAAAATCAATTTGGTCTTTTAGCTTTAAATATCGAGGTTTCTAAAACCTGAAATATTACTTTAGTTGGATGCTATAGGCCACCTTCAGCAGTAAATGAAACCTTATCTTCCTTGACACAGATTATATCAGATCTAGACCCTAAAGAATTAGTCCTGATCGGTGATTTAAATTGGAACTGGTTGCAACCAGTATCTGATGATCTAAAAGTATGCTCTTATTCAATGAATCTTTTTCAGATAGTATATAGTCCTACTAGACCAAAATTAAAATGTCCTGAAAACTCATCATTAATTGATTTAATTATAACTAATGTCCCTCATAAATATTCCATAGCATCTGTATTTGCAAATGATATAAGTGACCACTGTGTTGTTGCTACTATTAGGAATACAAACATTCCCAAATCTAAAACATGTATTATTATTAAATGCGATATGAAACATTTTAAGGAACAAGCTTTTTTACATGACTTATATAGTTTTGATTGGGGAAAAATTAATCTTATTCCAGTTATATTTATGAAAGTTTTACCTATTTTATAAATAAGCATGCTCCTTTTAGAAAGTTTAGAGTAAAAGGCAGACATAATGTATGGTTTACCCCCCGAACTGTCAAATTTACTTAGAGAACGTAATTTGGCTTGGTCTAAAGCCAGAAGTACTAATCTAAAGGAAGATTGGTTGATTTTCAGACAGCTGCTTAATGTGTCTACTGCTGCGATTAGAAAAGCTAAGGTTGACTACTTTCTTTTAGAAACTTCTAATAATCTAAATAATTCAAAAACTTTTTGGAAAAATATTAAAAATCTTATTGGAAGTAAATCAAATTCAGATTTCGTCATGTATTATTAAGGATTCATGTAAAATTGTGGATCAAGTTAAAATAATAGATTGTTTAAATGAACATTTTGTGGCCACCATTCATCAGTCAAATAATTTGACCTGTGATAATTCCTCACCTGCTTACTCTAGTGTAAATCATTTTAAGATAGACCAATTATTTGACTTTAACCCAGTAACAGTTTCAGAGGTTAATAAGGCACTTAAATCTTTAGATAGTAGAAAATAAGCTGGTCCAGATAAGTTGGATCCACATTTCTTAAAGCTGGCAGCTGATTTTATTGCGCCACCACTAACCTATCTTTTTAATCTTTCTTTAGCTACAAATGAAATTCCTTCTATCTGGAAAACTGCTTATGATCGGCCATTATTTAAAGGGGATGATCCAACTGTATTGAATAATTATAGGCCTATTTCGAAATTGTCTATTTTATCAAAGGTTTTGGAATCGCTTGTGAATGATCAATTAAAATAATTTCTATCTTCTAAAAATGCCTTCTCAGAGTTCCAATCCGGTTTTAGGAAAAAAACATAGTACATCAACAGCAATTATAAAAGTATTAAATGATTTAATGATTTCATTGGATAATAAAAACCATAGTGCTGCTCTTTTTATCGATTTATCCAAAGCTTTTGATTTCGTAGATCATAACATTTTGAAGCAGAGGCTACTTAGTGTAGGTTTATCAGTAAATACTGTCGGATGGTTTAATTACTTATCGGATATATCTCAATGTATAAATATAGAGGGACTCACTTCTTGTACTCTGAATGTAAATATCGGCGTACCACAGGGATCAGTCCTTGGGCCATTATTATTTATTTGATCTATTAATAATATTGGGAATAATCTCGCACATTCAAGGTTTCATTTATACGCTGATGATATGGTGATTTACTCCTCTGCATCAACATTGGATCAGGCTCGGAGTCATCTTCAATCTGATTTTGATGCATTTCAGCATACACTGAGTGATTTAAAACTTGTTTTAAATGCAGAGAAATCTAAACTTATGATGTTTACAAAAAGAAAGTCTGTACTTTCAAACTCATGCTCAATCACAACTCTTCAAAGTAGTATCTAAGTATAAATACTTGGGATTTTTAATTGATGATTCTCTTTCTTTTGGGCCTCATATTCAGTACCTTGTGAGAAAATTAAAGTCGAAACTGGGCCTTTTTTTTTTTTTTTTAAAGAGTCAAGTATTGCCTTTCTTTTGCAGCAAGGAAGAGATTGGTAGCAGCTACATTTTTGTCAGTATTGGATTATTTTGATATCATATACATGCAGGCACCTAAACATTGTTTACAGGCGTTGGATTCAGTTTATCATGGATAATCACAAATTCAAGGTTCATCACAAATTCAAAAGCCCTTACTCATCATTGTTTATTGTACTCTCAGTTTGGATGGCCGGCGTTGTCATCCCGTAGACATAAGCACTTGTACTTATTTATATATAAAATCATTTTAGGTTTACTTCCTTCGTATTTACAGCAGAATATCTTACAAAAAGGTGTAAAGAATTATGGTCTTCGCTCACAAGACTATTATCTTTTAAGCATCCCTAAAGTTCGTACTAACATTGGCAAACGGGCATTTAGTTATGCTGCTCCATTTGATTGGAATCGACTACAAGATAAGTTATGCTTAAAAGAGTTGGTATCACTAAATGATTTTAAATGTATTTTAAAGGATCTAATTGTAGAGTCACCTGATTGTAAATGTTTTTGAGTGATTTGTGTATGTTTCTGTGTATGTAAACGAATGTATTTTGTTTTATGTGTAACTAAATGTGCTGCCTATCTTGGCCAGGACTCTCTTGTAAATGAGATTTTAAATCTCAAGAGTTTTTAATTTCCTGGTTAAATAAAGGTAAAATAAAAAAGAAAGATCTGTATGAATCCAAGTACTAAGAGACCAAGGCCATCTCCAAGGGCAACCTCTCCTTCATTTGAACCCATTCAACCTGAGAAGTGATTCATTTTATCAGACCATCTAACTCTTCTTTAATCTTAAATCCGTTCATTATAATTCAAAAACTATAGTAGAGTACAATAAATCATGGACATGCATGTTTTATTTCAGACACTGGCTATGCAATAACTAATGGTCTATCTGCAGAGATAAGTCTATGTATTTGACTCTGTCTGTGTGTACATTTGGCTGTACTTGTGAGAACATTTGACTGGTCCTGCCACATTTTGCTTCTTATCAACAGGGGCATCCTCATGGTATAACAACTACATCTAGGTACTCTCATATATAATAAGTATATAGATATATATATATAGATATATATATAGATATATAGATATATATAGTGAAACCCATGCAGGTAACCATACATGTGTACCTTTCTCCCCAAAGATCCATCTCTTGTGCATGCTGGTGGTGAAAAAGATGGGCGCCTGGGTGGCACACATGAGGAAGTCTGTGATGGCAAGGTTTATTATGAACATGTGGGCAGGTGTCCTCAGGGTCCGGCTCCTACACACACACACACACACACACAAAATCAGTTGTTAATTTCTCTTTCATTTGGTAAATTATATTAGCTATATGACGTCTGTGAGAATATTAGCCTCCCTGTGCAATGCAAATAGCTCCAAACAAAGACAAAGCTGAAACAATAGTTTAGTTCCTGACTGAACCAGTGTTTTTTACTGAATCAGTTGAGTGACTTATTCATGACTCACTCAGACAGTAATTTATTTTGTTCCTAAACAAATGTGTTTTTGAAGGAATTGGTTAAGTCACTGATTCATGACTCCTTTAGACAGTCACTCCCTCATAGAGTCACTCCACAGAGAGCTCAATCCTAAATGCATCAGTGTTTTTGAACAAACCGATTCAGTAGATGATTCCATGACTCACTCAGTCACTTGTTTCTGTCAAAATGAGTGAAGTGAAAAGAAAAAAGAAGTCGCCAGAAGAAGATGAGTCAAACATTCACATCACGTTCATAAGACAAGCACAAACTAACAAAAATTCCAGTGTTATTTAAATGCTGCAAATACGAAGAGTGGAACTATCTATTGTGGAAATGTGTCAATTCAAAGTTAGTGACGCAGAAATGGCACAGGCCTAATGATGCTGAGTACCAATCCATCTGACTAGTTTGGCTTCTTTTGAAAATGAACAATAAAAAAAATTTAGATTACATAAGTGTTGTTCTTTTTTTTCTTTATCTTCTTTTTTTCCCCTCACCTGCTGAATGCATAGATGACCAGGAAGTTTCCCAACATGCCAGTGATGCCAACAGCAAGGATGACAGCACCAATAGTGTAATGAGCATGATCAGGCACATCCACTGTTGGGAAAGGGTAAACTGACTCTTCCACCATGGCAACCTTTAAGACACAGTGGCACACATTAATTAATAGCTCAGATGAAAAGCAGCACTTGCTGTTTTTTAATGACCTTTGCATCAAAGACTGTGCAATCCGTTTAAGAAACATCATTAGGACTGAGCTCAACTGACAATTCATTCATACTGTAGATGTTTTGTACTGTATATTTCATCAAATGATAAACAGATTTTCATCACTCAATTTTAGACAGGTCTCACGATGCTGATCTCATTTTTTTCCCGAAAGGATATCCAGTTGTGGTATCTCCTCTAAACGAGAATTTGCACTACATTAAAAGTATTGAAAACAGAAGGTGGATTCAGGGATTTTGTGTGTTTATAGACATATATAATCTGTTTTTGCGAACAATAAGCCTCAATTAAAATATGTTTTCATTTTATTACATATTTGCAGTAAACCATTCTTTATTCACCAGAACAATACAGTTGTTCTGAGGTCTAGCTATAGTTTATACTATATTTTTGATTGACATCTTGACGGTATAGGTATGAAACACATTGTATTAATGTTGAAAAGTCTGTGCACTTGCAGTCAAATCAAATTATTTGCAGGCAATTTTCATGCACATTTCAATATTTGAGGGATTTAAACAGGCCAAAATGACAGTGAGCTGGCATTTCTTTATGCTTTTCATTGCAGAGACTAAATCAGGACATTTAATCTGTTCATATAAATATCTGTTTCTGTCTTGTGTGTATTGAGAGATAAACTGGTGTAGTAAAAGCTAGAATGTGAATCTGAATAGCTGAAATATTTATTATAAAATCTTATTGAGCTTTTCTCATATGTCTGACAGATCAATTAGAGCAGTAAAATAAACTTTTTTAAATAAACAACTAGATACTTAAGAGAAGGAGAGTTAACAAATCCTAATATGGCAAAGGAATCGTTTTTGATGGCATAATCTTTCACAACACTCAGTTCAATCAAATCCTGGGAAATTATTGCATGCATTCCTCCAGCATCAGACAACAAAAAATACTTTAATGTAAGATAGATTTTTTATAACCATATAAATGTCAATTTTTGTAATCAATTGTATTTTTTTTTCGCTTGGCATGATGCAATGTAAAAAGGGACACAAGAGGAAATAATTGGCTTTTACAGAACAATTATGATTAAACTCAAACATTTCTTTTAGTAGACATTTGTTGACTGCATTTTCCTCAGGAAAGGCTTTAATGGAAAGACGTTTAAGTGTCAGAGCTCTGGGTAAATGAGATGGCTGAATGCAGGACAAGCACTCCCGGAAAAGTCATTTCAAGGCAGATGAGTGTAACCATGTGGCCATGATGGAGGAAATATGACAAAGCAGATTCAGTCACTGCCTTCGGAGACAACTCTTTACCAACAAACTGTCAAAATCATCATATTTGTTATGTAAAACAGAGTCGGCTATAACACAACCATGCATTTTTTTCTAGGTCATATCTTGTTTTGTGTAGATGTGTTCATGTTCTCGAGGACGTCATGCAATCGGTCTAATTTGGCTAGTTTTTCCTACCGATGAGTTTGAGCCAAAATAGGTTTGCTTGGACACACAGCCTTTGGCATCAACAACAAAACACATTATATGGGAAGCATTTTCTCCTCCCTTTTAAATGTTTATGAGCTCATGGATTTTGTTAACCTTACTATGATTATATGTTTAGCTGAATTTTTCTGTTTGCATTTAGCACTAGTAATGTTCCTTAAGCAAAACAAACCACCGGTTGAGAACTACCGATTTACACTATATGCAGACAAATAGTTTTTGTTTCTTTGTTTCTTCCAATGATGGCAAATTATATTTTGAAATGTGGCTGATAAAAATCATGATCAAATAAAAATGAAAACCTTGGAGATGTAGAAACTGCTTTTAAAAGCACCCAAATTTAATTAATCCAAATCATGTTTCTCATTAACCTCAACAGACATGGGCCACTGTGTGTCATTAAAACATTTGTTAAACCTCTTCCATCTTGAGCTGCACTGGCGAATTTATTTGTTCTGAAGGTTTTTCAAAATACAGCAGTAGCCATTGCTGTGTGTTTTATTCATTACTTCTGAGGTTGGGGTCAAATGGAGATCTAAGCCATGAAAAACTTTGAGGGCTGAGATAAGTCTGATTTCCTCGGAATGAGAAGGATTCTAATGAAATAGATACTGTTTGAGTTCCACATCTGTTTCTCACTCAGAGTAATATGACAGTAACTGTGTTGAGGCGTTTTGGTGGGAAGATGTTTCAAAGTGCCAGCCTCTTCAAAACCATGTTATTCTAAAGAAGAAAGGTGTTTTAAAGGTATTTTTAATTTACTGCAGATGGGATAACTCGTCATGAAAACATTTGCTCTGGAATCAGGTTCGACTCAGCACAAACAAAAGAATGAATGTTTTGACATTTTTTACTATTATCTATCTCACTCCTGAGGATGAATACAACTCAGTGTCATTGTAAATAGTTAACATTACACAGATTGTTTCTTTAAATGGGTGCTTTTGAACATTTGATTACAATTAAGTGTGCAGTGCTTCTTATGTTTTATAATAATTAAATATAATTTAGATATGAATATAATTAAGCCATTAATTAATTTTGTAGTTCAGCAGTTCCGATAAATGATGTAACAAGCCAAACTGTAATTAATTTGAAAACCATAGCTACATAGTGATTAGTGACCTATATTAAGCAAATGATTTCAAATGTATTATTAAAGAATATTAAGGAATTTCAAACACACATGTTCCTTTTCCTCCACTAATTTGTACCTTCAAATCACATCATTATAAATGATTTAAATGAAAAAACCTTGAAAATCCTGTTAAAAGAACACGGGTTTCTATTATCTCATAATTTTAAGCAAATGTGAAGAAAACAGAAGCAACAGTCAAGTACTATAACATTACAACTCCAGAGAACTATAATCATCTTGTACAATATTTTGGATTCCTGTGATACACATTAGTCTGGTATGTGAAAATTAATACTTTGATTTATATTTACTGTTACGGCATTTACTGATATATTAAAAAAAAATTCACATCCACGTCTTTGATGCACTTTACTGTGCATGATCGCTTCGTCCTTGACCGAAAAAAAAAAAAGAGAGAGATATGAATATACTGTAATTTACAGGATGCTCACAGCTGTTCTTCATATATGAATAGGTTCTCTTGCGCTCCAGATGCTACTGCGCTTGTTTGACTGCATTACCATGATTACTTAGCTCAGTTAGAGAGCAAAGCTGCCTGAGCTTGGCTAACCACACGCACTGCCAATACCTTCCACTCTTTCATCTGAAACTGTTTTTCTTCCACACTACCCAGAGCTGTTTAGTTCCACTGTGTTCCGTTGTCCTTTTGGGGACAGTTTTTCTCCACAAATTAGAGAGAATTCTGCATTTCTATGAGAAACACTGTAAAAGACATGCTAATTTTGTCCAAAGTTGGCAGATAAGCTTGTTTTGGTTGTTACACAATATATTGGGTTTTAGTGCCAAACAATCAGCCAATTAATGTGTTTTCTTAATATTGTTTATGGTGAATGGCTAATTCCTATGAGTCCAAATAATGTTACTTGCAGAATGTTTTCACAATAATAATAAACATTTATGCACCCACACAAATTGATATTAATCACAAGATCCCAAACTCAACAAGCTCTCCTTAAGCAAACAAACTACTATCTATAAAACAGTCCACGTTCTGTGTCTGCTCACAGATCACATTATTTTAAATGTACAGGAGGAAAAGAACACATTGAGAGGTCGATATGTGAGCATAGACCTCAATATGATTATATCATAATCGCATGATTATGGTGCATCTTTTTTATCCTAATCCCTCATGGTCAGTGAAGCTGGTTTTCCTGTGAGGTTTGTTGCCATCAGTTTGAGACAAATGCGCAAGATGATGCTAAACACCCATTAAAGTTATTGATAGACTTAAATCTACATCATTGGGTTTCTGGGTCACATTTTATTTCTGACAGGTCACAAGCACAAGTGAGTGTGTATGATTTATGCAAATTTGGTTCATCACCTAATAAATCCCATTTGACCCAAAAATGTATCCTCCTAAACAAGGCTCAGAGTTACGTAAAATAATTTCAGAGAGCTCAAATAGGGATGTGTTACAGTAACAGCTTTTGGGGCCCATTTTAAGGTCTCCCACATTCCACCCAAATACAGATTCAGGATATAAATACAGCACCCCCCTCTGTTCATTTTGTGCTATAACTCTGTGGCAACGAGAGCTCATGGTCAACAACAGAGTCCTACATTTGCTTAAAATAAAAACATTCAAATCCTAGTCCAGGTCATTAAATTATAATCTCATTGAAATCATGTGTTTCTTTTAAATGAATGACTGTTCAAATTCTCTCTTAGCAAATCTAATTTATTTTAGCTTAATTTTCAGATCTCGTTTACTGATGCAGACATGCTGAATTAGAGATAGGAACAAGACATTTGTTGAAGATTTATCCTGAATTAGCTTTCAAAAACATTTTACAAATCCTTATTATTTCAAAGTTTTGACTGGTACTGTATATGTATTTATTGGTTAAATGAATGCCTGTACCAATCTACCACACTTTGTGTTGTGTGGGCTGAGACACCCATCAGCAGACCAGACTATCTGTTCACCTCATTTAATGACGGGAGAAAGAGACATCAACATGCAACATGTAAGAGAAAGAATAAACAACCCCAAGACATACCCAATTAGCATAAATAATTCAGTGGTACTCCTCTGTGGCACTGACATGCCTTCATAAGTTCTCTCAACGCTCAGGGTTTAATAATTATCTCAACAGTAAAAAAACAAAGAACTTAACCTCACAAATACATCTTCAGGCTCAAACCACAGACTCGAGCCATATATGGTCAAATTAAGTGATTAACAGCTAAGGACAGTTTCAGTCATCTGTGTTTCAGAATTGAGATTTCACATGAGAAAAATGCAATGCACCTGACCTGACTCAGTAGCATAAAGACACAGTCTAAACTATAGGTATGAATTTTAAATCAATTAAAACAAGATGGGTGTCATATCATTTTTATATGTAAGCTATTGGAATAAATTTAATATAAAAATCTTTGGATATTTTTCAGTTTCCCTTCTGATGGAAACTGGATTTCTAGGTCTCTTTCTATGCTATGCAGGTCCAAGCTTATCTAGATGATAGATTAGAGGGACTATCAGATGTTGGGGTCTAAATCAACCTGTTAAGAGTTTGATAAAGCTGGTTAAGGTTGGCAGACTTTTAAAAAAGGCACTTTAGACCAGTGACAAACCAGCTACCATGTTCCAAGCACTGGTCAAGCTTACACTGGTATGATGGATTTTCCCCAAGAAGAACACATTTATGTCATAGAAATTATGCATTTCTCTAAATGCATCACTGTAGAATTTAAACTTGAAATCCCTGAACACTTGCACATACTTCACCTGAAAAAGCTGAAAAGCTCAAATTGTTCAAATGTCACAGAAATTGTTTTTAAATTTTAGGAAGGATGTAGCACCAAGAAAGAAATCTCAAAGACTGAGAGTTCTCCATCAAAAATCTACCAAAAGATGTCCCTGCTTGGCATAAACCAACATGCAGAGTTGAACTTTTTAAGCACTATTACAACTGTAGAGCCGTTACAATATATGTTTGGTCTAAACTATTTGTTTTGTCTAGTCAAATACACAACATAAACATATCTGTAGGCTACATTGCAAACATATCAATATGTTGATATTGTAAAACCTACTGTAAATTTGATTGGAACCAAATAGAACCAAATCTATTTACACATGAAGATAAACATTTATGGCATTTGGCCAAACATTTTCACTTACACCTGAACATCTGCAAAGGAAAAGATGAGAAAGACTGAAAGAAGTAGCTTGGTTTAACTCACAGATGTGGTCGTGGGGGGTAAATCCACCAGCCTGTACGCGCTCATCGCGGAGTTGTTCCACGAGGAGAGGCGTTCCACGATGCGAGTGCAGTTCGGGTCTTGTGTCGGACACGAGATGCCCTTCTTCACTGAGCGCACGAGCGCACGGCGCCGCTCATCATCACTCGCGTAACTGACACAAAGCGTTACACGCGACTAGAGCGAGGCTTGTACAGGTGTCAGATTCGTTTCGAGGGGCGGCCGTAGTATCCGCTGTTGACGCTAACATTCGCACACCTTTTATATTTTATCATTCACACACACACCACACACATCCAACACACACACACACACACACACATAGACGACTGTTATGAAATTAGAGCAGCATAGTGACATGACCTTACATACTGTGACTTGCTCTGGTCACGTTTCGCACTCTTGAACAGGAGTATAGCATACTTTTAAAATACTTAAGTGCGAACTGAATGTAATGTTTTGGACACTTAATTGTCGGAATCGCAATTAACATACAATTTACTGGATAGTACATTTTTTTACGCCTAGCCTGGATTACTAATCAGATTCCAAAAATTGATTGGTACTTGTATTTGGATTCAATTCATTTTCACTTATTTCTTATTACATGTAATGCTGGGATTCCCAAACTTTTTTTGTCATCTGAACCTTTTACATGATATTACCTTAGATTTGATGGTAATAAGTTAATAATTTAGTATCACATTTTGCGTGCTCACAGTTCTCTGACATTGGTTAATGATCACATGATATGCAGGTAAACAAACAAAATATATATTTTTTGTACGTTTTTTTTTATTTTGATTGATGATATTTTAAAATGATTTATTTTAATTTTACATTTTTATGATTTAATTATTATTAGCTTTTCATTAAACTCACGAACCCCTGCAGTTCCCTCATGAACCCCAGTTTGGGAAACCTTGGTGTAATGTAACGTTTAATGCATTTCATGTTGTTAATAACAACAAATGGAATATACTTTCTTTTTCTTTCCATTTTTATACCCATATGGTACAAGATGATCCTATTTAAATCAATGTGATAAACAAATTAGGTCAAAAGTAATCTAAAAAGTAGTCTGATTATATTACCAAAAATATGTTATGTAATGGAACACTACAATTTTTTGTCATGTCCATTTGGAAATCCAGTATTGACTACAATTAGAATAATCTTTTGTCAGAATGCCATCATTAATGGAAAGTGCGCTCAAAAATGACAAATCTGTCATAATTTACTCAACCTCATGTCGTTCCAAACTTTCTTTATTCTATGGAACATAAAAGATGATATTTTGAAAAACGTTGGTAACAAAAGTGAGCCAAACAAAGTCAATGGGAACCGAGACTGTTCGGTTGCCAAACTATCTTCTTTTTAAGTCCCACAGAAGAATGAAAGTCATACAGTTTTGGAACGACATGATGAGTATGAGTAAATAATGTTGAGAATTGTCATTTTTGGGCTATCCCTTTAACATTATAGGCCAACAAGAATATTTAAAACAAAGTTGGTCCAACTTGTAGAAGAGATATGGAAAAGACACAGACATTGTGATCTCCAGTTCAGAGCACACAGAAGTGTCTCAGTTTGATTTTGGAACAGATGCTCAGAAGGCTGGCCACTCACACACACCTGCACTTAAGGAGGTAAATGGCAGCTCAGCAGCCCCCCATCATTCAACACAACCCCTGCAGGGGTCAAATCACTTTCATTCTTACTGACAGGTCAGAATTAGTTGCAGTCACATTGAGCCATAGTTCTTAAACCTGCCTTTGCATGCAGAAGATCAATCTATCCAACAGCTCAACATGCTGATGACAACATCAGTGCTTCTGAAGTCACATAAAACATAAAAAATAACAAAAAAGTAAAAATATCAATGCATGCTGATTTGATGAAATGTAAGAAAAATGCAAACCAATAGCCTCTCTCATCCTACAAATCTGTTTTGTTGGTTACAGGCAACCAGCATTGATGCCAAATTAATTTCAAATCACTTATTTTATACTGTACGGTTTAAAAGAATCTATATCTCCTTTAAAAAATATGCAAGTAAATGCATTATGATGCAATATTTTACTATACTCCAAACTTTAAAAAAAGTATGCCATTCTAAATCAATATTTATATACTAAAATAAACCTAATCTAATTCTGATGACCTGTGAACAGACGCAATAAGAATCAGATGCTGTGCTAATGGAAGATTAATGTCAGCATTTGCGTCACTTAATTGCATCTCTTCACAAGTCTAGTGGAAAACCAGTCCACCAATTTTTTTCAGACTAAATACCGAATACCGAATAGCCTTGACTTATCAACGCTTTCCTGAATATCAGAATCAGAATCAGAAGAGCTTTATTACCAAGTATGTTTACACACACAAGGAATTTGACTTGACGACAGGAGCTTCCAGTGTAGAAGAAAGTACAAACATAGTGCAGACATACATAGGAATAACACAGTAGGGATGTAATATAACACTAATATAATAAAAAAGAAAAATTAGAAAAATGCCTGTGGGAAAAAACTGTTCTTGTGCCTTGCTGTTCTGGTGGTCAGTGCTCTGTAGTGCCGACCAGAAGGCAAAAGTTCAAAAAGGAGATGGCTTAGATGTGATGGATCCAGAGTTATTTTCTGAGCCCTTTTCCTCACTCTGGAGATGTAAATATCTTGGAGGCTGGGCAGAGGGGCACCAATAATCCTCTCAGCAGTCCTGACTGTCCGTTGTAGTCTCTTGATGTCTGATTTAGTTGCTGAACCAAACCAGACAGTTATGGATGAACACAGGACAGCCTCAATGATAGCAGAGTAGAACTGTTTAAGCAGCTCCTGTGGCAGGTTGAATTTCCTCAGCTGGCGAAGGAAGTACAACCTCTGCTGGGTCTTTTTTGCAATGTAGTCTATGTGAGTGTCCCATTTTAGGTCCTGAGAGATTGTGGTGCCCAGTAACCTGAATGACTCCACTGCAGTCACTGTGCTGTCCATGATGGTGTGTGGGGGGAGTGCAGGGGGTTTTCTCCTGAAGTCCACGATCATCTCCACAGTTTTGAGCGTGTTAAGCTCCAGGTTGTTAAGACTGCACCAGACAGCCAGCTCTTTAACCTCCTGTCTGTAAGCAGACTCGTCTCCATCCTTGATGAGGCCGATGACTGTAGTGTCATCTGCATACTTCAGTAGCTTGACAGAGGGGTCTTTAGAGGTACAGTCATTTGTGTAGAGGGAGAAAAGCAGTGGGGAGAGAACACAACCCTGAGGGGCGCCAGTGCTGATGGTGATAGTCCTGGATGTGTATTTTCCCAGCCTCACTAGCTGCTGTCTGTCTTTCAGGAAGCTGTTGATCCACTGACAGATGGAGGTGGGCACGGAGAGCTGGGTGAGTTATATGAAACATATTCCAAAATATTTCTTAATATTTTTTTGCACAGTATCCTCTCCTTAGTAATGAGGACATGTTGTATAGAGTTATTTTAAATCTTTTATTTTATTTTTTTTTGGATTTGGTGTGACATTTTAATTTCTCTTTTAGTTTTAGTTCAGTTTAATCTCTTAGAAGATTCTATTTCCTGAATACATAGTTAGGTTCGAATATACAAACACACCACACACACCACACACACCACACAGTTTGTTTGTGGATTGTGGGGACACTCCATAGGCGTAATGGTTTTTATACTGTACAAACTGTATTTTCTATTGCCCTGAATATCAGACCACCAACCCTACACCTAAACCTACCCCTTACAGGAAATTTCTGCATTTTTACTTTCTCAAAAAATTTCACTCTATGATTTGTTTTGAAAAATGGGGACATGGGGCAATGTCCTCATAAATCACCTTCTCCGTGTAATACCTATGTCATACCCATGTCATTATACAAATTTGTGTCCTCATATGTCACAAAAATGTGCGCGCACACACGCACACACACACACACACACCTTAGGGTGGTGATCTGTCACATTCTGTCTCATGTGAAGATGTGAAGTGTGTGGCCTTAAGTTTCTGCTTTTCATTAAAGAATACACTGTGCTTTGGTCTGTTATGTTTTTTTTTTTTTTACAAAACGGCCAAAAATATTGTGTAATTCTTTTTTCACATAAAAAGAAAGGATAACAATGAAAAATATCTTTTCCCGCACTAAGCCAAGGCCATGGGAGTATATGATGCAAAGGCCTGAGGCCTGAGGCCTGAGGCCTGCAAGGACTGATGGATTCTCATTTGTGGTTCAGCTTCTCTCCAGTCCAAACAAAATGTGGCTTTACTTAGAGAAATAAATACTCAAGAATCACAAACAAACACACACAAGTCTCTCATAAGTTACTATAACTGGCCAAGCAGCCATGAACAACCTCACTGAGGTCTTTAATAGTAATTGTAAATATTTTAGCTGTCCATATGCAAGCATAAAGCCCCTTCAAAAATGGAAATAAAACATTTACTTCACAAATAAATAAAGTAATAACAATCCATTGGTGGTATATAAACAGTAAATTCATAACTGTAATAAAGCACCAGATCAGACAAGCACTCACAGCAGTGATGCTGAAGCACATTCACAGTCTCATCACATATTCACAATAATCCTACTGTACTTATCTGATGACACATGGGCAGGCTTACGAAACCAGAATTCACACGGCAAGGATTAGGACAACACTACTTCTATCACATCACAGAATACTTATTACAAGTCACAATAATGTCAGAATCAATATATCTGAGGAATTATTATATGTGCATTGTAATGTTGAGTTATGTGGCATAATAACTTTGAATGGATACAGGAAAGTACTTTCCTGTCATTTATAAAAAGATAATGATTCCAAGCACCATTGCACATGCAGCAATTCTATGCAGTCTTTCAAGGAATTCTTGAAAGAAGAAATGGTTGATTATCAGTTGGACTCAATGAACTCCAGGTGTTACATGCACACGTTTGACAATCAAAAGGTTTTTATGTAAATATTAAAGTGAAAATTCACCCTAAATCAGATTCCATGGAACACAAAATGAATATATTTTAATGAATGCTGCAGTATGGACAAAAACACTGAGACGTTTCTCAAAATAGATTATTTTATGTTCCACAGAGTATAGAAAGTCATACATTTTTGGAATGTCATGAGGGTGAGTAAATGATGACAGAAATGTAATTTTTGGGTGATCTATCGCTTTAAATATGTTCAACTTCTACAGAATGAGGTAAACAGGTGTCAGAGGGTCAACCATATATACAGTTTCATTAAAAGTAATATTTGTGGGTCACTGTGTGTCATTCAGTGTATACTATTGTAAAATATTTTATAATATTAAGTAATATATATTGCTGAATTAATAATAATAATTTAGGCCCCTAAATATGGTACAGAATCAGACATGATTGTAGAGTAAAAAGGTATCAGTAATATGTCTACACTTCAAAACACTGACAAAATTACTCTAGCTTGAATGGAAACAGAGGGGGAGAAAACTGAAAAGCTGAAAACAACAGACACATTCAACTGGCCAAGGTCAGTCAGCAGTAGTAATCATTTCTGTCTAGCAGAAAATGTGAAAGTTAAGTAAACTCTGGAGCACAAAGAGTCTGACGAAAGATAGTCATCTTCACTCTACTACTTGTGGGCCATCTATTGTAGAAGAGGTGAATGAATGGATTAGTTCAGCACTGCCAATTCCGGAACATGAATAGGATTCATAAAATAGAACAAGTTCACCCATCCATTTAAAATTGCAACTCACACAATTCATTAAGCTATTACTATAGCTTCTTATTTGCCTAAAAAATATATTCACAACAGTCTCAAAAGGTAGCTGGCTAAAAGGAAAAAGGAAGCTAGAAACCAAATGTTCTCTCATATTTATCAGTTATGTTTTGAATGAAAGACCAAGTCAGGAACCAATGAATGGCTTTATTAGATCAGCTTGTGGAAAGACATACCTATTAGTCCACAAATATGGAAAAATATCCACACATCTTTGGAGTGATTTGATTCAGAACTATATAATATGGACACAAAGTTCCATGCACCTACCTATTAAGTAGGTTCAACCTTTTCACTAACAACTCTCTCATAGTGCACTCTTAAAAGTAAAGGCTCCAAAAGCAGGTTTTCACAGCCATTGCCATATATCAATTTTAGATTCTCCAAAGAAAGAAGTGTAAAGTTCTTAAGTTCTTTTTAATAATTTTACCAACCCTTTTCCACTGATTCCAATTAAAGGGGTCATATGATGCGATTAAAATTTTTCCTTTCTCTTTAAAGTGTTACAAGCTCTTGGTGCATAAAGAAGATCTGTAAAGTTGCAAAGACTAAAGTCTCAAATCCAAAGAGATATTCTTATAAAAGTTGAGTCAACCATGCCTACCTAAAATGGCTCGTTCTAACACGCCCCCACATATCTACCTCACTATGTGGGAAGATTTGCATAACGCCGCCCAAATGTTCATGCAAAGAAAGAAGGCGTAACTTTTATTCTCGCTGTATTATTGTTGCTGCCGCCGCCATGTTGTGGAGAGACTGTGTGTTTCATTGTGAAAGCGAAACTACTTTGTTTGGCCTTCCAAAAGAAGACGATATCTGCTTCGTCATGCCTAGAGCTGATCCGTGCTGGTCGTTGAGGGAATACATCAACTTCTCACTACGAAGCGGAGTCCAGCCCGGGGTCGTCATATGTGGTTGCCACAAGCCCACCGGCCGCTCCTTCGTCGAATCCGCCGGCCGTGCCGTTCTCTAGCCCGCCGTGTGTTTCGTTGTGAAAGCGAAACTACTTTTTTGGTCTTCCAAAAGAGGACACGACTAGAAATCAGTGGTTAAGTTGTATTTACAACACTGTTCCAGAACAGTTCAACCCAAATATTCGTTTGTGTGCAGCACATTTTATGGAGGACTGTTTCCTGATCCTGGAAGAGTAGACTACAATGCCGCTGTTCTGAGTCACAGACTGTAAGTACGGTTTTCATTGAAAGGAGTTTGCCACTGACAAGTCAAACACTAGTTTGAGCAGTGTATGTAGTGCTGGGGGGGTCATTTCTCCGATCACAAAGCATACATGTTTATGTTTACGTCGTTGCGATGCAACTCACGCTAAAAGACAGTTAGTCATTATAATCAGTAATTATGTCCCCACTGGATGCAACAAATGCCTTGTTTGTAATGAGTTTTCATGGTTTTGTCTCGTCACTCCGGCCGGACAGGGCATCACAGTATGGTAGGGGTATAACATTTCCGTCACACGCTTGAGGTATTCGGGCCAATCACAACGCACTGGATAGCTGGTCAATCAGAGCACACCTTGCTTTTCAGACCGTGAGCTTTGTAAAAATCAACGCGTTTAAAAAAGGAGGGGCATAGAGGAGAAACAAAAATGTACAGTATGTGGAAAATCAATGTGTTTTTTTTTTACTTTAAACCGCATAAACACGTTTCATTACATCAAATACACCAAATAATGTTCTTTTTAGCAACATCATATGACCCCTTTAAGAACTTTTTTTTTAAGAACAAAAATAAAGATTTCAAGAAGCATTATTTGGTAACACTTTACTTGAAGGGGTGTGCATAAGACTGACATGACACCTTCATAATCATTACATGACACCTACATAATCAAGACATGACACATGTCATGAATATGAAGGTTTTTTATGCATGTTTATGACAACTGTCATTAAGTGTCATTCGCTCAGTTATGTAATTTTTAATGCAAAGATGACATTGTTTGAGATGTCTTTGCTATGGGCTATGGTTAGGGGTAAGGGTAGGGGTAGGGTTAGGTCAAATAATGTCATATTTGCATTAAAAATGACATAACCGAGCGAATGACACTTAATGACAGTTGTCATAAACATGCATAAAACCTCCTTCATATTCATGACATGTGTCATGTAATGATTATGAAGGTGTCATGTCAGTCTTATGCACACCCCTTCAAGTAAAGTGTAACCCATTATTTTCATTACACGATGAAATGTGACTTTCATGGTCACTGCAGCAGATTCAAGCATACACTTTGCATCTTATTGACAGCAATGAAGACTTCCCATGCCGATTAGATTAATGCTCATTAAATCTTTATAAGTAATTCCAATTGGAGAGCTTTCAGAACAAAAATCCATCACGCAGCAGAGCAGTGATTTAAAAACCAACATAACCCCTCATTCCCTTCAGATTTCAGAAAGCACGTAACTCCCCTGCTGATGATCAAACCACTTGCATGGGCTTTTCACAGATTATGCTAAAACATGGCTCTTTTGCTTTCGCACATCTTTGGAGTTTAGCTGGACAGTACTTCCAGTGATGCTACAGCAAATGAGAGATTGCAGTGACTGTGTCCAGTACCGCATGGTTTGCATCTCCAATTTTCAAGAGCTGATTTCTCACTGCTTGATCAGAAAGACAGTCTCAGGTGAGATATGCCCTAAGAAAGACCCACTTACATCTACATTTTCAGATGAATGGATAAGGCATCGTTGCTGAGAGATATTGACCCACGGTTGGCTGGTTTGGTGGATCGATGGATCCACATCAATGCGTCTTCATATCTGCAGCTGAACAACAAGCACCCAGAATATTGTAAATAAGCGTATAGTTAGGAAGCACAGCTGGTGTTTGTTTGGAACAGTGTGAATAGCATCTATTTTATTGACAGCATCTTGCAAAAAGAAAATCAGCTTGAGGATTTTAGAGAATATAGAATACTGTACTGAACCCTGAATATTACTGTGAGAGCATTTAGAGCACAGATAATGTTACCACCACAGGTAGATTGGAAAGTTTCACGCTTTTAAACTGGTACATCAACTTATGAATCATAAACTGTGATGGAAAAGGAAAATGCTCAGCTATTAAAATAATAGCACAGCCCACACCACAACTATGACGTTAATGTCGAACGATGTCGATGGAAACATTCAAAACCTTTTTTTTTTCTGATGAACCAATAAAAACATTGAGATCCAACCATAATTCTTTTAAAGCTTTGAGCATTTAAAGTGGCAGACGACACAATTGCAGCGCGCTTATAATAAACAGGTCTTTATTTTGCATTGGTGTGGACACTAATATAGTTCTCTTTACAGTTATTGTTCTTGGAGCGAACGGTACATCGTGTTTACAATGTAACATCCTGCATCCAGTGCTCTGCTGTGAGAAGTATGCTTTTCCAATAAAGAGCCAATGTTTCACTCAAGAACCATCAGACCTTCATCTGCACATGCTGCTTTCGTGCTTTGACCCATGGCGTTCTTTGTGAATCTGCAAGGAAGAAACTAAAGACCTTTTGCTCTTTTCCTCCCAGAGAGGCTAGCACAAATCAATTCACAGCAAACTGAATTGGCAGTTGCCACACTGACCTCTTGCAAGTTAATTTGCAACTGACTTGCTATTTTGTCATTGCTGTGTGACACTGGTTAACACTTGTGTACATCCTGCACTATTCTAGAGGAACCAGACAATAATGAGAGCTTAAGTGTAGATTATTTAACTGGCCTACTTTTGTAGTTATTTGTAATTACCTCAACATACAATCTTTACATCTTATGTCCATCGCTTATTTTTCTGCATCATTTTTTTTTATTCAGGAGACCAGTGACTTTATTGACTTAAATTCATACTTTAATACTACTTTGCTTTTTAGATATATATCTTTCTTCCATACAAACATTAATTTATCTTTAAACACAATGGCAATCATTCCATCAACATACTAGCTTGTTTTATACTTATCCAAGTCTTTCTTGTTGCTAAGAAGCTGAAACAACCTCATTAGTTATGAAGTTATGCAAAAATAGAAACTCATTGTCATCTCACTGTAATTGCTTATGTTTGAAGTACAAGTGAAATCTTTAGAGATGGTCTCATGGTTGGTCAAGGTTAACAAACATTCCTATTATGACTAGCAAGATAGCAGGAAAAATATCAGACAGTAAAAATGCAACAAACACAGCAGTGCAAGTTGCTCACTGGAGGGCATCTCAAGTCTAAATTAGCATATTAACAGTGGCATATGAACATACAGACATCAGATTTTCCCTATCATACCAACATTTTTTGTTACTCTGACGCCATCATAAAAATGCCTGCCTTGCTTGACATCTTCATGCCTGAGATTTGTGCCCATTTATGTTTTAGTTATAAAAATTTGAATGGTGGCTGTCATAAAAAATGGCGGATTTATTCAAACATAAATTATACAGTAGAACAGTAAAAATTATAATGTGGTGCATATATTTAGCAAAATGCCCCTCTCTACAGTTTATTTTTCTAGCTTACTAATGAGTTTATGGGCACCGAATATGTTTTCTGAGGTAAATGTGACGTTACGTGACATTATATTGTATATATTTTACAGTATATTATATTGACATCTTTGCGCGGAGGAAACACTGATTGAGCGATTACATGAGACAGGATACGGATTGTAAAGTTGTACTCTTTCTTTTAAACTTACCTTCGGATGTTTAGTCATGTTTATTTTGTGCTGAAACTGGTATTAATGTGGAGGCGGCGATCAGTTCACACGCGCCTCGCACTGCTGCGTCTGTTGAACTGAGGCGCTACATCGACCTGTCATTCCACATTAAACAGCGCCAAAACGGCATTTATTGTTTGAATACTGCAATACAATGGACATAAATTGAAACCTGAGACTTTGTTTCACATTAAAATCCCCAAAGCACAATGCTTATTGCAATTTATTGGATGTGAAGTACCCTTCAATGTTCCGTCCATTAACTGAAAACAGGCTAGAATAATCGATTCTTGGGATTTGGGAATCGATACCGTTCCGTAAAAAAAAAGAGAATCGATTGATATCGATCTTTTTTTACCCAGCCCTTCTAGATAGATGGACAAACAGATATATAGGACGGACAGACAGATACTTTTTTTTGGAAAAAGAAAAAAAGGCAGCCAGAAAAAAGGTAGCGCGTTCTGCTCCTGACTGGAGCTCAAAATAACTTTATTGCAAAAATACAAGTTTTATTTCTAGCAGAGCATTTACAACAAATCCGAACCCGTCTGTTCTTAAGGTCGAAGACTGAATATCTGCACACACTTTTTTGCCATATCTGTTTGTATTTCAACTCGGAAAAAAGGAAGGAAGGGTAAATCAGTCACAGATCCCTGTTCTGTCAGTAATCACACCAGGGCAGTGTTACACTGCATATTGGCCAAACCAAAAAAAACAAAAGCTTCAGAAAATTCAATGGGAATTTAATGCAGAGGCACTCCGATTCACCGTTAGGTCCCGATTAACAAACTATAGTATATGCAAAACTGTTCTGGTCAAATAAAAATAAGAGAGCATGTGATTGGTTGAGGTATTTGCCATGCTCTAAAATGAAACAAAAGTTTGGCCCTTTTTCAATATAAACTACTCGTGTTCACTAGGATGAGCAGGTAACACTTTCATTTCCATGAAATGGCACACTGTACCGTCAAACTCCGCTAATAGCTGACAGACACTCTCAACACTTTCAATGTTTAAGACTTCAACTAATAAACCATCTCAAGCCACAAGTTCCTCCTCAACAGCATTCAAGAAATTAAATAAAATAAATATAAAAATAATTTATTCTCCAGTGGGGGAAAAACTGAAATGATCTCAATTGAGAACTGCAATTCTTTGAATTTAGTACTACTATAATAAGCATTATTATATGACTGAAAATCTATAAAATGGACACTGGCACCCAGTTACGTTACCTTTTGCAAACCAAGGCACTGCAGAATGTTCTGTCCTTCTGTTTACGATCTCTTAAATCTTAAAACAGCCAGAATTTTTTTGCACTTAACAGTTAATGTAAGATATACTGTATAAATCAAAAAGTTAAACTGCTGCTACTACAAAATGTAAAAAAAAAAAAGATCACAACAGGTGTAGGTGCTACTATCAGGCAGAACAATACGGTTCACAAAAATATCGACACAAATGCCATTGAGGTTGTTGAAAGTTGACTGTTGGTACACTAGAGGAATCTGATGTACCTCTTATTACTTGCACACACGTTACAGCCCTCTAAATGAAGTAGTTACACAAACATTGTTTTCCCATAAAAATGGGAGAAGTTACAATAGAGGAACGCTTCTAACTTAACACTTCTGAAGTGCACTAAACTTGAGTTAACATAGTTAAATTACAATCACAGAACTAAGTAAGGTTAGCTTGGAATGCTAATTGGAAAAGAAAGTGTATTTTGTGCATATACGGAGCAGACACTGTATATCAGCACGCAAAGTTTGTCAGTCTTGGCGTTTTGCGTTTACATCAGTTAAGATGCAGCGTCCCACGCAGCAAAGTGCTCTGTTCTTCACAGCTTTGTGCTGAGATAGTGGCCAATTAAAGTGAACTTAACTCTACAGAACTGAATTAGCAGTGGAAACATTTACTGTAGGTAAAAGCGCAGAGAGCTGACATCTTCCTTTTAGCGTTTAAATGCAGCAGCTGTGTTAAAATATGGTTTTAGAACATGAGTACTCCACATTCACATGAGTCAAACATCATTGTCTTTCACTTTAGCCAAAGCAGCTAACAAGAACTTCCTTTAGCTGTGTGAAGAGCTTCACAGAATTGGCATGGGCTCTCACGTTTACTTCCAAATCCGAGAATGAGTGCGTTGAAGGATGCATTTCCTGTATGACTCAGCTGGTCTTCCTGTAGTGGTTCATATGGGCTCTGCAGGTCTGGCAGTAGCTTCTAGTGGGCTCAGCTGGGTTCTGCTTGCACAACCCACAGATATAAACAGGAGGGCCACGGGATGTCCCACCACGTGGTTCTGTCCTGGGGAAGACATGAGAGTCCCTAGCAGCCCTCCAGTCCCTCTCGGGGGGCACATCGAGGCGGAAGGGTTGGGTCGGTGGCTCTAGGTGTGGGTGATGATGGCTGGAGTGATGCGGGATCGGGGCGGTTGAAGCAGATTTCTGGTGGGGCTGTCTGTAAAAACCATCCATTGTCCTATTTGATGCTGTAGTGCGGTGAGGGTGGGACAGAGTGGCGTAGACTGTGTCAGGGTAGTTCCGGGGCCCCGGCCTCATTTGGTGCACAGGAGGCCCAGATAAAACTGACCTACGGAGGGCTCGTGGAAGGGTGCCGTAACTCAGTGCGACATTGTGGTAGTTTTCACGGGAGAACGTTTCACCCCTGTCAAGCACAGCCAGAAACTTGTTGGCCTTTTGGCAATCTCCTGCAGAGAGGAGCGAAGAAGATTTGAATTGTTTATAGCAATAACACATTCAGTGTAGAGCAATTGAAATAAATCTAAATCTTGATATAGTTTAGAGCAATTAACAAATCACAATGGCTGATTTAATTATATAAATGTGTTTTGCTTGATTCAGAACAGCTAAGCTTTTTTTTGTGATTAGTACAATATTTTAATTTCATAATAATAATAATATTATTATTAGTCCATATTGTAATTATGTATGTAACTGTATTCATCTTGCAAGATGAATCATCAAGCTCAACCTCAAGAGTGTTTTAGGTCCTTTGACTAGTTTAACAACAAAACTGATAAAACACTCACAGACAACAAAGATGGCAGCCTCTTGCAGACAGAGGGGAAAAAAGCATCTGTGTCCGCTACATGGAGGCTGAAAGTGCGAGTGGGGTGAGATGGTTACCTGTTTGTCTATGAGAGGGCCTCAGTGTCTGCTGGTGGAGGTGTGATGGAGGGGCGGGGTGGTGGCGGTGGCTTGGGTGAAGGTATTGGGGCTGCAGTTCGTGAGGGAACACAGGAGGATCGTGGGAAGGAGGGGGTAAAACATGCAGTGAAGTGTTGGAGTGACGTGTGGGGATTTGCACGTTCACATGCTTCGAGATCCTGGAGACATGAGGGTCCTTTATGAAAGAAATAAAAAAATATAAGCAATGACAGGATGAGAGAGGAGGAGGCATGAAAATAATACGAGTTCCCATAAGCACCATGACAAGGACATAAATGACAAAAAAGGTAATTACAGAATAGATGGACAATGGACATACACATTATAGAAATTATAAAAATGAAAACAACAAAAACAACTTAAGCAATACATAAGTGGTTCTCAAACTGGAGTCTGTGCCAACTACCGGAGGTCCATGAAGGATTCTAAGAGGTCTGTGAGATGATTGGCTGATTTAAAAGGAAAAAAAAAAGCTAAATAAATATTATTATAACTGTAAATAGTTTTGCAGCTGAAGTGACACCACCTGAAAACAACTACATACTGAAGTTTCGTTGTGTTCTCTTTAGTCACACCAGGTGGCACTATTTCCCTTTTAAAATGAGGTCACAAACATTTAAGACCACACTGCCTAAAACCATGATGTATCATTTCATAAATACTGAGAAAAGTACTTGAAAGCTCATTTTGCAGCAAATTAAATGGTGCTAATGTATTTTGAGAGCATAATATGAGGCTTGAGTGTTTGACCAAGTGACTTTAAATTGTGAGACACCCACAAAGCTGCGAGATGGGGGTACATCAGTCCGTCCTCCGATGACAGTCCCACTGAGACTCCGAGCAATTCGTCGCAGGTTCTCTGCACTGTATGATTCCTCCTCACCCAGTGGTGCATTATAGGCCACAGCAGACACAGGCTGCACACACACATCATAACACAGTGCATTAGCATTTCACATCATTAACATTAAGAAAGTTCTTCACTTTGTGCAATGACAATTATACTCAATCGCGTTTTGTCTCATACTATATCGCGTACCTTGTCAGTGTCGTGCGCTTTGCTTTGCCATTTGTTGTGATAAACAGGAAAGTGTGTCCAGCTGAATTCAATTTGAGTTTTGTTAAATGAATAAAAAAAAAAAGAAAAGCATAGTTATGCGGAAGCGGTCGTGTGAAGACCGAAGAGTGTAAAGACCATCGACTCTACCGTGCGACTCCACCGGGCAGGACACAAGTATTTCTCCTCTTCCCTATTACTTGTTTCACTTCTGTTTCAGTTTTTTATAACCGTTTCTTACTATGTGTCAGTAAGTTGCTGTTATTTTAGCATGTGTTTGGCTCAGTGTTATTTTTTTAGGATTACTGATAAACTAATGTCGTTTGATTTGTATGAGTTATCTATTTTAGTTTTAGTTGTAGTAATGTTGTCATTTTATTAGTTTTTTATTATGTCTACTAGGTTTTTTAATAAGTTTTAGTTTTATTTAATTTGAGTTATCCTCAACAAACTAAATGGAAATGAAATAATCTTTATATATGAATCTATATATTATATATATATATATATATATATATATATATAGTTGGAATGTATTTATTTATATGGGTGAGGGAAAGACTCAAACACAAAACATGCAACTTGTACATAAAATAATCTGATATATATAGCCTATGTACAATTTAATAACAGATAGCCTAGTTTTGATATATGAATTGGGTGTTCGTCAAAGATTGCATGCGGTCGGAGATTCCCGTGTTTACAGCTCCATAAAATAACCTACTGGAAGCTCTGTAGTTTTGCTGTATAGGCCTATAGATAAAAATATTAAAATTAAAAACACACAACATTTTGAGTTACTTCCATTTCTGAAAAAAAAAAGAATATAGGCCCAGTAATTGATGTCATAAATACACAAGCCTGATTTTTGTTTTAATTATCCATCATACATAAAAAAAAAACAAAAAACATTTGCAATCAAGACAAAAAATCCAGAAGTGAATGTAAACCAGATTTGGCCCAGACTCTTGTTGCTATCTGTGAAGCCAAGCATAAGAATAGCCTACTAATGTAAATTTGTTAACCCACAGTAACACATTTTAACAGATTAATCGCATATTTTCGTTTGCTGTATGCTTTTAAAAACACAATAACATTTTTTTTTTGAGGAAAATAAATAAAAGATACGTCTTGTATAAGTTGCATTTTCAGAAATAACGTCAGGCCTAATAATGTTGTAATGTACCAAAATTATAAACCCAAACTTTGATTTTAGGGTAATTAGTTACCCCACTTTACAACAAATCCTATAAACTGAACCTTATCAGAACCGAATCAAGAATTTAAAAATATATAATATATATAATAGTTATAATATTATAATATAATGGATAAATATAATTTCAGTATATAATAATATATGCTTAGCATATTAAAACATGCCAACACAAATTAATTTATAAAAGAAAAGTCACGGGTAAATGTTTGGGCTTCTACTTCTCTCAGGTACAAATACAATGCGTCCATATTTGATGTCGCTTGAAGCTAAACATAGCCTTATTAGGTTAAAATAGGCGGTTGTAGATTCACGTGCGTTCAGTATCGACGAAAAAATATAATAGGCGCAAACAATTGCCACAGTGGACGGTCTCACGCCGAACGGCCCGGTGAAGGGCCTGCGCTGTTTCCAATGGAATGCAGTGCTGTATGTGTGTGCGTGAGGCGCCGGCGCGATCAAATAGCTGAAACATAAAATAGACTACTCCGTATTTTTTGGTCATACAGTAAAGGCGTAATTCGAAACTGCAAAGTGTTGGCAGTTTGAAAATTAAAGAATAATAGCAAAGTTAATAAGAACTCTTTCTAAATGCAGCACCGTTCTTATTTCGCTCTGAAAAAAAATTTTTTTTTTGCTAAGAACGAACAACATTTAGCTTTTAATCTGTGTATTTAACAACCTGGGAGACCTTCCCAGGGCAGTACCCTGCCTCACCGACTAAAATCAGGGCGCCCACTACGGAGACGGCCACCAGGCAGGTGAGGGGCACAGTGACCGAGTGGCCGGGGCGGGACCCCCTCAGCGCGACGCTGGTGTGGGCTGTACAACACATTAGTTGGTTTTGGTGTTGGCTAGTGTATGGTATGGTATGTAATCTATGATTATACTCATACCTTTTGTTCTTAATTTTTTGAATTGTTTTTAGCTTTATTTATTTATTTTTCATTTAAGTGTTTTAGTTTTGAAATGTTGTTGTATGCAATTGTCATTTTTATTTAATTTCTTTTATTTTCTTACTGTGTATATATATATAATATATTATAGCGTTTAGCTTTTAGTTTTAAGTACTTTTCTTGGTTTGAATAAAAAGCGTCTGCTAAATGACTAAAAGTAAAGATCTTATACATGTATCAATACTATAAATTCTACTGAGATAATGCAGGTATGCAAACTCACCTTCTGAAGTGGTTTAGTGCTGTATGCTGGTGTCCTGTAGGCACTTCTCTCGATCTCTGCTGTGGGAAGTTTGGACCGGGCCAAGTGTGGCAGAGAGAATCCAGCGTTGTGCTGCGCGAGAAGCAGAGGGAAATAGGAGACACACTAAATTATTACAACCAGTTTCCAAGATTAAGGCGGACGAATGCGTTAGTAGTATCTCATTAGAACAAAACTATATATGCAAAAAAATATATACAAAATGAATATCACCATAACCTACTTATGATTTTTAATGTTTCTGAAAGAAGTGTCTTCTGCTCACCAAGGTTGAACATATTTGATCAAAATCAGCGAAAACTGTTATATTGAAAAACACGCACTCACACATTTTGGCTAGCGTAACAAGACTACATGAACACACAATCAAGCACGGTAAGATATATGTATTTATAGATAGTTAGTATGTAAATATATATTAATTATTTATATATATATCATATATATATATAATATTAGATAATATATATAATATACACAGGGGGTTCCGGAAAGTATCCAGACCCCCCCTTCAATTTTAACTTGTTATATCTGCAGCCCCCCATTTTGCTAAAATATTTACGTTTTTTTCCTCATTACATGTACAAACAGCACCCCTTATTGACAGGAAAAACAAAGAATGGTTGACATTTGTTGTAAGATTTATTAAAAAAAGAAAACAATGAAATACACCTGTCCGAAATCTATTCAGACCCTTTGCTTGTGACAATCCTCTATTTACTCCCCCCCCCCCCCCACCAGGTGCTTGTACCATTCTTCTGTCATCCTTGAGACCGGTTCTGACAACCTCATTTGGGTCAGCTGTGCTTTGATTATACTGATTGGGACTTCTTGATTAGGGAAAGCCACACACGGTCCATATACGAACTTACAGCTCACAGTGCATGTCAGAGCAAAATGAGAATCATGAGGTCAAAGGAACTTCCTGAAGAGCTCAGAGACAGAATTGTGGCAAGGCACAGATCTGGCCAAGGTTACAAAAATTTCTGCTGCACTTAAGGTTCCTAGTAGCACAGTGGCCTCCATAATCCTTAATTGGAAGACGTTTGGGATGACCAGAACCTTCCTAGAGCTGGCCGTCCGGACAAACGGAGCTATCGGGGGAGAAGAGCCTTTGGTGAGAGAGGTAAAGAAGAACCCAAAAAAATCACTGTGGCTGAGCTCCAGAGATGAAGTCGGGAGATGGGAGAAAGTTGTAGAAAGTCAACCATCACCGCAGCCCTCCACCAGTCGGGGCTTTATGGCAGATTGGCCCGACGGAAGCCTCTCCTCAGTTTAAGACACATGAAAGCCCGCATGGAGTATGCTAAAAAACACCTGAAGGACTCCAGGATGGTGACAAATAAGATTCTCTGGTCTGATGAGAAAAAGAGAGAACTTTTTGGCCTTAATTCTAAGCGTTATGTGTGGAGAAAACAGGCACTGCTCATCACCTGTCCAATCCAGTACCAACAGTGAAGAGGTGGATGGTTGGCCAGCTCTGCGTGGGGGTGTTTTTCAGCTGCAGGGACAGGACGAATGGTTGCAATCGAGGGAAAGAAGAATGCGGCCAAGTACAGGGATATCCTGGACTAAAAACCTTCTCCAGAGTGTTCAGGACCTCAGACTGGGCCGAAGGTTACCTTCCAACAAGACAATGACATAAGCACACAGCTAAAATAACGAAAGAGTTGCTTCACAACAATTCTGTGACTGTTCTCGAATGGCCCAGACAGAGCCCTGACTTAAACACAATTGAGCATCTCTGGAGAGACCTAAAAATGGCTGTCCCCCAAGTTTACCATCCCAACCGACGAACTGGAGAGATATGAAGTAGGAATGGCGGGGATCCCAAATCCAGGGTGGAAAACTTGTTGAATCTTTCCCGAAAAAGAATCTCATGGCTGTATTAGATCAAAAGGTGCTTCTACTAAATACTAAAGGGTCTGAATACTTAGGACCATGATATATTTCAGTTTTTCTTTTTTAATAAATCTGCAAAAATGTCAACAATTCTGTGTTTTTCTGTCAATATGGGGTGCTGTGTGTACATTAATGAGGGAAAAAAATGAACTTAAATGATTTTAGCAACTGTTGTTATTTTCAACAGGACACCACTACAATTAAAAAATTTTTTTTATAAAGAGATATATGGGACCTAGTTGAGATCTTGTTCAAAATTACCAGATCTGTTGGCAAGCTGGGGGCTGGGTCCCCGTGGGGCTCGGGGCATGCTGGGAGCCTTCAAGCTGGCCTGATAAAGTGAGTCCAGCTCTGACAGCTCCTCACAGGGTGAGCCACGTCCCGACCATGCATAATTCTGGGAGTTGTAGTATCGACTGACATTCTCTGCCCATCGCTCCACGGGCATAGGGCCAGCTGGATGCTGATCCAGTGCTAGTGAAGATGGGGACGGAGGACAGGGGGATGAGGGGGAGCGGAGGTCTGATGGAGAGTACGGGGAGGACTCCATCACTGTAGGACGGCCATCAGGACGTTCCAGACTGTGACAGGACCAATTACGTGAGGGTGCCGGGAGTGATTTTTGACAGGCATCAGAAGTGTGGCTGTGGGGTGCGTGGGTTAGGCCATGGAGAGACTGAGGACGAGGTGGGTTTTGCAGTCCTTCCCCAGAGTTGGAGTGATTAAAGATGGAAGGTGTTTGACGGGCACTGAAATGAGATGGACTAGAGGGCGAATTGAGTGGAACTGATGACTTGAAAGGAGCCTCGCAGCCATTCACTGCAATCACAGGCACAGTGGTAGAACTGCGTATACTAGCAGTTTGTACAAGAGAATTTGTGGTGGTTACAGGGTCTCTGGGACCCCACGTGTGTGACTGCGGCCCATTATCTGTCACAGCAAGAGGACTGGACTTGTCCCCTGCATTGCCCTGCTGCTGGGAAGGTGTGTCTGTATGGTAGGAGACAGGAGGGCCGGGGGCTTCAGAAATCGGTTTATTTGTAGACTGAGGTTTCACGTGGACAGGTGATGGTGGTCTTAATGCATCTTCTGAAACGGACTTCTCATCCTCTTCTTTAACATTTGTCAGAAGTATTTGGACCGGGACAGACTGTTCACTAAATGCAGAACATGAAAAACAGCAATGAGTTTCTGATAATAAATGATGTGAACCTACCTGAGTCAGTATCTTGAATCAGTTCTTGAGGATGCCATGCAGTATACAGATTTGTTTCAGCCTCTCTAACAACGTGACATTACCTGAGCAGCTCGTTCCAATATGATCTCTTACACTAACCTAGCTTTCAATCCTTAAAACAGAATTGATGATTATTATTTTTAGGCACAATGCATGTTTCCTCTTCTTGTGTGCAGGGCTCCTGGAGCACACACACACACACATATACACAACTGCAGCCAGCAGCAGGTACCTGTGGGGCTGTTTCTGTTCCTTCTCTTCCTCCTGTTGCTTCTGCTGCAGTTCCTGCTGCTGCATGCGCTGCTGCAGACTTCGTGCTCTCCTCATGCACTTTTGCATCCTGCCCTGAGAGTTAGCGCTGCTCTAATGCAAAGGTATGCCTTAGTTTATATACAACGAAAAAAAAAAAAAAAAAAAGGGGGAGCAAAAGAAAAATGAAACAGATGCAGAAAATAAAGAACCGAGTCATGGGACGCATGCAAACACACACTACAAAGAACTGAAATGAAAAGGGTCTTGAGGGGAGGGTCACACAAATAGGGAAGATGGGGAACCTAGTAAATTCCTTTACACAAATGTTAAATTCTCTCAAGCACAAAATGATTAAATTATAATAAAGTTGACTTAAATCAAAATGAATTGTAGTTCAGCCATTGAACACAAAAAAAGCAAATTACACGAGCCTAACACCGCATCTCTGTATAATTAGTTATAAGTAATTACAGAATTCTTTCCCCATCATATGAGCTGCAATCTACCCAGCCCTACAGAGGCTCTGGAAACCGTGAGGCTGGTGGGGGAGTGAGGTGTAGGTAACACACAGGGGCCAGGCCATGGAAGATGTGAGTGTTTGTGTGTGTGTGTGTGTGTGTGTGTGTGTGTCCGTGCATATGGTGACCACATAAATGACAAACCTCAGGGTATGACACACAAAAGACAGACAGACGTAAAATACATTGGTAATTAAACGGTTTCTACATCAATCGCAGTCAGAAAGACACCGATATTTATGACATTTATACAAAAACTGAGGCGCGAATTTTTTTTTTCAAAAAAAAATTCTAGCCCAGGGGCTGCTCACAAAAATCTTTCTAAGAAAGAAGTTAAGAAGTTTCTTAAGATAAATTCTAAGTAGTTTGTAAGAATGTTCGGAAGTGCAATTCTTAAAAAGTTCTTAAGTTCTCAAATAGTTTATTTTTTATTAATATAAGTGGAGGCAGAATAAACAGGCTTGCAGGGGATTGTTTCCGCAGACTAACTGATTGGATAAGTCCTACATCCTTCACCACAGAGATGTCATTTTCAAAATGTCATGTTATGTCATGTTATGACATTTTGATTAAAAATGATGTAAAATTATATTAATAAAAATAAATAAATTAAATAAGCATATGCTCAGATGAATTGCCCACAAGAAAATCTTTGTATGTGCTGAAAGCTGCAAAATTACAATTTATGTCAAAATTATACAATTAAAAAAGAGGTCCCTGATTTACTTATTGCTGGTATTTATGATGGTTTTTAAGAACATTCTTTTCAAGAATTCCGAATAATCTTCAGGTTTTGTCTTTAGAACAATCTTAAGAAAAAAAAAAAGGAACATTCTTAGGAAAAATATTCTTAACTTTATTCTTAAGTTAGAAGTTAAGAATAAAATAGCAGTTAAAAATTCTTAAGAATGTTTTGTGAATCGGGCCCCCAGATTCTGGTCAATTCCTGTTACTTTAAAACACTTGCCTGTGGCTGTGCTTTATTGTAAATATAGTCATTGTTTAAGGGGCTGCATGCTAGGCACTGTATTGAAAAACCCAAATAATTCGACCACTAATGTTTAAATGTAATAAATATATTAAGATGATCAAATTTAAAAAGATTTCAATAACTGCAATAGAAAATGGTGACAGTGCTGTAGATAAGATTTGGAACTGAAACAAAGGTCAACCATTTTAGTTTATTAGCCAAGGGACAAGGTGATTAGCTGATGTAGATCTCAACACGATCACACATGACTAGCATTGACTATATTTAAAATACAGCAGAACTTATAGTGTACATCATACTACACGCTGGGAATTCATTAAGGTTGCCATAGCGCTGGGCCCAGGTTGCACTTCTTTATGGCTGCTGGTGGGTTTCTATGGTTACAGGCAAACCAGCCTGTATCATTATGACCTCACAGCCAAACTCCAGAATATTCGAAATACCAAGGCATGTTGGCCCCTGTATATGCAGACTTAAACCATGACCCTACTATTGTCTGAAGTGTAGGATATCAGACCGAATCAGACAATCTCAGATTTGGTCAAAACATGGTTGAAAAATGAGGAGCCCAAAATTCCACAAGAGGCCCAAGACAACAGGATGTCATAAATCAGACCCGAGCACTAGCCAGTCTGAAGCAAGGCTAACAAACTCTTTCACAGAACAGTTTTCAACATTTAAACAAAAGAACACTTATTGACAACTCAGGAAGGAGATTGTCAATTTTAAGGCAAGTAATCAAGATTAAATGGTCAAAAGAGATGACAGCATGACCATCACGTAATAGTAACCACAATCACGAGCTCTGTAGCTTGACTTCCCCCAACTCTAACAAAGAACAGACTCTCAGAGATTCCTTACAGACCTCTTAATCTCTGGTCTTCATACACTCACAGAATGGCACGGAAACTGCCTTTCCATGCACCTAAATGACACTCAAAGGACTGAGCAACTATCGTTCTCTCCATTATCACGACCATCTCGTGTTATGTTAACCCACATGTGAAGTATCAGGGTCTAATCATTTATGTGGAGATTGTTAATAACTATGGCAATCGCTTAAGGGGTCGTAGTATGTTTGTATGTGTGGAGTTTGAATCTTCATGCTTGAACGTTTCTTCACTTCAATTCTTGGTCAAATGATCATTATCCTCATTATAGAAATCAGTCCAAAAATCAATTGTGCACGAGAGGGAAAAACGACAGATCATGTGAATGATGAAGCTAAACAGTGGATAGGAATGGGGAGGAGGAAATATACACCCCGAGCAACGACGACATCTAATTGGTCAAAACACCATTTGGGAGGTGTTAAACAGCCCGGTTTAAATACTCAGCACACCATCAAACTTTGCTTTTTGCCTTTTGCTTTTGCTTTTTGTCTCTCGCTCGCGCTCGTCCTTCCTGCCTTATCAAGCCTTGTTGTTTTCTTTTAAATCATGCTTCTTTATTTTTGAGCGTGCTCTGGCTTACACGCCAGCTCCTCCAAAACCATGAGGAGAAACACCACCTAGTCTCGTCAAACTTTACTTCTATTTTGTTAATTTAGTTTATTTTATTTTCCGTTGAGATTTTTGTGTTTTGAGTTAAGTTTGCCTAACGCCGCATCTCCGAAAGAGTGCTGTCTAAAACTTCAACTGCAGACCACAGCTCCGCGTCGCCAGCCAACGCCCAACCACTGGCTTCCCAAGACTGACCCTCCAGCCAATCAGAAAGACGGGAAACCCCTTTCGGCAACCAGACAAAGAAGGAAACCCCGCAACACAGGAAAGCAAGTACCTCCAGATACCTCTAGCTGAACTGGTGCATTTAATATAAAATTTAACCTCATTGAGCAAAAGCAAGCAAGGGTAATTGGATTGCTGGTTGTTCAGATCTCTGCATTGAATAGGACTAACTTTTTTTGGGGCTTTGTAATTGGGATTCACCATTTCATTATCGTAAATAATTATTTCCTCACTTTTCTATTTCTGCAAACTGTTGTGTGAATGGCATGTGTTAGAGTATGTTAATGTCTTAGATTTTATCAATAAGCCGTATTTATATTGAAAAGGAATGTATCTTGGGTTTGTTGCTACAAAGAATTCTTAAACTGCCGATCTTGTCTCTGCTAATTAATTGTTTTCACTCTATTTGGATATAATGGGGAGTGTTGATGCCCCTTTTGCTATTTTTTTTTTTTTTATTGTTCGGTCGATCGGATGAGTTTCACTGCCGTGGCAATCTCAGTGCTCAGCTGTACACAGTGATCGTCCTAATTCCCTTACATATTAACGTTGGTTTCTTTAAAATCTTAAATGATTCCCTTTGAGCAAATGACGGGTGTAGTGGTTCCGTTTTGGTGTAGCAGAAGGAAGACCAGACCAGAATTATATATAGTAAAAATGCAGCTATCGAGTGTATGAAAGCATTGCATTAGTGAGAGTTTCTATATGGAAACAAACACATTCAAACACAGAGATGTACAGACACACAAACACATGGCAGAAGTGATAGCAGCAGCAGGCTAAGGGCAGGATTACTTACACATTGCTTCGTTAACCACAGACAGAGCAGCGGCCACCTCTCCTGCCTGTTCCAATCTCAGAGACTGGTCTAACAGAGACTCTGCCTCCAACACACACCTCTCAAAGCCTTCCCCTTTCCCTGCAGGTAACAAACATCATAGCACAGCGCCATTCAGGAAAAAAAATGGAAACCAGCACACATGCATTTCTCACACACACACACACACACACACACACACACACACACGCAGTCCCAACCTACAAAGGATAAGCCACAGCAGGAACCAAGGAAATGTCCGGGAGAACGAACCATTCCCTTCGCCCTTGAAAGGCATGCTGACGCCTCACCTTGGTTCTGGAGCTCATCCAGATCCATGAACTTGCTGGGTCGGGGATTGAAGCCCATGGCCACCTCTTTCTCCTTTTCCTTTCGCCTCTGTAACTCTTGCTCCCTGGCCCGGCGAGCTACTTCCTCCTGTAGCTCATCCAGTTCACTGCGGCCCTCGCCTGCCACACACAAACACAAACATGAGAATATTAAGGAAACAGTCTGGGACAATCCATTGTTGCATTTACACAGTCAACCAATTAAGTTTTTTTTACTGACACCTTGGACATATATATGAGCTCTTTTTGAATGAGGGTAAGCAGCAAACACTTTTTTGGCATTCAACTTTCAAATGTCATTTGACTTACATGCAGTATTGTTACTGTTAACTAAAACTAAATCTATAAATAATTTTTGGTAATTTCAAAGATGAAATAAAAATTTTCAATGAATTTTATTTTGCTTCGGCAACTAATTGAAATAAGTCTAAGCTGAAGTACTAAAGCTAATAAAACAAACTGAAATATAAAAAAAAAAAAAAATTTTAAAGTCAAAAACACAAAATTACTCAAACAAAAATTAAAGTGAAAATATTAATAAATAGAATACATCAAATGATTAATACTAAACTAAGACTGCTCACATAAAAACCATTGTATCTGATTCTCTTTTTAATTCTGAATCTTTCTTCTTTCACCATGGTTGATACAGCTGCCGTCTCAACTACACCCAATCTGACCAAAGGTACCACTCAATAATATAAAATATAATATCATGCAATTATTGTGATTGATCACCGCTGTCACTTCATAACTCTGGTACGTACGTTAATCTCTACTATTAATGTAAACATAGTCCTAAGCAAATAGACAGGGGGGAAAAATGGATGCATTGTCAAAATATTGTATTTGTGCATTAAGCCTTGCAGTATGATATCAGCGGCACCGTTTTAATATGCACAAAATTCTACATATATAACAAACAGTAGGTGGTGACCAAAAGCATCTATTCTGGTCACATGGAAAAGCACAAACAGATATAGCAGTTGATAGTTCTCCAGGGCAGACTCATGTTCCTCAGTTTACATAACAGGTATACAGAGATAACATTTCACAGAAAGGAACAGGATGTATTTTGCAACGGATTCTGTTCAATACTGCTTGCTCATTATATTAAGTTCATATACTGAAACAGCAAGAAGGGCATGTGACACCTAGTTTAAACATTTAGAAAGAATGGATCATACCGTAAGGTAAAGAACAGGTGAAATTGCCCATATGTTGGCTGTATGATGACTATAAACACACATTCATACTGTACACACCTGAACTCATGTGACTGCTGCCCTTGACTGATGCTTTGACATCCTGTAGTAGGGCACTGCTGCTCTTGGATTTGGTGACAGTGACAGTCTTCCATGATGGGCTGACATCAGGAGGCAGCTTTTTCATTCCTCCCTCTTGTAAGCTGGAAAACAAAAAGAGAGATAAATGAGGAGCTAACAAAGATCCTTATCAGTTCTGACAAGATTTTTTGCATCATACCTATGCGTGCCATTACTAGCGCCCTCACTAACAGGTATGTCCAGACTGACGGGGCTGTTGCTGTTCCTCTCACTGCTCTCATAGCCGCTCTCCATCCTCTGGATAAGCCGTGGGGGCTGCCCTGATCCTCGTCTCAGGGGTCCCGGTAGGTCTCGAAAGGTGGTCTGCCCTGTTGAGGCCGCCAATTCCCCCTGAGGCCCTGGGTCTTCAGACAAGAGAGCTCCTAGCGGACTATACCCAGCCTGCTTGCGGCGTTCCCTGCTAAAGATGCTGTCGATGTTGAGGGCCTCTCGACGAGGCTTCCAGGGTGGACGGTACCGCCCTCCAGAGGAGCTGGACTTGGACTCGCTGCTGGTGCTGTCAGCTTCCCAGTCTCTGGCCTTAATGGTGGAGTCGGGTGGGCCAACAGAGCCCGAGGATGATGCGGAAAGCGGACGATTACGGATAATGTTGCTCATAGTCTCCTTAAAGTCTCGAAGCCGACTGGAGCTAGGTTTAGGTAGGGAACGAGGAACCTGCTGCTCTTTTAAAGTCTCGCCTGTAAAAGAGAGGGAGAGGAAATCATAAAAAATAAAAAAAAAAGAGGAAGGAGGAATGTTATTTTTACATAAGCTAATATTACGGAACACAGTCAGTACAAGCAACAGCGATGACTAATGCAGCTCGCATTTATTGTTCAACATGCTACTCAGTCCACTAATGATCTGTCAGAATCAATCAACTGACACGGTTACCGATTATTAACCAGGTTTCCAATAAAATAACACAGCAATGTTTGTGGTGTGGTGACAGCATTATATTGTTTAATTGCATACCTTCACTGTGGTAGCCGGCAGACAACACCTCAACTGTCTTAGCGCAACGACTCCTTGAATCACCCCGGGCCTGGAATTTTCGGGGCCTGCTGGCACTTCGTTTCCTGTCCAAAATTCCTCCCTTTCTGTCTGAGACCACATCTTGTCTGAGAGTGTGGCGTCGCACTGGATCGCTGTCAGGACCTTCACAAATGAATAACAACAAAAGTCACTGTTTGAGTTGTTGTAGAAGAGTAGGACAGGTGACGCACATTTACTGTGAACCCAGGCACTCCGAGACACTGAAAACACTGGATCATGAGCTGCTCATGTGTAAATAAAAACAGTGCCATGCTTTACTCTGAAACACTCAATCACTGTAATTATATCAAAGCCTTTGCAATTTGATAAATAACACTAAACCAGATCGACTACTAATTGTGCAGCCCTAAGCAGGGCATAAGACAGATAACATTAAGTTAACTACTGTATGGATCAACTGAATGTCAATATACCTAATATGGTGTCTAAACTGTGTTTGATTCTAGGGTGAATGTATATACTGACGTACCTGTATTTTCCAGGCTGCTGTGGGAGGCAGAGTCGTTGTCTGGGTTACAGATGACGGTTCCCTGGGAGTCAGAGGAGAAGTGGGAAGCCATAGACTCGTGGTGGGAGTGTGAATGCTTATAGCTGTAGCTGTCTGTGGAGGAGTCTGTCCGTGTGTCGCTGGAAATTGATGGCTCACGGCCTGACAAAACAAACAGAAGATGTGATGCTCATCACTGACGCTACAAACTGGAGAACCCATACTCCTATAAAAATGTGACTGGAAAAAATAGTTCTGAGAGGTAACAAGGCACATCTAGGTATTCTGGGTGGATGTTTACTCAGGTCAAAGAAGCCCATCCCAAAGTTTAGATATAGCTCAGGTCCACCCTTATATGATTTTTTTCTGCTGTTTTATTGTCTGTCAAGCAGTTAAACTGTAAGTCCAAAAGCTTAGAAAACTAACAGCACACTGCTCCTCAAACAAGTCTCCGAATATGAGGCATCATTCATGTCTGTAGCACAACACTTGACTCTTCTGCAAAGTAATAGGTTGTACTTTGTAAAAATATTTAATTTAATGTTTATTGTAATTTTTAATTGGTTAACTGTAAATTACCTTACCATATACAATGAAAAACAATAAATGGTTTAACATTGCACTATATTTAATTGTACAGTAAATTTTCAGTAAATTGTTTATAAGTAACTTATGGTTTTTGCAAGTTAAAATGATAAATTACTATATAATTTATGGAGAAAAACAGTAAAAAGGCACTCCCAGAAGTCCCTGCATGACACATCACATGAGATTACATATTATTTAAACAGTTTTGTTTCTTTTAAATTTTGACTACATAATGTCTATTAGGATGATGTGAGTTACATTTCATGTCAACATATATTGCATTATTTTGTTATCTTGTATGTTATACTGATTTGTTTTGTCTTTGTGGGTATAACCCTGTGCCCCATTTATACATAAGTATTGTCGATGTTTTATGGACAGGTCACTTACAATGTACTCTACTACCACCAATATTATCACAGTGCTTTTCAGTATATTTTATGGTAAAAAGCAGACTTTTGTAGATCAAGTAGATTGGTAAACTGACATCATATCACCTAATGAAATATATGGTTATTACAGCTTCTGATTCTTTACAGTAAATTTAACAGGATGCGTTTTTTTTTTTTTTTTTACAGTGACAGTCTTAGCAAAATCCACTAATCTGTCTAAAATGCCATGCATAGACATAATTATTATAATTAGTACTGAAATATTACTCATTTTGTTATGAATTAACATTTGCTTCAGTGCTTAGAACTTCCCCCTGAAGGTGCACCAAAGAAATGCAAAGAAACAAACTGGCCCAGTAAACTGGCCTTATGCTGATGTGCAAGCACCTGAATCCTCACTGTCGTAGTATGCTTTTGTGTAGTGATGTAGGTCTAGGCGTGAAGCCAAATCCTGAGCTGACACTGGCGTCCCCCGGGGGTCAGCATAGAGCAGCAACAGCGGCTGGTAATGCCCCTTTATACAGCGGGACACCACATCCTTCCACTTGGGCCCAATCTGTGAAAGAGAGAAAATAAGAGTGAGACTGAGAGAGTATAGTTTTAAAGCAGTTTAAATTATACATTTGACAGATTTTCAAAAATCAGTCCCTAAAAAGCTCAACCAAATTACTCTCACCTAGTGAAAAACTAAACAAAAGCTAAGACCTGTTTGAAATATTCTGGATACCCTGAATAACAAGGCTGAAACTGAAACTCAAGCCTGACATGTTTCCATTATTTTCAGACCAATCTTACCCCGACTCCATCTTCCCGAATGGACGACTTTCTCTACGCTCCCTCCATAACCAGACAGGATGTCTGAGCGAGCCGCAGTAACAGA
This sequence comes from Sinocyclocheilus anophthalmus, assembly GCA_018155175.1. Lineage (NCBI taxonomy): Eukaryota > Metazoa > Chordata > Actinopteri > Cypriniformes > Cyprinidae > Sinocyclocheilus > Sinocyclocheilus anophthalmus. The sequence goes on from JADLZN010008064.1 coordinate 215,165, forward strand.
CAAGCATGCACGAAAACGTGAACATGTGAGCGGGACAGTGAGCTTTAGTGTGTGTGTGTGTTTGTTTGCAGTGGACTATCATGGCGGTTTCTCTCTGTAGGCCACGCCCTGCCACTGTCCAGCTGGGGTTGTAAACAATAATGGGATATCCATGTTTTCAGAGGGCTAATGTAAGAGCTCTGCGCAGCTCACGTGCAGGTCAGCATAGGCTTGCTATGCTGACCTCAGAAAACCCCACAGAAAAAGCTGCTTAATTTGCAACTGTCTAGCACTGCTATTATGAAGATAAAATCGAGAGCATCCTGACCAGCTGCATCATTGTGTGGTATGGTGCCTGCAACGCATCCTGCAGCAAGATACTTCAACGCATAGTGAGAGCAGCTGAGAAGATCGTTGGTGCCTCTCTCCCCTCCCTTCAGGACATTTACAACTCCCGTCTCACCCGCAAAGCCCTCTGCGTTGCAGGTGATCCCACCCACCCGACATACAGCTTCTTCAGTCTGCTGCCATCATGGAGGAGACTGCGGAGTCTCCAGGCCTGGACCAGCAGACTGAAGGACAGCTTCTTCCATCAGGCTGTCAGGAAGCTGAACTCCCTCCCGACCTTGCCCCCCCTCCCCCCTTTTGCCCCACGCACCACTGAACTCTGACCCTCTGATGGACTCTCCCACTCCCCCCTCCCAAATACACACACACACTGTCACTTTAATCAGTCTGAAATAAGCTCTTTTGCACCACAAATCATTTTTTTGCACTACATCACTATATCTGCACTGTTGTTTACTTTACTGGTTTGCACTCTATCTTCCATATGCCTTGTGCTTTATATATATTTTTACATTTGACCTTATATGTATATTTGTATAGTTGTATTTTGTAATTAATCTGTATCTATGTTATCTGGATCGCCCCTGAGGGGGTGGTGGGGTCTAGAGTACGCAATTTCCATTGTCATCTGTGTGTGGGGGGAGGGGGGGCTTTTTTCTGTACATGTGGAAGAATTTACAATAAAGCAGACTTGACTTGACTTGAAAATTCTGCAAGTTCAGAACTAAGGGAATGACACACCACTCTAAGTGACATTACACACATTATGTTTTTCCAAGTAGTTTCAACAGTTGCAGGAATTATACAGTAAACGTATTAATGTAAAAAGTAGGGATGCACAATATATTGGTAATATCAGTCTATTGCAGGGTTCCTCAAATCTTGCCCTAGAGGACCAATGCGCTGCAGATTTTAGGTGCAGATCCAACCCAATCAAACCTCACCTACCTGTAATTTTCTATGAGCCTGAAGACCTTTATTAGCTTGCCTCTGGGTGTTTTGCTTAGGGTTAGAGCTAAAACTCTTGCAGGGTAAATTGAATCAGTCGTGGGCCAAGAGTGTTCGGATCAAGATGCCCTGGTTTGGGGTAGGATGAATTAGTATCATCTGATAAGAAATTTAATTGGCATGCCATGTTTACCTACTCTATTTATATTATAGAAGATAACCCACACCCTTAATTATGATCGTGAGGTCACAGGCATCATCAACACACGCTGTCTTCTAAGGGCCATTATGTTGCAACATCCGGATAAACACCGTGTGTTGCATGCGCTGCAAACGCGGATCGAGCGGCGTGCAAACACAGTGTGCCGGGTGGCCGGAGGCTAGTGTGGTGCGAGGGATGTATAATTCTGTTGCGCGAAAATTCTCATGATAACGTCGAGGGACATGTTGTCTACGGGGAAACCAGTCTACTCTCCATAAAAATGTCTTAATTGATTGAAACACCACAGGTGAACAAAAATATATACTAACGGTGGCTCGTGCTGTAGCCTACTGAGCTAGCTGGTAAAAAAAGCTCAGTAAAGTGGCCCTCACAAAAATGCACGCCCCCGGGGGGGGTGGGAAGAAAAGGCGTACACACGATCTTTCCTGATTCAGTGACACATACAAGCACACACAGTGACATATCGTGGCGGAACACATACAGGACGTGAATATGGGGCCTGAGGAAGTGCAGGTCCCAGCGCATAGATTCCGTGCAGAGAGTTGATCCAACCGGAGAACTCACTTGCACAATCGTACAGCTGCTGTCTGATCCGCACAGGACGTCGTGAAGACAATCTAGGTACAATGTAGGCAGGATGCGATAATAAAATACAACGGTGCGTGGGGGAAAGGGTCGAAGATACTACTCATCAGGGCACACCGCCAGCGGAAGAGGAAGGGGACGAAGGGGGGGGGGGGATAAAGTGCGCGTGTGGTGAACTACATAAACACGTCGAGGGGGCGGGCCGGGGTGACTAAGAACCATACATGCAGTCCAGCGAGCGCGCCCCGATTGCCGCGGATGTGAGGCATGTGGTCACTATGCCCTTAAACATACGGTGAGTTGGTGACACACTACGCACGTACACAAGGTGCGGTGAATTATGAAGTCTGGAGGGCTAAGCGTCGGTGTAAGACAGAGGGTGTGTTTGCAGGAAAAAAGACTAAATATATGTATGAGGCAGTTTATTATATACATCAGAACATACATACATACAATTGGGCAAAGACTAGTTGGCGAGTGCCTCAGCCGGAGTCTGGAGTTAAAGGCGGAAATGACTGAAGAGTGGGATAAAATAGATATTGTCCAGATCCGCGTCAAATGTGCATCAGGTTTTAAAGAGACAGCACTTAAGTGAAACCTGCTGCAGTTTGTCATTGGTGGAAATCAAAGAACAAAAGAAAAAGAGAAATCACGACTGCTCTAGTCGCTGATTAACTTTTGTAGCTTGAATAATGATTAATCTGTATAGTTTCTGCATATACAATTTATATGTTTATGTGAAGATTGTTTTAAAATCATTTAATATTTCAGAGCTTATTAAATGTTAATTTAATAGTTCAATACTTTAAGTCAATACTTTATTAATAATAGGATACTTACTTAGTAAATAGATGCCATTAAAAACATATTTAAAATATACTGTCTTTATGTTGTTTCTATATTAATTTGGAGGTTCAATGTGAAATTATGACAATATAAATATGCGATTAATCATGATTACAGAAAAATGTGTGATTATTTTTTTTTAATTGATTGAAAGACAGCACTTAATGTTAACCTTTTATAGATTTTAGATTACAATTTAATTTCTAATTTTATAGGTCCCCCCAGAAAGAGATCAGGACAGCCCCCTCCCCCTTGGCCCCCTTCAAATTTTCAGTTTGATAATCCGGCCCTCAAATGAAGCCAATTGAATAGCCCTGCTCTAATCCGTTAACATGGATGCGGAAAAAAATATGCACCACATACGCACTGCAAACTGAGTATGTGTGAAACAGGTGTAACACGATGGCCTGCTCCGTTTGCTGAAAACATACAAAGGACGAGAACCTCATCGTTTTTTTAGGGACAAAAAGAAAAAAGTTACATCAATAAATCTGTTAGTTTTTTTTTCTTGAAAGTAAAGTAAAGGACAAATTAAAAACATTGTAAATATGTTTAGTCATTGTAGTAGTAATAACTGGCTGATTTTGCAAAAAGAGTTTCATGGCCGGTAAAAAAAATAGTTTGGCCGGTAAATTTGATCACATCACCGGCCATTGGCAGGTGTGGCAAGAAGTTAGTTTTAGGCCCTATATGTGCATATATATAACTACTGCTATAAATTCTTGTATTTTTATGTACATTAAAAAAATAGAAAAAGAGAAACATTTTATAAGTTTTAATTTCATTTCATTTCATCCTGAAATCTGATTTCATTTTAATATTTGTTAAAAATGTAATTTATTCCGATGATGGTGTCTTTACTATAGATATTGATCAATTTTATGCATCCATGCTGAATAAAAGTATTAGAACTTTTGAACATTATTGTATTTTCGACATGGTCCAAAATTTTTATATTTGCGCATAACCATTCATTGACGTTCACCTGCTATGCATGTTGTGCAATTATGTCTTTATGTTACGACCATATATTAAATGTGCATTGATGACTATTGATATGCATTGAGCTACTGGCATGTGCACATATACCTGCACACACAGACTCATAAGTGGAGAGTCAACAAACTGTTGAATTATGTAAAACAGCACACAAGCACTAACGGAGCAAACACACACATACATTCACCCACCCACCCACCACATGCTGGGAGCCTGTGGGGCACTGCTAAATAAGGAGCCAACACATTGGTCTATCCCAGTTAATGATTCTACACAAACTTCCCGTGGTCAGGGCAAGATGATTACCTCTTTCACATGAGCATCATCGAAGTAAATCCACTTGCGGATTTTGGTTTGGAAGAAGAAAGTAGAGTAGTGTTTGCCATAGTAACAGACCACGCCCACCAGGTAGAGCTCCGCCTGTTTGGCCTTGTCCTCTGTCACTCGGTAGAACAGCTATGGGTAAAACGAAGGAGGAGAGGTCACTTATTACTCATAAATACATACACACCACTCTTGATCTCTAGTTTGGGCCTTTTAAAACGGTTTACATTTCACATTGAAACAAGAACACAGTACTTTGTGAAATGCGAACCTGTGTTCTAAGTAAGCCTGAAATCAGTGGCAGACATTATTTTATGTGTGAGTCCTTGTCATTGACACAACAAGTTTGAAAAGTTCTGCCTGTAAATCCCATGTGCATCACAGTGGTCTCAGAGTTGCAGCTCTGCTGTTTTGAGACTCCATCCATAACATTCAAAAGCTTCTGTTTTCAGCTGTGGGTTTGTTCATCTATCAACTGATTTATGTCAGCAGAATTGAGTGTAGTTTGTGGGATATTTGAATTTATGGCAGGGAGCATGTCTTACATCTCCGAGCCGCAGGACAGTGCCCAGGCTATGAATGACGTCTTCTGCCAGGTCAGAGTGGTCTGAGTCCCACACGAGGCCAATGGTGATGATCTCTGGTGAGTTCATAAGGACACGTCGAATACGGAGCTTCTCTCCACAGTTGCCCTGTAGATGAGAAAAACGTAGAGAAGGCTTTTTTTTTTCCATACTGGAGCTTAATTAAACACACACATATATACATTTACATTAGCCATTACCATTAATTCCCATTCCCCCTGGCCAAACTTACACAGTCACCCTAACACAGATCATAAATCACAGATGAACAACCATATTTTGTGTGTTTATATTGCATACGAAGCATGTCTGAGGGTCAGGATAACAAATCTGTTTCAGATCTACTCACATTGTTCTTCAACTTTCAAATGTGTTGAATACATACCGAAAATCTTGCAGTAGTGTCAAATCTCAAAACATGTTTACTTCCATTAATACTAGTGAACAAACAGACCAAGCATAATATAATATAATAATGTAATGATTCATTACTACAAGAATGTCTTATATGAATAGCAGAGAAGTCAAAATTTAGTTTAGTTCGGTTTGCACTTAAAATTAAATAAATAAATAAATACTTGCCAATAGGTTAAAAAAAACTTGTTTTCCCTTTGAATATCAGAAGTCTCTTACTAATGCTGCATTTATTTTATCAAAATAAAAACAGTAATGTGAAAAATATTACAATTTAGAAACCGTTTTGTACTTTCATATTTTAAAATGTAATTTATTCCTCTGATGTCAAAGCTAAATTTTCAGAAGCCATTACTCCAGTCTTCAGTGTCACATGATCCTTTCAATGCTGAAAACAGTTGTGCTGTTTAATATTTTTGTGGAAACCATGATACGTTTTTAAGGATTTTCTTTGATGCACCGAAAGTACAAAAAAAAAAAAAAAAAAACAGCATTTATTTAAAACCGAAATCTTTTGTAACACTAAAAATTGTTACTCTCACTTTTAAAGGAAGTATTAATTCCATTAAAAAAAATCCTACTGACTGTAGTGTATCTTATGTCATTTTGCCACTGAAGTAAATATATCTTGTTTCAAGGATGTTTTAGATATTTTGTTTAAAAACAAGACCAAAATACTGATTAAGAAAATGATTTTCTTTTGCAAGTGGATAAGCTGTCATCCCTTATCCAAGGAAATCCTGATCTGACATGAAAACAAGTGTGTTTTGCGTAAGAAGTTGGACCTCCTCAGGGCCACAAGACTTAACATTCCAATGATTGCATCCTGTTTTGACCCAACGATTACTTAATGGCCACAATCCTATTCAAACGCCAGACAAAGCCCACATCCACACACACACACCACACACAACACACCACAAACACCACACACACACACACACACACACACACACACACACACACACACACACACACTCTCTCTCCCCGGCTTCATTATGCCTATTTAGCACTTGATTTGATGGAGCTGGGTGTGGTGGCGTGTGGTAATGCTAACCGGACAGTTGCGCAGGTCTCCCACAGTGCTGGCATTCCTCAGCAGCTCTCCGAAACTGTCTTGTGTGGCCTTCTCCCCCCGGCATTCCGATCATCTTCCGACTCGTGCTTGGTTACTGTAGCATAACCAACACATGTCACACATTAAGATAGCACAAGCAGCTCTCATATCTGTTTTTATGGGTGAAGTGTTTGTATTTGTTGGCTTTGATTAAGTAAACATGTAAACAGCCTATAATTACTATATGAATGTAAAAATTGAAATGGAATTTGTGACACCAACCTAAACATTTGATTCAAGTGTTTAGGTGTGTTTGTGTACAGTGTTTTTTGTATTCATGAGGTCACCATCCAGACCGGTTTGATCTTATTGTTGCAGCAGAGGTCACTGCACCTCAATGACACGGCAACACTGCGTGCCTGAAGCAACATTGCAGCTCAGGCAGATTTCAGGGAGACAGCCTTGCCAATGTCACAATGTTACCTGGACAGGCTCCTCTGAGTGAGAATGTGTGTATACAAAAAATATATTAAACATAGTTATTCTCACTGATATTAAAATATAAACATCAAATATAATATGATAAAAGTCTAAAATCTTCTACTTCAGAAATGTTGCCTGGTTGAGAGCCAAGTTTGAAGCTGTTATTCAGATATGCGTACATCTTTGACTGAGCATCAGTTGAATTTTATATTAATGGGCAAAGTTGCCACATTCATTGGTAATAATAAACAGCCTGCATTAAGGCTAATAAACAGTTTTAAAGGCATTTGAACTGTATAAAAATATAATTCATGCAATACTGCAAAATAAATAGTCAAAACTTGTGTGTTAAGTACATTTGTTCTCATTAGAACATTGAATAATTCCTTTAGTGTTGCATGTATTGTAACTCATTTGAACCAGCACTATTTGTATAACTAATTTCCTGCCTATGTAAACTGCACTTAACATTTCATGTAGGCAATAGGCAGCAGGTAGTGAAGGAGATCACTAGGGCTGGGGAAAAATATTGATTTCTCGATTTTAATCGATTCTAATTTTTATGAAATGATATTGATTCATAAATCCCAAGAATCGATTAGTCTAGTCTGTCAGATAATGAACGGAACATTGTAGCTCACCTCCCATCCAATAAATTGCAATAAGCTTTGTGATTTGTTATTTTTTATATGAAGCAAAGTCTCAGATTTCAAATTCTGTCCATTTTATTACAATATTCAAATATTAAATGCCGTTTTAATGCCGTTTAATGTGGAGTGACAGATCGCTGTGAACTGATCGTCTCCTCCGCTTTAATAGCAGTTGCAGCATGAAATATGAAAATGAAATGATAATCCGAAGGCATGTTAAAAGAAAGAGTACAACTTACTGAAATCCGTCTCCTGTCTCATGTAATCGTGCAATCTTGGTTTTCAAGAACGAGGAAAGACAACAATAGCTTGTAAACAATGTCGCGTAACGTCACCTTTACCCTTAAAAAAACATATTCGATGACCATGAACTCATTAGCTGCTAGAAAAATGAAATCTATACAGGAGCATTTTGCTAAATATCGACCATTATAACATTTAATTATAATTCGTTTTTTTTCTACTGTTCTTCAATATTTAATTTGTTTGAATAAATCCGTCAAGTTTTTCTGACAACCACCATTAAATGTTTATATTTCAAAAACGAATTGGAGTAGAAATATAATTATGCAATTTAAAGTTAAAGTTAGTATTAAAACTCTTGAGTATATTGTTTGTATCCAAATCAGCAAATTTCAACCTTCCATATTATTAACGCTATATTTTACAGCATTAGTTGAGATTTTTTTTTTCCTTGAGAAAATTTGCCATGTCCTGTACCTGATTTATATCCAAAATAATCGATATCGAATCAAATTGAATCGCAAATCGGAATTTAAATCACAAGCTTGTAAATGAGAATAAAATCGAATTGTGAAATTTGTGTCAAAACCCAGCCCTAGAGATCACTAGGTTTTGAAACAGAGATAAATGGCTTAGCTAAATAATTAAAAAGATTTTAATCCATTGGTTGTAGTATTTGGGGTGGGACGACAGTAATCTGGTTCAAAGACACAGGGAGTCAATGTCCTTGTGCAGACGAAAGCGCTTCTCCACTGCAATGTCAGCTATTATCATAAAAATCCTCCTTAATCACAGAGCTGCATGCTGGAATATTCATGCAGTCCTTTCATCGTTGTTGTGCTTATGACTGTTTGTTCCCGATACAGAGGCTGTGCATACCTGCTATGTGCCAGAGCTGTTGAGCAGGCTAGAATGCCCGTAGATCCTACTGTCTGTGAGCGTGCTGACGGCTTAAAGAAACTACTGCGACTGCGCAGCTCTAAAAGCAGATGCTGACCACGTTTGATTGTCTAATGCGAGTTTCTGCTTTGTATCTGGCCGCTCACCATCCATGATTAAAAGCAGTGGCACTGCTGTCCAGAAGACCTAGAGTAATATTTAAGCTGGCTGTTGCCATGTGCTCTTGGCCATTGAGGGAATCTCTCTCTGTTCTGATTGATTTCACTGTGTTTGATGTGGCAGAGAGCTCATTTGCGCATGTAACAAATGCGAAGATTGAGGTGGACTGGAATGGAGAGTTTCTGTTCCAATACAACTTAATTGGGGCCGCTTTAATTGGTCCCCTAAAATGGATCAAATCCTCATTCTTTCGCATCACGTGCGGGTAAACTCCTTTTTTTTTGTTAAAAGTGACATACAGTGCGCAGTAATAGATTTTGACTCACCACAGCGAGGTGAGAATGTAAGCTGGAAACACAGTCTAATGAAGGTCAAAAGAGCTCTGACGAGCCTACAACCTTGCTGCGAGCAGCCACCGATGAAAGATGAGACTAAAAGCATTTTAACTTATAGTCATTCTATTCAATGGCACGGGCACATTTTTATTTAAAAACATTTGTATAGGGTCCACATCTTCGACACATTGCTCCTAGATCATGGATGCAGATAGCAAGACAAAGGAGTTCTAAGTGAGCACAAAATGTACAGTACATGTTTGTGCAGCGAGACAGCCATGCATGTTATGATAAAAGAATGATCATGATGAGATTAGCATCACAACACAGAATAACACAAAATACCATTGCTGCAGGTAACATGTAGACAGGTCAGACCATGATCCAATCAAATTCTGATGTATAATTTTAAATTTTCTACCAACAAATATGTGTCAGTCAGAAATATGTCCCATTATGGAAGTTAAATGCGTTTCATATTGTCTTCAAAAAGATTGCTACTTGTTAATAAAGAGGCTTCACCTGCTCAAAGAGTGTCATGGCAAACTTCTGGTGAGGGATGCAGTGTTTGGCCGTGCAGATGTCCTCCTTAGTCTCATCAGAGATGTGAAAGTGGATCCTCATGAGGATATTCTCCTGTGAGAGAAACTTATTGCTTAATTATTACCAATCAGTGTGCTTGAATCCAAATCCCACTTAAAAGAAATGGCATGTGTCTGTCCTGCATGTCTCATGTTAATTGATTCTCGCTGTCCAGTGGGTGTGTACTGAATCTGTGAATAACAGCATGCTCAGCCCTTTTGGCTGAAGGATATGGCTGAGGATGTTGGGTTGGGGGAGGTTTGTGTTCTGTAGGGAGATGTTGAAAGTTCGCTAAGCAACTGCCCTTTACCAGTGACTCCAGTCTTGCATAATGGCCCGACAACAATAGTGGTTAAGGGGGGAAAATTGAACATTTGCAGTTTGTGGTTGCAGTTCTTACTGGTCAGCACATTGTATGATGTTGCTAAACCAGCAGTCAAGAGAGGCAGAGACAGGGAGCTAGTGTTGTCAAAAGACCCGGGGCATTCGTTACCCAAGTGGTCGGATACGTAGAAAAAAATTCAAAACGTTATGGTATCCGAGTTTTTTTTAAAGTACCCGGTGGTGGGGGGGACAGAGTACCCGGGAATCCCACACAACCCCGAGTGTCTTGATGCGCTATCCGAAAGGTGTGCAGATGCGCTCTTCCTAAAAGCACTGAGACGTGGCGACATCAAAAGAAGGAAACACCAAACTAACAAAACACTTTAAAGACACCCAGATCATGACAAGAGGTCAAAGCAGGGTAAGTGGTAAGGGATCATTAGTATTTTTAATATTTACATCTTCCTCAGTGTTTCCCAGACGTGATTTATTTGTGGGGCCCACACATACAAAATATATCACTCACCGCCACAAAATAGATTTTCCAAAGGCTTTGACTTTGTTGAATCCACCTGAGCACTGCATGTGTCCAAGATCGAGAACACGACGGGCGCGGCGTTGTTTTTAGACGTATAAGTCACTGTTTTTTTGAAGGAACCGAGCTGTCGTATACAGAAAAATGAACAGGTGTAGTGTAGGGATACCATAGAAAATTTAGAGTATAAATAACTCTTAAAATGCCTGTAATGCCTGAGCAGCGTTTGTGAGCTATTTGATTACAGCTGTTACCGGGGAAACCTCTATCTCTCCCGCTCTACAAGCGCCACCTTCTGGCAGAGAATGAATTTGCATTTATATGCCCACAAATAGAGTGCAAGTCTGTGGAAAACCACTTCTGTTATGAATATTATTCAACATTTTAATGTCTCAGCATAAGCCGGCTAACGCTAATTATGAGCATTAGAATGAAGTTTTCTTTATTACATTTATGCTCCTATAACTTTATTAGTAGTCTTAAAACAAAAAACAAGTAAGCATTGATGGGAGTAATTTAACTACAGAAATTGGGTAACAGCCCCCGTAGGCCTTTTAACCGTGAATTGTGAATCTAAAATTTGCGGTTAGAGAATGGACACCCTGGTGTTAACACTTAGATTTGTGTCATATCAGTCGAGAAAAGCAGTTATGGGGCTTGTTAGTTGTTTTTAAGGCTAACTTAGTATTGTATATACTTGGCTGCATAAGCTCTTCAAAGATAATTGTAAAAAGCCCTTTAAAATTAAAGTTATAGGTGAAAGACAGTTTGTGGTTGTGATATAAATGGAAAGTATAATCAAATTAATAATGTTAATGTACATTTTAGGTTTTTTGATGGTTTAGCTATTGTAGTTCCCGGAACAATGGACTACAGGAGTAACCGGTGGGATTTTCACTGGGCACGTGTGTGTGTGTGGAACGTGAATAAGCTGGAAAGACAAGGTATCTCAAAGTGAGGTAACCCACGACGAGTGAGGGACACACACACTAAAACAGAGAGTACATATTCTTAATCTATAATTCTCTATTCCTGAAAATGAGGAGCTATGTTGCACATTAAATTATACCTGCGCGTTGAAGTGGGAGGAGCGAATGTACCTAAAAAAAGAATTAAAAGAATGCTATAGTGAACACGAGGAGTGCTAAGAACATAGTGATAGTGTATACACGTGTAGACAGATTGCAAAAGATGAGCGCACTACAGGTGGTTAAGACAAAGCAGAATATATAGTACACACCTAATATGTGGTTGAAATGAACCCATCGAACAGGCTTCCTATGCGCATGGCGACCAAAGGCATAGAAGAATATTATATACAAGAACGACCGTCTAACCCAAGTGACATGAGAAGAACAGGATACACGGGAAAGATGGAAAGCCAGGCAAGACTGTGAAATATCAAAGCAGCTGTGGTGCGGGGCTTTGAATAGGAGGCATTCGGCTCAGATAGAGGAAATAAGGGATGACTCAAGGCGGTTGAGGTGAGCGGGGAGCAGAAAAGAAAACAAATGGGTTCACAAGACAAGAAATCTGTCAGACTGCACAACTTCCTCTTCAAGAAAATCTACCTCTTGAGCAGAGTGTCTAATTTGGCATGTGAAAGCATAATAAAGAGTATGGAATAAACAAGGACATGGAGGAGAACAGGAGGGAAAGCAGTAACGTTCTATACGATGGTAAAGAGTCAAGAGCCCTTACGAAGCACTCGGCAGCGTCGTCCATAATGCCGAGCTGGAATCGCTTCTCATCCTGGAAGGTTTTGGCCAGAGCGCAGCGGAGAGCATCAGAAGGCAGCACCTTCTCGCTGCTGAACTGGAACTGTGCAAAAATGCTCTGAAAAACAACCAAAGCTCTCGAATTAATGTTAAAGAAAAACATCAACAACACCTCATCACACAACTTCTTCAAAAATGGGCAAAAAGTGTACATTTATACAGTTCGTCACTGGAGCAGTACCTCATTTACCCCTAAAAGGTTCATAGTAGTACCATAATGGCACATATTACTACTCTAAAGGTACAAATATTAGGCATGCTTGATATTAGATTTTTGCCGATATCCGATATGCCGAGATTTTTCAAATAATTTAGCCGATGACAATACCAATATATAGTTCCCTTTGTTTTGAAACAACACATAGGGACCTATCATACACCAAGCGCAACGCGACGCAAGTGTTTTTTGCTCGTTTCAGCCCAACGCAGTTATCATTTTCACATCCACCGCCATGTTGTTTAAACGGCAAACGCACTTGTTTGCCAATGGGTGTGCTGGTCTGAAAATGAGGTGTGTTCAGGCGCATTGCTATTTTGAGCCAACTGAAAACGATTGCGCCATTGACCAACTAAAACCTGGTCTAAAGTCAATGACGCAGTATTTTTTTTATTTATTTAAAAGGCGCGTTAGTAATATGCACCTATAGGTGGATGCACAACGTGCGTAGACACTGCTTATTACACACACAGGGATGCTCAGTAGCGCACAAACATGCCAAATATTAAAAATGAAAGGCTTACAATGTAAAAGATTATTACTGTGCCCTGTAAATGGTCTGTTCGCTCGCGTGCTTTAACCTTGCGCACAAGCAGATCCGTTTCCTCTCTGGAGAAGCGTTCAGTCTTTGCTCTTGCAAATCCCGCCATGTAAATAGCGAACCCGCTATGGCGCGAGCGCAACTGGCTTTAAAAGGGAATGGGAGATGAGACTCTGATTGGTTTATTGCACGTTACACCCAAAACACACCCATGACTCATTAAGAAAATAGGTACAACCCTTTTGGACCATGTGCCTGGAGCGCAGACCGTTTTTTCCGTCATTAAACTAGCAAAAGTGGATTCGGACACGCCCTAGAGTGCACTTGCGCTGTGCGCTTCGGACCTTGTGCTTAGATCGTTAAAATAGGGCCTCAAGTCTCTCCTGGAAATTACAAACTAATAATTTTTCATTTTGGATAGTTTTGAGCAAAAACTTATTTGTTAAAACTAATAAACATTATTAAAGTTCTTTTCTAATGAGTGTACATTGAAAGTCTTGAAAATAACTAATAAAATCGATCTCTGCTGTGTTTTCTCCCCCCAGACAGATGCAGTTGAAACCTTAACATTTTATTTGTGGATTTAACATTAATAGACGGTCTAAAGCAAAAAAGCTGTAAAAATTCTAAAAAAAAAAGTTTTCTTTCAAGAGTTCCTTGTATTTAAGTTTTCATAATCCATTTGGAATAATACATTACATATAGGGTTGGTATATCGTTTGGGGGTTTTTTTCGATTACGCAAGGTGGGCCAAAACCAATACTTTTAAAACGGTTCCTGGTGGGCCTAAACAGGTGCCGAACGATTTCCGATACTTATTAAATTATTTTTAAATTAATAAAAATTCCCATACCCAAAATTATGGATTGGCTCATTCGCACTATGACACATGATGTCGTTTTCATATGGCATACTGGCCGCCAGAGGTGGCCCATCGCCAGAAAATACCAGCATATCCAGTCAGCATAAGTAGGCCGGAGACTCATGACCCCGCGCTAGCGTCCCTCCAGGAAATGCCTCTTATAGTGGACAAAGGCATTGCTGATTATAGCTAACTGAGTAACAGAACATATATCGTTTGAAAGAGAAAATGATAAAAGCGAAAGACAATAACACATCAACTAGCGACAATATAGTTTATCTCTGTGTTATTCATAGGTCGCATCTCTGGTATTTTCAATAATAAGGGTGATAGTATATTTATAATCCTTGCTAAATTCGATGTTCTTTTAAAAAAAAAAAAAAAAAAAAAAAAAAGTGAGCCTATGAGAATCTTTTCTGCCTCATTCTGTAGACCAGAACGGCCACATCATTCACTAAAAGGAACGATTTTGCCAAAAGAAATGGTGTTGTGGAGTAAAAAGGTTTAATGTTCTCTTTTGTTGGAGGGCAACAAGTTAAGAAAGTTAATACAAGGAAGTTTAGGGGCTTTAGGCATTTAATTTAAGACATGTTTAGCACGTTAAACGGAAGGGCTAGCCTGCTGCCAAATCAAGCTAGATTTTAATTACTTTACTTACTGCATTCTCGAGCTCCTTGGATGCTCTCATTTCCAGAGTTGTGCTTAAGTCGAAATGTGAAAACCAGGAAGAACCAGAGGACAAATATTTCAATCGGTCGCTCAGAAACAAAGCCATGGCAACGAAACCCATGTGTTCTGATGCGAAAAAAAAAAAATGTGCTAGTAGGCCAAAAAAATAAAACACAGGGGGGGGGAGAAGAGTATACACACAATCTATCCTGGTAACATCCGACAATAGGGAGCCCTGATCGCACCGCTATGTAGTGGGTGGGTGGGCCAGAACGAATATAACAACAGTACTAAAGTACTGGGACGATGTATTTGCGAGGGGGTAACTAGTTACCCAGTATCGCGAATTGTAAAAAAAGGGTTGCATTCGCACCGACAGAGTGTGTACTAAGAAGTGACGTAAGCTGGTCGACGGCGTCGTCATTTGTGCGCGGTGTTCAACAACGAAAACAAATTAGAACAACATTAACAACAGGAGGATGAGGACGCTGTGATCGGAGCTGTTTTTTTGTTGTGTCTCGCGGGTTTCACAATAACGCACATGGAAAGTTGATGTATATGTAAAGCGATTGAAAGAATGGAAAGTAGGACTAAGAATCTCCAACTACAACTGGCAGTGCTACATTTGCTACAAGTGCCCCTGTCCACTTTCAGCATATCGTTCATCTATCGGGTTGGGGGGGGGGGGGGGGGTGTGGGGGTGGTTCGCTGTTCTCCATACTTGGGAAATAAGTTGACACAATGTTTACAGTATGTTTAGACGGCATTTTAAATCATGGCAGGGGAGGGCGTTTTCGTATATGCGTTTGGCCAATCAATGTCTAATTACATCACGATTAGTACCAGTTGTGCCAGTTATACCCTGCTCCGGTGTAGGAGCTAATTTGGTTCTCGAAAAAAAGGCAGTCCGATACTAAAATTGCACCCAGTTCCGGCGGAGCGAAAACGCCAAAAAGTGGGTAGTTACACAATTAGTTCTGGTACTATGAAAAGGTCCAGCCTGTCGCGAACTGCCCCCGTTGACGTTCGTGTAACCCGCGCCACCATAGGGGGCGGGTTTCGGCATACCTCCAACCCCTAACTCACGCATATTGTCAATTGAATACACAATAATATATAGTTATTTAACTTTACAAGTGTCAATTATTGTGATTTTTTTTATTATTCTTATGACAATCAAGTTCATATCGGTGCGTGGATCCTTATTTATGCAGAAACAAGTATCTTATATTTGCATATTTTACTTAATTTTTTATTACAAGTAGCCAGAGCAGCGCCCGCCTTAAGTACAATTTACGAAGCCGCCTTCTACCCTGATTGCACTTAGGACTCGTAATCCCAATGGTGGATGCTGTGTCCACTGCTATATCCGCAGCACGCTAGAGTAAACTCTGTTGACTCTATTGTGCAACTGGACACCGTCTTCTGTACCGGCATGCCTAAAGCAGTGAAATCATTCAGGCAAAATTTGTCTGGGGGGGGGGGGGGGGGGGCAAAGAATGACGTCATCACTGCTGACGTGATCATTATCCCTATCCGACACCCTAAGCACATTGTGAGCTATGTCGTCTTATTCATGCCAGCTTATCGCCATCATTTTTTTCAAAAATCTGCGATGCGCCATAATATCGAAATTTAAGTATGTTTAATGATAAATTTAGTTTGTAATGCTAGGCATAATCATAATCAATAAAATATAAAATTTCTTTGTATTAAAAAAAAAAGTAGCACGACAAGCAAAGATGTTTTGAAGAGTGTGTTTTAAACGAAGAAATAAAGGCTTATTCAAATGCCCACACCATAGTTAATGATAGAATTTTCATTTTTGGGTTAACTATACAATTAAAAGAAGTCTTTTTTTCCTCTTAAGCCACATTTAAACACAGCATAATTAAGTGTCTCCTGGTTTATATGAGCATCTAAGATTTCCCATGCTGTAAAGACTTCTGTGCTGAATTAAGAAACTCCTCAGTAAACCGAGTCATTACAGGATTAACTTCTTTACTTTGAAGGGTGAAAACTATGTTATGTAACTCTGAGAGGTTGGAAACAAGAAAGGCACTGCACTTATGTCACTGACCGTGAAACATACTGGAATAAAGTCAGAAAGACACAGACAGCTGAATACAGGCAGTACCAGACCCACGAGAGAGCGCAGACAGGCTGACAGACATATTGTCCCAGTCCGGTGTGTAAGAGCAGACAGGCAGGCCCCTACTGCACTGGCACAGGGCTCAGGAGAGAGATCTCTAATTTCCAGAGTTATTGAACTTTTGATGGAAAGCGCCAATGGCAATCCTGAACATTAGAAGGAATCTAATAAAAAAAATGAGAGTAAGGGAGGTACTGAAAAGAAACGGGATGGAAAAAGAAATGGCACAGCAAGAGCTGCATACACGCAACACTGCTTGCCACGTAGCTCTAGTTAAACATGGGATGGCTAGTTTTTTGATGCATATCTATTCCTTTTAATGCTTTACCATATATTCAATATTGCCAAAATACATACAATGGTCTGACAATTACTGGACAAAATGACAAAGAAGTGATTCAACACTGATTTTTATGTTTTGTATCAGACAAATGATATCCAGAACTGGTGTCCTTTAGGCTTTTTGACAAAATAACTAGGCCTAAGTAATAATTAGAATAGACATGTAAACTAGTAATTATACTAACTAAATGTTAATTATTTCTCACTTGAGAATGAATAGCTATTACATAAAGCTGAGTAACTTATGCAAACAAAACATGAAACAAGTTATTATCCTTTTGGATGCACAGTAGTGTAATGGAGTTGTTGGGTGCTGTTCTTTATAGACTTACCAACAGGAGCTGTATATTAGTAAACACAACATTAAAAAAACAAGTTTTGGTGACCACTGACTTAAAGATATTTTGAGAAATGTCTCAGTTTTTTTTTGTTTGTTTTGTTTTTTTATGTTTCACAGAAGAAGGAAAATCATGAAGGTTTGGAACAACATGAGGGTGAGTAAATGATGGCAGCTTTTTCATTTGTGGGTGGACTATCCCTTTAAACGAAAGGTACTACATCTGTAAAAAAAAAAAAAAAAAAAAAGGGTCAAGCCGATTATCTCTCTGCTTCTACAATAAAGTTTACTATTTAATATTTGATAACATTTCAGAATCTTAAAGCATATGCAGGCAGAAACACATTAGCGTTCATATAAAAAAAGGAAACTACTGAATTAGAAAAGCTATAATGGACCAGAGATCCCTGTCAGCTCCATGAACTTAATGCATCATGAATAAAGTTAAAACCTGATGGACTCCGTGCTTTACCTTCAGAGCGCAGAAGATGCACGAGTCCTCCATGCACTTGTGCGTGGTGAGCTGCCGGAAACTTCGCCGGAAGATATCCAGATGCCAGAGAACCTATAAGAAAAATGTGCAATTAAACGAAAGAAACATTTACATCGTCCTCTGATCTTTGATGCTGCCTGCACATGATATGAGAGGTCTCTGAAAGGCTGAGAAAAGGTTGAATCAAGCATCAGACACTCAACACACCTTCTAAAACGCCTGAGAACCTCTAGTCATCAAAAATGTATCAGGTTCAAAAAACACTTGCTGCTCTGCACCGCCTGCAGTTGACTTTCCACCTCTTCTTAAGTGTCTCTCTCAGAAGGGCAAGGCATCTAAAGAACAGTAGGCAGGTTGGAGATGGAGATTGTGCAAATTGTTTCTGAAGCTGATAGACTCCTTTCCTCAACAATCTCCTAAATCCAGCTTTCCTGACACCCCGTAATACAATCTCAACCAATCACATGAGAGAAGCAATTACGTCTCACCAATCAAGTGTCAAACATCTGATAAGCCTGTGTGCTTCATCCAAGAGTTTGAAGAAACAGGGAGCAGGTTAACAAGCAGAGCGAAGTCTGAGAGTAAGATGAAGTGATGAGCATGTTTCCCAGCTTTAATCTTTCATCTTGAGGAACGTATGCGTCTCCAGGTGAAAGATGATGCAGAATGTCAGCGGAACAAACAAAGACCTGCTAGCTTCCTGCTGGGCAGCTCACATGCACACACAATCATACACACCTCCCATCTGGCCGTGCCTGGGAGGCTACGGAGGTGACCTGACCCCACCTGCCCGCCATGAGCGGGGACTTTGTGTGCCATGGCCCCCGCTGCTCGCCCGGCGGATCTACACGCTTGCATGCTGAATTATTGAGAGCTGTCAGTCCCACTTAACACAACTCCGTTACCCAAATGAATCTGCTGTCTAACTTTACCTTTACAGATGTCTTAATCACTCTAATAGTGATAAAGTCTCTAAATGAACTTCAAAAGTTAGTTGGCCTGTAAACCAAAACATTTAAGAGACCTACTTGTTTCAGTCAAAAGTCTTAAGCATAGCTGTCCATTTGTTTTACTTTGAATCCCTTTAAAATCTATAGTGCTGACAGAATCAATTTCAGAGAGTAATTTCACAAATCAGAAAACATGTTTTCAGAAACATTTTTTGTTATGCTGGTTGAAAGTCTCTTCGCATCCCGATAGCAATCATTAAGTTAAGTGGTCTAAATGTATTTATCTGTATTTATATATTCTGTGGAAGGCGTAGGACCAAGAAATGTTAGTTCAATCAAAACGCTCGGTCCGAGCGTTTTAGTTGGCTTTCCTACCTGCCTATCAACATATGTATTTGCATACCTCTGCGCACCAGGTTCGCGCAGACAGGATACGTCATCAGCGCGTTCACGCACGCTGTGCAGACAGAGCGAGAATGGCAGACAAACATCAACAACCTGATCTTCCTTCCTGGTATTGTAGTACTTTTACTAACTGTACTATAAAATTTTGTCACCGGTGAATGACACATGATGTAGCCCAGCGGTTCCCAATTCCAGTCCTCGCGCCCCGCATATTTTGCATGTCTCTCTTAGTTAACACACCTGATTCAGCTAACCAGCTCGTTAGAAGAGAGCTACGTGCATGAACTGTGTTCCGATTGACATGCTCCTTACACCATGTTCTTTGCTCCCTACTCCCTGAGCAGGGGAAATCCGTTGAAGTTTACTTCACTTCTGAACATTCATTCACAGATTTGCGCTGCTCAGCATCTTCACACACAGACGAAACTTACTAGAGAAGTGTGAAGTGTGACATAATATATCTCTGTAAATAAATACTATTTACATTTACGTCTCGCACACTTTAATGCCCTTTGTATGGAACATATACGCTCGCTTCGAACTGGAATCATGGCGGAATATCCGGTGATGTCCACTTCGCAGGGCACTTACGGTCGAATAGAACAAACATCGAGATACATATAAAATGTGGCTAGTGGGGGCGGCACGAACACTGGAATTGGGAACCGCTGATGTTGCCTATTGTAGTAATGTTGTCTCTGGTATTCTGGTCTGTGAGCGTATATGTGTTCAGGGGCGTGGCTTTGGACGGCGATTGCAGGGAGGGTGGGACGTTCGCTTTCAGTGCTATCAGGCTAAAGTTAGCATTTCCCAAGATCTCCTACCGCACTTTTAAAGAAAAGCCTGAATGTAAATGTTTCCTCGTGCATGAAAATGTGCGATCTGTCCATCAGAGGACTACACAATTACAAGTATTCATCAATCAATAAACTCACTATTTTTGTTTTACTTGAAGCCTTGCCAAGCAGAGCTCAAAAATAAAGATGCGAGAGTATTTCAGGACAGATTGTCAGAAGAGTCATTTGCCCTTTTGGGTTAAACTTAAACATTTGTTTTTTATGAGACATGTGTGGATTCTGCATGTCAGCTTGTCTTTTTTTAATAATATGATATGATTGAAACAAAAAAGCAGCATGATTTAAACAAAACAAAAAAAAGACACTCTAACTGCACTTTAGAAGAAAGAAACCATACGATTTGTAACCAAAAACCTTATACACAACTACATGCATAAAGACATTTTCAGGAGTTTTCTACAATAACCGTTGTTCTTGAAACACATTCCTGGTCTCCGGGGTGCATGTATGCAAGTCGGCAGACACACAGGAACATTCTGAGCCAGTGGCCATGGAGTAGCTAGTGTGTCCATGTCTCAAGCGGTCAATATCAGGGCACAGTGTCCCCTTCTATTGATCTGACATCACCGATTTGACACTTAAGTTCTGGGAGCTCCTGTCATGCTACGGAGTTTGCCTCTGAGAATGTCTAACAACAAAATCCATCCTTTCATTTTTTTTTAAGTTTTACTTTATTTTTTTAGATCTGGAAATGTCTAGTAGAGTTTGTATGGGATGAGACTGGCCATATTGATGAGAAGCCTACAGGATCTTACAAGAAGTACAGGTGTTTGCTTGACAACCTAGGTAACTTCTGCTTATTAAAGCGATGTTCTGACTCACCGTCATGCTGTGGGGACTGTCTAGTCTCTGATCTGATGCATTTTTTTAAACAAACACATAAATGGCAACAGAATCCTTTAGACAAGATCTTTATAAAATGGTCTTTTAGGAGAAAGGAAGTTGAAACTGATAAACTGTGGAGTCTGTTAGGGCTGAACGATTTTGAAAAATAATCTAATTGCGATTTTTTTTTACCAATATAGTGATTGCGATTTATTATGCAATTATTTTTTAAAGCTCTTTATGTTCTGTATTATTCAAAAGAGACAAGCTATAACTCATTGTATAGTATGACAAACACAATATTAGATAGATTAAACAAATGTTCTTTTCTGTAGGCCAGGCCTATATGTTACGATGAAATCAGGTGATGCATGAACTGATATGAATGATATTTTTATTTAACAACTACAATCACAGTAGTAGATTGACTGATTTGTTGAACTTTCAACCTTGTAAGCATGTAATAATTAAGACAACATAAAGCACTGACAAATAAGACTGGTGTAAACATTAATATGAAAGTCAGTATCAAATCACACAAACTAAAGTAGATTGAAGAAATATAAAAACAAAACATTAAAAATATAAAACATGGTGGACTGCACTTTTAATACATCCTGTTAACTTTAGACAGACTGTAAAAAATATATATTTATATATATAAAAATTATATATACAAAGATTTGTTTTACACAATAAACAACACAAACATAGTACCGCCGTATTTTATATATATATTAGATATATATAGCATATATATATATTATATAGACAGACTATAGATATATATATATACCACACACATACAGTGGTGGCCAAAAAAAAGTATTTAGTCAGCCACAATGTGCAATTTCTCCCCCTTAAAAAGATGAGAGAGGCCTGTAAATTTCATCATAGGTATACCTCAACTATGAGAGACAAAATGAGAAGATAGAAAAAAAGCCAGAAAATCACATTGTAGGATTTTAAAGAATTAATTGGAAAATTCCTCGGTAAAATAAGTATTTGGTCACCTAAAACAAGCAAGCAAGATTTCTGGCTCTCACAGATCTGTAACTTCTTCTTTAAGAGGCTCCGCTGTCCTCCACTGGTTACCTGTATTAATGCATCTGTTTGAACTTGTTATCAGTATAAAAGACACTTGTCCACAACCTCAAACAGTCACACTACAAACTCCACCATGGCCAAGACCAAAGAGCTGTCAAAGGACACCAGTAACAAAATTGTAGACCTGCACCAGGCAGGGAAGACTGAATCTGCAATAGGTAAACAGCTTGGTGTGAAGAAATCAACTGTGGGAGCAATTATTAGAAAATGGAAAGACATACAAGACCACTGATAATCTAACTCGATCTGGGGCTCCACGCAAGATCTCACCCCGTGGGGTCAAAATGATCACAAGGACTGTGAGCAAAAATCCCAGAACCACACGGGGGGACATAGTGAATGACCTGCAGAGAGCTGGGACCCAAGTAACAAAGGCTACCATCAGTAACAAACTGCGCCACCAGGGACTCAAATCCTGCAATGCCAGACGTGTCCCCTGCTTAAGCCAGTACATGTCCAGGCCCGTCTGAAGTTTGCTAGAGAGCATTTGGATGTTCCAGAAGAGGATTGCGGAGATTGTCATATGGTCAGATGAAACCAAAATCGAACTTTTTGGTAAAAACTCAACTTGACATGTTTGGAGGAGAAAGAATGCTGAGATGCATCCAAAGAACACCATACCTACTGTGAAGCATGGGGGTGGAAACACCATGCTTTGGGGCTGTTTTTCTGCAAAAACCAGGACGACTGATCCGTGTAAACGAAAAAATGAATGAGGCCATGTATCGTGAGATTTTCAGTGAAAACCTCCTTCCATCAGCAAGAGCATTGAAGACGAAACGTGGCTGGGTCTTTCAGCATGAAAATGATCCCAAACACACCACCCGGGCAAAGAAGGAATGGCTTCGTAAGAAGCATTTCAAGGTCATGGAGTGGCCTAGCCAGTCACCAGATCTCAACCCCATAGAAAATCTGTGGAGGGAGTTGAAAATCCATGTTGCACAGCGACAGCCCCAAAACATTACTGCTCTAGAGGAGATCTGCAGGGAGGAATGGGCCAAAATACCAGCAAACAGTGTGTGAAAACCTTGTGAAGACTTACAGAGAACGTTTGACCTGTCATTGCCAACAAAGGGTATATAAAAAAGTATTGAGACGAAATTTTGTAATTGACCAAATACTTATTTTCCACCATAATTTGCAAATGAATTCTTTAAAAACCTACAATGTGATTTTCCGGATTTTTTTTTCTCATTTTGTCTCTCATAGTTGAAGTATACATATGATGAAAATTACAGGCCTCTCTCATCTGTTTAAGTGGGAGAACTTGCACAATTGGTGGTTGACTAAATACTTTTTTTCCCACTGTATATACACACATACATTACTTATCTATAATATATGTATATATATATCATATATAATAGATTTATATATTATAGATCGATTATATTATATACACACAGTGGTGTGAAAAAGTGTTGCCCCCTTCATGATTTATTATTTTTTGCATGTGTGTCACACTTTAATGTTTCAGATCATCAAAAAAAATGTAAATATTAGTCAAAGATAACACAAGTAAACACAGCATGCAGTTTTTAAATGAAGGTTTGTATTATTAAAGGAAAACAAAATCCAAAACTACATGGCCCTGTGTTGAAGATATGTGTTTGCCCCCCTGTTAAAACTGTGGTTTATTACACCCGAGTTCAATTTCTCTAGCCACACCCAGGGCTGATTACTGCCACACCTGTTCGCAATCAAGAAATCTCTTAAATAGGACCTGCTTGACAAAGTGAAGTAGACCAAAAGATACTCAAAAGCTAGACAGGCATTTTTTTGGGGCCTGGGGGATATCCAAAGACATCAGAAACAAGTGACGGAAGAAAGTAATTGAGATCTATCAGTCTGGAAAAGGTTTTAAAGCCATTTCTAAAGCTTTGGGACTTCAGAGAACCACAGTGAGAGCCATTATTCACAAATGGCATAAACATGGAACAGTGGAGAACTTTCCCAGGAGTGGCCGGCTGACCAAATTTACCCCAAGAGCACAGCGATGACTCATTCAAGAGGTCACAAAAGACCCCACAACCACATCCAAAGAACTGCAGCCTCACTTGCCTCAGTTTAAGGTCAGTGTTCATGACTCCACCAAAAGAAAGAGACTGGGCAAAAATGGTCATCATGGCAGAGTTCCAAGACGAAAACCGATGCTGAGCAAAAAGAACATAAAGGCTCGTCTCTCATTTGCCAAAAAATATATTTTGTTTATCCCCAAGACTTTTGGGCAAATTTTCTGTGGACTGATGAGACAAAAGTTTCACTTTTTGGAAGGTGTGTGTCCCATTAAATCTGGCGTAAAACCAACACAGCATTACATAAAAAGAACATCATACCAACAGTAAAAAATAGGGGTGGTGGTAGTGTGATGGTCTGGGGACTGTTTTGCTGCTTCAGGACCTGGAAAAATTGCTGTGATAAATGGAACCATGAATTATGCTGTTTACCAAAAAATCCCCACATGCCCAAGCCCCGCCCCCCCCCGCCACACGCAACCCATGTCCGGCCATCTGTTTGTGACCTCAAGCTGAAGCGAACTTGGTTTCTGCAGCAGGACAATGATCCAGAACACACCAGCAAGTCTACCTCTGAATGGCTGAAGAAAAACAATATGAAGACTTGAGTGGCCTAGTCAAAATCCTGACCTGAATCCTGTTGAGTTGCTGTGGCATGACCTTAAAAAGGCGGGTCATGCTCGAAAACCCTCCAATGTGGATGAATTAAAACAATTCTGCAAAGAAGAGAGGGCCAAAATTCCTCCACACCAGAGCTGTAACTGACTCATTGCAAGTTATCGCAAACGCTTGATTGCGGTTGTTGCTGCTAAGGGTGGTCCAACCATTTATTAGGTTTAGGGGGCAAACACTTTTCACACAGGGCCATGTAGTTTTGAACTTTGTTTTCCCTTAATAATAAAAACCATCATTTAAAAACTGCATGTTGTGTTCACACTCTTTTACTAATATTTAAATTTGTTTGAAGATCTGAAACATTAAAGTGTGACAAACATGCAAAAAAATACGAAATCAGGAAGGGGGCCAACACTTTTTCACACACTGTATTTATATAATATATTATATATATATATGCTATAATCTTAGGGGAAGTCTTCAGTAATGAAATTGCACCGTAACATGTGTAAGCTTAATTTCCAGGTGCAGTTTGGAAGTAACGTTCATATTATATGCTTTCAGGTAGGTTGCCAGGGTTGCAGGTCTTCACAACAAAACCTAGCTAAATTGCTACTCAAAACCTAGACAATCGCGTTCAAGGGGGTCCACTGTAAAAATCGCGTTCAAGGGGTAAGAAGACTGATTTGTGGGAGGGTTCCCAAACCAGCGGATCTTGGCAACACTGTAGCTGCAACTTCATGTTCCTCTGAAGACTGTTTAGATGGTTCAACTGGAAAGCAGCGCGTTATGACCGATCAGTGTGTCGAGATCCAACAGTACACCTTGCAGAGTCTATAACCGCCGCTCACCCCCCCCACCGCGGACGTCTCC
This sequence comes from Sinocyclocheilus anophthalmus, assembly GCA_018155175.1. Taxonomy (NCBI): domain Eukaryota; kingdom Metazoa; phylum Chordata; class Actinopteri; order Cypriniformes; family Cyprinidae; genus Sinocyclocheilus; species Sinocyclocheilus anophthalmus. The sequence continues at coordinate 240,721 of JADLZN010008064.1, forward strand.
TTATGCTTTGAGCCGACCTCGCGTTTACGTTGACCCCGTCATACACCGATCGATCTTCAAGTCGAACACACCTCTTTACTCTCGTGTGTCACGTGACCGAGTGTAATCACAGCCTCTGCGGTTGAAAAATCGTGTTTTTTCATATCGCGATATTATCGCAAATGCAATTAACCGTTCAGCCCTAATCGGATGCCCATTGTGAAATTACGTGAAACTGCAGTAGACCGCTGCTTGAAGATTAGTTCATAAGAGCTAAGCAAAAACTGCCTGAGTCCCCAAACTTGGCAGATCAGAGATAGCCCTCTGCAAAGAGGGACACCATGGCCCATTACTAACCATATTACACGGTATAGAGATAAACTGAAACAGAATGAAAATAACTATGACTACAACATGAGTTACTTCCTTCAGCTCATCAAACAATGTGTGCGGTCATGTAAAGACTTCCAGAGTTTTACATGTCCAGAAAAAACATTGCATAAAAATATTAAGCAGCACAACCGTTTTCAATAATATGAATTTTTTTCTTGAGCACCAAATCAGGATATTAGAATGATTTCTGACTGGCTACTGAAAATTCAGCTTTGCTTTGCCATCACATTATCACAATTAAAATGTATATTATTTCATAATAATACTGTTGTATTTTGATCAAATAAATGCAGCCTGGATTAGCATAGGAGTTTGGAGGACTTTGTACAAGTCGTTCAAACTCACTTTATCTTGTAAACAATACAATAGTCCAGTTTTCCGATTCAGATTTAACCGATCAAGAGACTTTTAATACAAATAAAGTTAGTAGCTAGTTGGCTAAACATTTATTAATAGCCTAAAATCAAACATTCCTTTAGCTGCTGACTCACTCAACAGGAAGATGCTTATTACACATCCTGACACTTACCATCTGTCTCAGAATCAGCAGGAGACCAGAAGATGTCAGCTTTGAAAACCCATGCGGTCTAGACATAACTTTCTCCCTCTCCTTCCTTCAAACTCATTTATGCTCAATCAGGAGTTTATTGATTGCATAACAGATTTTATTGAATGGCTGTTGTGAACTGTATTGATTTTGGAAGGGGTTTCTGGGAAAGCTTAAAGGACAGCTTATTCCATTATAGGGCATGTAACGCCAAAATAAAAAGATATTATCACTTCATGTAAAAACAAACATGAAAACTGAGGGACAGAGAACAATACTAGAGAACTGACTCACCTTACATGTAAATAGGCCTATATTATAATTTGTGAAGCCATCAGAGCCAAAATTAACTCATGTCAGTAACATTTTTACAGATTTTACAAGTTCTTAAAAGCCAAGTCCTTAAATTTAATTTAATTTAATTAATTACAATTCCTCAGAAAAGTATTCAAGAAAGCTTATTAAAGCACCACAATTTGTTCTGCAGACAAAAAAATTACTGTTTTCACCCCCAGGTTTTAAGTTCATTGTCTTGCCATATTGTTATGCTTCATGGCAACAGACAATCCAACTGCAACGTTCCCTCAAACACCCAACCCCCCAAACCAGTCATACCTCACACTAATTTGTAGCTTTAGACATATTATCAGCCAGCTAAGCCCCTTTATTTCTATATAGCTGATTATACAGTAATCCAAAAATAGAGGGTAAGTAATGGCAGGTTGCTGTGCAGGGTAATTACCGGCCAGGACAGTGTGCGTCTGACAGTTGTTTGTGGGGTCTAGTGCAGACAGTGCTTGAATCATCACTAAATGTAATGCAGGCTCCACCGAGCAGCACAATGGATAAAAGGCACAGCGGTTTCTCTCTAATAGCGCTCATGCGTGTGGAGCAGAGTATGTGAGCGGAGTGGAGTGGCAACAATTTCCCCTCCGCTCCAGCTCCGCTCCGGGTTCACCATTTCCAGCTCCAACTTTCGTCACTGTTATCAGAAACCACGCTCCGAGGCTAAGTATTTCAGTATGTTGAAATATCACAGTGCTGTTATAAACGTAGATTAAAAGAAAAAAATTAAATAAATAAAATGACAGGAGCGTTTCAAAGTGGATTATTGGAGCACTATTGTGCAAACTTTTTCCTACCACATTACAAGCTAATAACATGGTTGTTGTCAGCATTAAAAGGTATAATTGATGCTTTTTGCCGTGCAATTTTTGTTTGTGATGAAAATAACAGTAAGTTTTCGTCAGTTATTTTACCTACGTATCGCTGTATTTCTTACAGATTTCTGCTCATTCGAAATCGGGTGTACAGATGAAGTAGCACTGTAAGATTTTGTTTGAATGCATTATTGAGAGAGCAATTGCGTGTGAATAAGTGCTGTACCGGTTTAAATGATAATTTCACCAGAAAATATTCAGTATCTAGAGGAAATAAACAAATTCCTTAATAACTACCCTATAACTTCCCACTATGTCCATTGCAGTCAACATAGCCTTCACATTCTTTGGATTGGAGTGAATTTTTTTCCCTTCTCTATAAATTAGTAGTAAATATGTTAACGTGAAATTCTGCTAAATGGGCAGTTATTATTAAGGGCCGTGGCGGAATTTTACTCGTGATGGCAGCGGTGGGGGGAGCGCTCTTGGAGCGAAGTTGAAACCTCGACGCTAAACTTTTAAAAAATTCTCTCCTAGATCCAATTCAAAATCACACCGCTCAACACATACTCTGGTGGGAGAAGCAACGATGGAAGAGTCAGTGATACCGTCTACTGATGCATATGCAACCTAGCCGCTGACTTGTGTGCGTTCAACTGGCTAAATCACAGGGCGGGGGGGGTGGGGGGGGGGAATTTCTACCCACGACGAGAGTAAGCATCGTTGAGGGCATACGTTGCACGAGTCATTATAAGGGGTATAGACAGGCTTAAAAAAAACATTATTGAGTGTCTTGGGTGTAATGCCAAGCTGTGTTTTAGGGTTTAAAGGGGTCCTATTATGCGCTATTATAAACGTCTGATTGTGTTTGGGGTGTATTAGAACAGGCTCTAATACGTAGGGTTCGAAAAACATATTTTCACCTATTACATTATTACAACCACCCTCTCCCAGTTGGCATGAACGGCAGTGATTAGTTCTGTATCAAATGAAGGCGCCGCCTATGAAACACGTAAATGTGCTGTGATTGGCAGCACTCTGCGCCTGGTCTGGAAATGTCATGCCCTTTACTATAGCCGCCTGCGAGCTTCAGAGTAAATACTGCGTCAAAATCAAATAAATTTGAGCGGATTTAAACCAGGATGATTGTAACCACTCTAAGTTCGTCTGCCTGGGGGAAAGCTAGCGTGTCTCCGACATAACGATGATAACACTCGTTGCCTTCTCTAGTGCAGCTCAACAAGGTCTCGTCCCATTCGTCTGTATTTTTGATATCACAAATCCCGGAAAATATGCGTTGTCGTCCAAATGAGTCAGTCATTGTAGTTTTGAACAGTGATTTCGGTTAAAGGGTCATATGATGCTATTTAAAGATCATTATTTTGTGTATTTAATGTAACAGAATATGTTGACATGCTTTAATGTTCAAAAAACAAATTTTTTTTTCAAATACTGTACATTATTGTAGGTCTCTATGCCCCGCCTCTCTCAAACACATAATCGTTTTCAACAAAGCCCCCTCCTTTGACAAGCGCAGTCTGCTCTGATTGGCCAGCTGACCCAGTGCATTGTGATTGGCCGAACACCACAAGCACGTGTCGGAAATGTAACTCCCCTTACCAGCTTCAGCTTTCAAAGTAAATATTAAGACAGTTAATAATGTTGTTAGTTTTTCCATCAGTTCAAGCCCGAAAGGGCAATCGAGCCGCGTGACAGAACACAGTGATGATGCAGTACACAAGCCGGCGGTTAAAACAGCTGACGTGCTATGATTTCTGACAGCAGTTCACTCTCCTGTGAGATGTGACCCCGTTCCCCTCTCTCACACACACACACACAACGTGTTACTCTGCGCTGCGCAAAACTCCGCATTTGAACAGTCAATAGCAAATACTTAAACTAATAACAAAACATACTTACAGTCGCTGATTCAGAAGCGCCAGATTGTCATAGCAAAGTCGGAATTGACCCTTTTTTTTTTAGAAATAACCTTTGTGCACAGCCAACCTTGTACTCTTCAGGTTCAAAAAACTGTCGTCCATAAAAAGCGTTGCACAAATTCGAACATCTTGGTTGTGCTGTTCTGTTGTAAATAAAACCAATGATTCCTAATTGCATCTACTTTCGGAAGGCCAAATAAGTGCTTTTGCTTTCGCACTGAAACGCACAGCGTCTCCCTGACATGGCTACCTCAACACGACTGCTGTTCCTGAAACCACGCCTTCTTTCTTTGCGTGCACATTTGGGCGGCATTATGCTAATATTTCCACATAGTGACGTAGATATGTGGGGGCGTGTTAGAACGAGCGGTTTTAGGTAGGAGTGGCTGACTCTTAACTTTTATAAAGAAGATCTCTTTGGATTTGAGACTTTAGTCTTTGCCACTTTACAGATCTTCTTTATGAACCAAGAGCTTGGAACACTCCAAAGAGAAAGGAAAAATTCATATGATCCCTTTAAATAAAATATCTCCTTTTGAAGTGGGCTTTGAACTTGTAACTTTTGCAGATCTTTTTTTATGCTCAAACAACAACATTACAGACTAAATAAAGTTGAAAAAGTGAAAAAAGCATAATAGGACCCCTTAAGGTTCAAAAAAAATTTTTTTTTCCACATACTGTACATTATTGTTTATCTCTATGCCCCGCCTTTCTGAAACGCATCGATTTTTACAAAGTTCATCGTTCTGAAACGACCTGGGTGCTGATGGACGACAATACCTCAAGCATGTGACAGAAATGTTAAGCCCCTTACCATACTGTAATGCCGTGTCCCGGAGCGACGAGACAAAAACATTAAAACCCATTATAAACGAGGCATTTGTTGCATCCAGTGGGGACATAATTACGGATTATAATGACTTATACTGTCTTTATAAACACGTTGGTATCGTCCACATAAACAATTAAAAACCATTAGTCTGATTTTTGATCGAGAAAGAAGATGACGAAAGAGAAGAAGAAGAAATGACAAACTACAAGTGCTATTCTACACTGCCCAAAACTTGCGTTTGATCATCAGTGGCAAATTCTTTAAATATGGAAACATACTTACAGGCTGTCAGAACAGCCAGCATTGTAGGTTCAGGAAAAAGTTATCCGTAAAATGCGCTGCACACATCTGAATATTTGGGTTGAACTGTTCTGGAACAGTGTTGTAAATACAACTTAATCACTGATTTCTAGTTGTGTCCTCTTTTGGAAGGCCAAACAAAGTAGTTTCACTTTCTCAACGAAAAACACAGCGGTCTCAACAACATGGCGGCGGCTTGTGGCAGAAACAATAATACTACAGTGAGAATCAAAGTTACGCCTTTTTTCTTTGCGTGAACATTTGGGTGGCTTTATGCAAATCTTCCCACATTGTGACGGAGACATGTGGGGGCGTGTTTAAACGAGGCGTGTTAGGAGGGCGTGTGACAAGTCTTAACTTATAAAGAATATCTCTTGGGTTTGAGACTTTAGTCTTTGTTGCTACTTTAGGGTATTATCATTCACGAAACAGCTTGCAAACACTCCAACGTAGTGGTCACCGCTATATAAGTTTTCGTTTGGCTGATGCATTCGAGGCGGGGACCTTTATTTGACGGGCACACCGGACTTTTATTTTGGATACTGAACGCCGGAGAGCGGCAGCGCCTGAACACACAGTGCTCACATTCTCCTCCTCTTTTTCGCTGTTGTCGTTAACAGTTCTGTTTAAATACGGATATAAGTCTGTCTAATTATCAGATAGAACAGTTAAACAAAGGAATTCAAATGTATACAAAAAGTATTATAACGATTGCTTTTATATTATTAGTAATAGAAAGGCAAACATTATAATACTATACTTGTTTGCCGTCAGCATTCAGCAAATACGAATTTATATCATTTTAAACAAATCTTTGAATGACTAATGAGCATTTAATTTCACAAACCTTGCATACTTAGTCGGATCCAGCTGTGAGATCTTGTGGAGTGTGCATGTGTATCCTGCATGATCGCGTGTTCTCTGTATAACGGTCGATCCGTGCGAATTGAATGCTGACAGGAGGAAAGTTCAGCTTCACTGGAGACACGCAATCGATAAACTTTAAACTCGTGATTTCAAATTATGCTGCGCTTTATGCATTTGCCCACTGCCATATTAATGTAATTTTCACTGTGTGCTGTATGTAAAATGAGTGTTACCTTAGCTTTATTTAAAAAAAAAATATGATTCCCAATGCACACAAACTTCCCAGAATACTGAGTGCCCTGTGTTTACTTCCTTTTTTATTATATTTTTTATTTATTTGTGAAAAATACTTTGTAAAGTATAAGTATGTTTATTTAACATTTATTTTTTAATCCATTTTCAAATTATTTTTTACATTTCTTAAATATTAATTAAAATAAATAAAATTATATCGGCCATCGATCACCCTGCTTTCCAAGATATCGGCATCATGTCAAAAAAACAATATTGGGTGACTACTACAAAGAGAAAGGAAAACTTGAAATCGCATCATATGACCCCTTTAATTAATGAGAGAGTTTGCGAGGAACATTATCCTCACAGACTACAAGTACAGCAAAACAGTTGATGAAAACATCTCAGCAAGCTCATGTGTCCTCAAAGTTTGCTAAGTTTAATGGAGACCACACTGAGCCAAATCTGAGATACATCCCTAAAAGCACCATATAAAGACTAATAATTTCCTTCAAGAGTCTTGTTCAACTAAGAAACTATTTGTACATTTCAGAAAGACTCTAACCAGATTTCTAAAAGTATAAAGGTAACATATAAGATGTGTTTATAGCATGAACATGTGTAGTCCTACCTGGAGAGCGCTGTTCAGGAAGCAGCTGTTCTGTCCTGGCTCATTGATGAGTCCTTTGCTGGGGGCGATTGATGTCATGGTTCGTGGGGTGAATATACCCTGTAAGCCACTGCTGCCAGATGCAAAGTAGTTTCTTTTCCATGACATGGTGGAGGAAATCAGTATCGCTTGAACTCTAAATTGTCCCTCCCCTTAACAATACCAAGTTCATCTTTCCAAAGTCGAGGGGAAACATATTACTGTTTTATCCAAAAGATGTAAGATCTAAAAATTCAGATCTGCCAATGGCCACAATTTTTATAAACTAGAAAATATATATATTTAAAAAATTGTTCTGGAAAAAATGTTTATCCAAGGGCGTTGGCTTCTTGTTGTCGTCTTGCATCAGACAGAAAAAGCAAATGCTGTCTCTTGGCCTTGTTAACTGCTCTCTGGGATTTGATTGTGGAATTTCACACCACTATACTCAGGATTCTGGGTTGTGGGAGGTGTGGTGATCTTCACTGCAGCGCTCTGTGCTACACCCTTAAACAGTAGCAACAGTTTGCAGATTGACGGCAAGAGTCTCGTCCTGCTTGTAAACAAGTGTGAATCTTCACAACACTGTATATCTGGAAAAATAAACAGAAATAAAAACGTTAACATCTCCTCACGCTCAATCCAATCTAAAGTTCATGCATTTTTCACACTGTGATTTGTGGTAATAAAGATTTAAAAGTAACTGCAGTAATAAAGTGACCACAAGTCATTCATTTTCAGTGAGAGCTGCTGATTTTCAGTGGATCATAGAAAGTTTTACTTCATGCAAATGAGAAGTGAATTGATTCAGAAACTTCTAACAGGAGTGAATGCATTGGAGCACACGTGATCTCTGAGATCACTGTAGTCTAGCATAGACAAGATGGATGAGAAATTAATGTTACAGTATCTGACCTCGCTATTGATTTATGATTACATCACTATACGATCCGTCTCTGCTTACATACAGTGATATAATAAAATGCTGCAAAAATAAGTTAAATTCATATATTAGATAGAAAACAAATGGTGCATAGAAAACGTTCAATGTCAGTAATTGTCTGCATTCTGAGTGAGTTTGATTCATGTATTAATAATCGCTCATCTTGTTCATGACATTATATGATGTATTATGCACTGCTGCAATTTATATTCAAACTGCTTCCCCTCAGGAAGATTAAAAAAAAAAAATTCTGCAGCAAGAAAAATAATTGCTTGTGCGATTAGAATGACATCTTTTTTTTTTTCTCTCATTTGTAATCTCATTTGATTTTCAAAAGCAATGGTATCTCATCTAGGGATGCACCGAAATGAAAATTCTTGGCCGAAACCGAAAACCGAACAAAATTAAACACTGGGCCGAAGGCCGAATACGTTTTTTCGCCAATTTTTTTTTTCACCATTGCATAAATTAAAAAGCCAAAATGTGCTTTTTACGGTTTTGTCTTGCGTTTCAAAAATAAAAAATAAAAATCAATTACAAAACAACAATTTAAAAATATTTAACACTTAACATTTTTAACATTCTAGCAGACACTATACCAACAAAGCACAATTTAACTTGAAATTAATAAGTTAGTAAAATAAAAAAATTTGGCCATCAGACCCCCCCCCGTAATGTTTTAAAACATTAGAAAATATTACAGATCCTAATTTGAACACTATGTGTGAATGTTATATTAAATGTATTAAAACAGAGCTGTTGTAAATTATTATTATCATTATTATTGTCTTACTTTTTATTTTATTTTACAGAACAACAGTAAAATTACAATACTAACATTTATGAATGTTGATAAGAGTTCTTGCTTTTTCTCACATTTTATTTTGGCGGAAACGCACAGGAAGACCTCAATGCTTTTTTTTGTTGACAGCAGATTTATAAATGAGTCTCATTACGAATAAGTCGCACTTATCGCATTGTCACGTGCCTTGTAAAAATTCATAAAATGTGACTGAGCAATTGACGACTGTATCAGTGCAGATTTTCCTCGCGCTTTGGACTTTGAACCCTGGTTAACAAGCAGATCTGCTGCGAGTTCGTGCAGCGCTGTCAGAATACATGCAATGCGTGTATTAGAAAACATAACGTTCTGCAGTTTATTTACTAATTGTTTAAGGCCATTTCGCGATTTCAAATCATACAGTAACCAGCAACAATCACCCTTTCCTCTTCTCATTGAAGACATGCGATGCAGTACTAATCAGTCTCTCGCTGTCGTGCTTGTAATGATTTTTGCATCTTTCTCAGACAGTTTAAATGCTTCCACACGTGTGACTTGTGTGCTGCATAATAAAGAGTGCACGCCTCTCACTCTGCGTGGTTGCTATTTGATCGCGTCATATCCTTTTTCGGTACAATTTATTCGGTCTTTTCGCTTATTCAAGCTTTTTTTTCTATTTTCGGCCGAATAATTTCGGTTGTCGAACATTCGGTGCATCCCTAATCTCACCAATAACTTTACAGCATCCAGCAGTAAGTTATTACCTGCAATAATATACAGGGTTTCCATATTTTTTGACCAATGAATTTCCATGACTTTTCCAGTCATTCTTTATTACTGATACTAAACAGCTAATATATTTCTGAACTATTTCAACCAATTAATTAAAAAGAACCAAGTCACTCACAAATTGGACACTACTGTGGCTTTTAAGTTTTATTTTACACAGGAATAATACTAGCATAACTATCAAAATGTTCTGTTGAAACATTGTGCACAGTTCTGGGCCAGTGTGTGTTGTGATTGGCACCACTCGTCTATTTTGATTTCCCCTTTTTTTTTAGACTTCATTAATTTCCATATCTTGAAGGAAATCCTTACATTTCAACCTTTTCCATGACCATGGGAACCCAGAAAGGGCTAGTTCACCCAAAAATTTATGTCATCATTTACTCACCCTCAAGGTGTTCGAAACCTGTATGACTTTGTTTCTTCTCCATATTTTCTGTATATTTTGAGAACCAAGGGAACCAAGCAATAATGGTCTTCCTTGATTTTCATTTTATGTTTCAGAGAACAAAGAAAGCCATTCAGGTTTGGAACAACATGAGGGTGAATAAATGACAGTATTTTTGGAGAACGACCCGGGAGCGCCCACTGAGCTACCGACAGCACTAAAAAATCTCAGTATGTGTGAACACCTCAAATGAGCATAGACTCTCTCCACGAAAACACAAATAGTCACATCTTAACACCGTAGCTGTGAAATTTCCTTACAATCTGACTCAGATCTCATTCTACTGGCTAAAATAACACTTGGGTGGAGACAAGGATTTTATCTGTTTTCCCAGTCCCAGCCAGCATCCACCACCACCCCACGAACCGACCGCGACGCACCGGCCACCACAACCTCCCGGCCCTCTACCAACTTAGAAAAAAAAACATCTTAGCTGAGTGTTGATGTGCTACTCCTACACATGACTTACAGGTTGACCTCCCAGACATGACACTCTGACATAACTCAACAACTTGATACGATAGTCAAAGCTCTTAAACCAGTCTCCCACTGGTAGGCTTATATTAGCAGCACTTAGCCAGGCAACAAACTTGCTTTAAGGTGAAAAAGACACGCAACGAGGACAACATCCATTGCCTGCAACGTTTAGATTTTACCTCAAGCACTTGACAGGAAGTTTAAAAGTTGAAGCTCCGAGCAGTTCCTCTCAAGAGTTTAGCAAATCTGTCTACGTCCATCTAGACAAAAAAAAAAAAAAAAAACGGGGGGGGGAGAGATAGGGGGGGGGGGCAAACCTGTCTGATGTGCTTTTAAGGAAAGCAGCCTTGAGGGCAGTTTTCAAGGAATGCAGAATAAAACAAGAGAGGGAAAAACAACAGAAAGGAAGACAAAGGCCACAAATAACAGACTGACAGGAAAAGGCAGACAGAAACAAAGATGACAAGAGCCGAAGTGAGTGGATGAACAGAAAAAAAATATTTACAAAGAAAAGGGACTGACAGAAACTGAACTGGAGAGAGAAATTCTAGTAAGATGAGTGTTTATCCAGCTGTGAGTCAGCGGCTGACCTTACACTGCTGATGTCAATGGTTTCCGTGTCTCTGTTTATGACTTTGAAACCACATTAACACCTAAATTCACTCTTAAAACATGCCTTGCCTATAAACTACATGCTATAATGTCTTTCAAACACCCATCTGCATTAGTCTTCGGGACAGATTTGCCCAGTGGCAGTGAGCAACAGTCATGTGATGAGCCGGAAAGCGAACTGATAGCTCTCTCCAGATATTGCAGACCTCATTGGGCCATGCAAACAAGCCAAGCAATGTTGAAAGCGCCACATAGCAGAGGTGTTTACACTGTTTGGGGAAATCACCCCCCAAAAAAATTGCTTACTGTAGATGTCTCTGCACATTAAACTAGGATAGTAGAAAGTACTTTAACACTGAAGAAACCCTCATGGTGGGTTCTTCATCCCTGAAGTGACTACTGTGCCTCTGCTTGGTCAGCAGGGGATGAAGTAGGTCGAATGGCAGCTCAGGCAGGCAGATTATCCTGATCAGACGGTGGATTATCCTGTCTGGCAGAAAACAGATCTAGTAGTGTCTACTGTAAGGCCCTCATTAGCTTCCAGACAGTGACTAAGACTGTCTTGCTGGGCCCTGTAGTAAGTTCTTGTAAACATTTGGTTTTGGTGAACCACACGCTGATAAACAAGCATGTCTCAGAGATTCACTCAACATCATCCAAAAAACAAGATGTAAATCTGAATGGTAATTTTCTAATTGTTGAAATGTATGAAGTAAAATTGTAATTCATGCCATTATATAGCACAATTTGTTTTTTAAATCTTAAATAATTTGTAATAATTATGTATAATTAATACAATATTATATAAGTTATGATCCATTGCTGTTTCTTGCACCCATTTCCCGCAGCAGACAATCTAACAGGCCAATACTCTATGTTAAAGAAATCATTATAGTCCATGTGCCACAACATAATGGCAAGAAACCCATCGAAAAGCTGAACACAAAAACAAACAGGACAGGGTGACCAGTGTATTCCGATTCACAAACAAATGACTCTTAGGAGTCTAACAGTTCAAACACAGGAACAAAGTTATCGAGATGAATCAGTCTGACAAACCCTTGGTTAATGAATCAACTATGACCACTGTCTCAACCTACAAAAGCTGTGTATTAAGGTTTGTGAAGATGAACATCTTGTTAATAGGGATGTTATGTTTCATAAGTTTATTTAAGTTTTTTTTTGTGCGTTGTTGGTGTTGTGAAAAAATAAAATAATATACTAATAGGATTTTTGAGGCCGATCTCCGATCGCTGATCATAGAAAGCAGTATCTGCCGATACCGATCACAGAGACCGATCTTTTTTAAAAGCCTTCTTTTTATCATTTATAACCATTTATAGTGATACTCCAATCAGGATATTTAGACATTTACTCAGTGCCTTAATTTCATTTTTGAAAATGGGGGGAATTCCCCTCTTAGGTGGCTCTTGTGAGAGGATTTTTAATTAGGGGGGAGGGGCATTTTTTAGATATTTTTCAAATATATATATGACCGAAATGTTTGACCATGCAGTGCATTTTTTTCTTTTTACAATTGTGCAATTGTTGCACAATAGCTTACACACACAGCACAAGCCTGATTTCGTGAGCTGTATGCGAGACGGCCTTCTACACTAGGGCTGGGTTTTCACACAAATTTCACAATTCGATTCGATTATCATTCACAAGCTTGCAATTCGATTACCAATTCGATTCGATTCGATTCAATATTGATTATTTTGGATATATATCAGGAACAGTACATGCCAAATCTTCCCAAGGAAAAAAACAATCTCTCAACTAATGCTGTAAAATAAACATGAGAGTAAGTTGGTGCTACATTACTATAATATTAAAGGTTAAAACTGACTGATTTGTTAAAATTACACTTAAGGAAGTTTTTAAAATAATAAAGTTACAAATACATAATAATATTTCTACTTCAATTTTTTTTTTAATTAAACAATGGTGGCTGTCCATAAAACTTGGATTCATTCAAATATAAATTAAACATTAAAGAACAGTAATAGTTATAATGAATATGTTACATGCACGGCGGGACTTACCATTGGGCTTGAGTGGGCCCATGGGCCCCGCCTTTGCCCGTTTACATTTGTTTGATTTGTTCGTTATATGCCAGTCAGAATTCAGAAATTATTAGCCGCATTTCCACTGCGCACGCAAGATCTAAACGGGCCAGCCGGGGCTACAGCTTACAACTACGACCTTCGAGGCCACAATCAATCAGCATAAACTGGTATTTATGATTATTTCACAAAGAAGTACACACGTATTGAGTAGCGTCTGCACCGATTGGTTTATCACATCATGGTTACTTTAAACAGCTCCATTAAGCCTTTAGCCCCAAAGAGCGCACATTTAGAAAGATAATAGCCTACATTCTCAAATGCTCACACCTCATTTCTTTAGAGGATGATTCTATATTACTATAATGTTCCACTAAATTATCCGATCATCTGATGAGTTTTGAGCGCTCTCTCATGTCTTACTGCCATTATACATAGTGGGGAAGAAATGTCATCAAAATGATTTTAAATAAAAAAAAAATTGCAATTTAATGAGTTTCTGTTTTTATAACATAGCTGTGCCTATGGTATAGGACTTAGCCTATCACACAAACAAGTCGTGTTTTTTTGTTTGTTTTTTTTATATCTGCGCAAATGTACAATAAACAACAACTTACAGAATAACTTTCAGACACAAAATTCCATTTTATTCCGTCAGAAAGAAAATAGAACAAACAGCAGAAACGCTGCGCCTCCGAACAACAGTGTTTTGTTCCTCAGCATCACACGGACCAGCAAATGATTCAATCAGTCGTTTGCAAAGTTAAATAAATCAGCTTTTTAAACGAATTGGTTGATTCAACTCATTAACACTTACTGCCACCTACTGGCGTTTGTAGTTTCAGATTTAAAAAGTATCTCATTATTTCATTTTTAAATCATTTAATATTTCTACATTAAAATGTTATATTTAAACTTAACATTTATACACAATCCATCTATGAAATTTTGCTGATAGTGATTTCATTTGATTGTTAATCGCCAGCAGTCTTTTTATTGATTGCGTTTAAATAAGAACCGGACATAAGAGGTCACAGAGATGCCAATAAACATTTATAATATAACTGTCTGGCTTCTTTTTTTCAGGGTTGTGATCTCTCAACTGAGAGAAGCATCCTGTTTATATTACTATAATGAATATTTAAAGTACATTTATACTTGAATAAGCTAGAATATGAAAATTAAGTGTCTATTTATTAACATCCAAAGCAATAAGTTTGGGTACTTTTGTGGTTGCTCCATAATGATGTTCTATTGAGGGAATTTGTAGTGTAGGTTATAGGGGCCCAAACATACCTCAGGACAGGGGCCCCCGCCCCCCTAAGTCCGCCCTTGGTGATATGGTGCATTCGATCAGCAAAAGGCCCCTCACTACAGTTATTTTTCTATCTGGACTATGAGTTTATGGACAACAACTATGTTTTCTGAGGTAAATCGTGAAGTGACGTGTATGGTTTGCAAGCCGTATTGACCATCTTTGCGCGGCTCTGAAACACGGATTGGAGCGATTTACACTTGAGACAGGATCGGTGGAAAAGTTATTGTAACTTACTTCGGATGTTAGGTATGTTATTTGGTGCGGAAAACTGGTATTAATGTGAGGAGACCATCATCAAGCGCGCTCTCGCCTGCCGTTTTATGAAAGGAGGGATACAGCGTTCTGAACCGCACCCATTTTGTTGATTCCTGCAATACAATGGACCGAATTTGAAATCTGAGACAGTACCAAGCACAATGTTTATTGCGATATATTGGATGGGAAGTGCCCATCAATGTTCCGTTCATTAACTGAAAACAAGCTAGACTAATCGATTCTTGGAATTTAACAATCAATATTGTTTCTGTAAAAATGAGAATCGATTAATATCGAGATATCGATATTTTTTTACCCAGCCCTAATTTGTACAGGTTCACACATACTCCGTTTGCAGTGCGCATGCAGTCCATGTGTGGTATAAAATCAGCACAGACTGTGCTTTCACACAGGAGTCCACTAATGATCCGTGGCTGTTTACCACAAACAAAACATTTATCCATTATTTTGATTTCAAATCCAAACATTGTTACTGAAAATGCTTTTTCAACATTGTGATTTTTTTTTTTTGTACACGCTACCAGTAATGAATCTATTGTGTTTAATGCAAAGATATAAGTAAAACTATTTCAAGCTTTTACTTTTGCATTACTCTAGATTTATATTAAGCAAAAATTTACATTTGTAATTTGTGGACCAATGAGGACAATGGAAGCAATCAAAATAAACAATAGAGCAATGATATGCAAGTGCTATAATAAGTCTCATTTAGCTTAATGCAGTACATGTAGCAAGTTTAAAAAAATATATATAATAGATAAAATGAAAACAGATATATAGAATAGAAAATGAATCGAGGAAACTAGTGTTAAGAGGTCTTTTGTTGGTTTTTTGAATAAAAAAGAAAACAATAGATAAAATAGAATTAGAATAGAGAGTTGAGTAAGAGGGTCAATAATGATGGAAGAGATGTGTTTTTAGCCGATGCTTGAAGATGGCCAAGGACTCAGCTGCTCTGTTTGAGTTGATTTAAAACTACTTTTCTACGTTTTTTTTCTTCACGTTTTTCACAAACTTTCTAAATTAAAACTTACCATTGACAGAAACAGTCAGCTCTACTGCCTTTTCTTTTGCATTTATATCTTTATTACAAGCAATCCTGCAGTTAATAAAGAACTTTGTTTTCCTACCTCCACGAGTGCCATCTAGTATTGCTTATCTAGAAGTGCTCTTTTCCATTAAACCTAGCCAAAAAGTCATACGTGTTGACAGTGAAACACAGTAGACTTTAATTATAAGCATTTATGGTGTAATTACTACATTTTCGTGTCAATCCATGGTCATATTTACTGCAAACAATGTGCTGTTACTTAAATTCAGGTCTGGAAATGATCTCTGCACTGCTGCTGACGCACCGCTACTGGAACGCACTGCCGCACCCGTGTGCAGTGTGAACGCTTTATAAACCAGGTTTATATCGGAGCGCAAAGGAAATCCACATGTGAGCGGGGAGATTCGCGCTTGCGCATTAATCTACCTTCGCACTACAACAATGCACTCTCGACATTTGTCATTAAAATAATGCCATATTTAATATGTTAACTTGAACGCAGAAAAAATACGCACTGCAAACGGAGTATGTGGCCTTTATAGAGACCGCCGATCAATCATCCCAAAGTGATTATAAGCCGATAGCGATCGGTAGCCGATCAATCAGAGCACCCCTAAATAATAATAACAATAATAACAATTAAATACAATTAATAAAGAAATAATAACCTTTAATGCACTTACAAAAAATTATTACAAAATACTTTAAACAAAAATTTAAGCTACAATGTAACTTTTTTATTCAAAAATAACTACATTTAAATAACGAGTGAGTACATAATAAATCGTTTTATTTTTGCCGTATCCTGAATAACTGCAGTAAGCCTATAATAACTGTTATTATTTTAGAGCAGATTTTGCATTAATTCATCATTCGCCTGAGAATGTCATGTCATATCCATAAACAGAGAAAAGTAGCTCTAGCACATGTATGGTGCAGGAGTAGTGTGAAGCAGAAAGTTAGCGGTCACAATGAGTGAAAAATACGAACCATGAACTACGCAAAACCGCAAACCTCCGGGTAATCAACACTTGTGAACACAAAGAAACTCCAAAAAGAGCAAAGTCAGCCTTGGCTTAGCTTTTCAGAGGTGGCGAGAACTGCAAGGATTTAAAACTGACCCAGAGTTGACTTCTGCCGGGTATACACAACACAATTTTAGGCCCAGTTTTTTACTTGCTGACCGTTTTCTGCAGATCGCGGACAAAAGCCTTATGCAAATTGTGCTTGTTCACATGAGTGACGATCGCATAGTGCGAATTTTCAAAAACGCACTCTGAGAGAAGCGGCGATGCATCAACAAAGCCTGAGAAATGAGAGAGCAAGACAGGCCTAGGGCAAGGAAATAAGGGGAGGAGTCAGTCTTCTGTGATTCTCGGTTTCACTTCTCACATGTTTTGTACACAAGACAGACTTAGTTGCCTGTGATTTTTCTTGGTGAAATATTGTGTAATGCGCGTCCCCCAGTCTGACGACTTTGAAAATAAGTGTTGTGCATTACTCAACAGGTAAGGTATTTTCTTTAAATCAACAGATAGCAATTCAGCTATCTAACAGTAGCTTATGTTTATTATATAGTGTCAGCTATTGTAAAGGGTTATTTCATTATGGGTTGTTGTAGTGCTGGATTTTATTTTTCAAGAATGGACCACATAAATTTGTGCAGAGCCAAAGCACTACCAAAACAATGTTCTTCTGCAAGATGCATGCAATTTTATTTATTAACCACTAGAGGGCCAAAAGGTACATAGTGTAGCTTTAACAATCTATTACAGTATCACCCTTCTACATTCATGTTACCTAATCTGAGTCTTAATTTGGGAGGCAGAACACCGCCTAAAAGTTTCTGACAATAGCTCCCATGGCAGTTTGTCTCTACTCTGTTATGCAACATGATATCTATGGTATACATCCAGCTTTTCATCCCTCTAATCACATATGACGCCTCAACCTGGCTTTAGTCCAGCATCACACGACTTCACTCTCATTCAACCTGCAGTCACCTCGCACAGACAATCAATGCTGATCACCAAATAGCCTCTGCAGGCCACAAGGAACAACAGAAGAGGTCTAAAAGAATAAAGGTCAACTCAACTGCATCCATTGGTTTGGTTGGTTGGTTGGTGTTTTAACTCCATGCCAGCTTCCTTGGATATTTTTGTAGTGAGTAACAAGTTTAAATACTACAAAAGAGCCATTTGAAAACCTATATAAGGATTTGGATAAAAACTCCAAAACTGATACTTGTTTGACAAACAAAAAAAAAAGTTTGCTGACGAGTAACAAAATTTCCTAAAAGAACTTAAACCAGCATAATGTAATAAAATAGGTTTAAGAAATATTGGACTCTGACATAAACTTGTGTCAATTTCATCTGCAACACTGCACAAAATCAATGTTCCACAAGCCTGGCACTTTCCATTTTAGGAAAAGCCAGGAAGACGCAGGTGACGGATCCCCTGACCCAATATAAAATAAAGTGTCACAGGATTATTCCTGCAATAATAGACTCTGCCGGGAACAGCGATGCCCATTCTCTCACAGCCATCAGGTGTGAGAGAATTCAATCCCTCCCAGCCACCAACTCTGACACAGCTATCTGACATTTTCAATCCAGCAGGGCACATTTGTGCCACTAATGAAGTCTGTAATGTCTCACTGGCGAGAAGCTTCACACCTCAGTCTGACACCGACTGCTTTGCCAAAACTTCACTTGAACCAACAGTGCGAAAATATCCAACAGGGACAAAAGCTTGAGGGAAACATGTCGCCAGGCGACAGTGCGGTTGGATGAGCCTGATAGTCTTGGCATCCCATTTCTATTACTGAAAGTGAATGATAAACAAGCGAGCTATCTGGCCAAAGTGTCGCTACAGTTTACTTAAGCGAAACTGATTTAGAGGCCGTTTCGTCAGAGGTTTTTTGCCATTTTATCTTTGGATGTCAATTGAACAATTCTGTTTAGACAGATAGTGCACAGGCTTGCATGCGGCAAAAGCCATGTTTGGGATTTTCTCTGTCCAGTTAATTATATTAATAAGACACAACTCTGCTTACATAATCAGCCTTAACCTACTTTTAAAAGGCCGCTTCTGGAGTGTAAAAGGACAAGAAAACCTTGAATGTTCACACTAGCAGCTCAGGCTATTTTACTGTCCGAGAGAAGTTTAGTAGGACGATAGGAAACAGAAACAGGCCCATCCCTGAGTGATGTGCTCTCCACCGTCTCCATCAGCCCCAGACTGACATCATCCCCGCAGCAGGAGCCCAGTGCTGAGGAAGCACAGGTCCAGGCTGGAGCAGTTATTTTCCACTAAACAGAAATAAGACAGGGTGGGTTGCGGTTGCCATGGAAACCTAGACCTGGTGCTGTTTTTGGAAGGATGAGGTGCAAGCACATGGGGCGGTCAAGCACAAGATACAGCCAGGCACAAACAGTGTCCTTATGTTTATTTGTCCTATTCCAACAATTACATCCAATATGACTTTAGCATTTATAAAAAATAAAAAAAAATGTAATTTTTGCTATCCAAAAAATACTGAAATGTATAGCATGGAATGGCACAGATCACATACCAGGGGATCAGAGGATGTGACCCACGGTTGGAGAGTTTAGTCGTTCTCCTGTAAGCATGAGCCAGTGAGCATCACTTTGGCCGCATCACAACTGCATTTCCCTCGTACCATCTCTGAAGCTGCAAGGCCACCTGAATCTGGGCCAGTTCCCTACAAACTCTCTCTCCACAGCACAGAGAGAGGCTGAGATCACAAATGCAACTATTGGGCAAATTGATCAGAATTAGCTTCAGTGCTGTTACAATACAATACAATAAAGTTAATTAATTCAGCTATTTGAAACGGCAACCATTTTTAAATAATCATGAATAACACCTGAAAATAAGTTCCATCTAACAGCAATTCATCTACATATCATCATCCAAATTAGGGCTGTGCAAAAAAAAATCGAATGCGATTTTCATGCTCATCTCATCATTAAAGCCAAGATGCGCATGAAAATCGCATTCGATTATTTGCACATCCCTAATTCAAATGCTTTGTCACTTCAACAAATCCATCTATTGGGCCTTTCGCACCGCTTTAGTTCCATAACTAAATGTACAGTACTAAAGTACTGGGACGATTTTGCGCAAACTATTTCCCAGTACCATTTAAAGGGTTGCATTCGCACCAACAGTGTGTACTAGGAACCAGTCGACAGCGACGTCATTTGTGAGCGGCGTTCAACAACGAAAACAAAGAACAACAACATTTACAACAGGAGGATGGAGTGATCGGAGCTGTGTTTTGTTTCTTCTGCGTTCGCGAGTTTTCACAATAGACATGGAATGTCGACGTATACGTAAAGCGATTGAAAGAACGGAAAGGAGGACTAAGAATCTCCAACGACAACTGGCAGTGCTACATTTGCTACAAGTGCCTGCACTTCAGCGTCCGTCCATCTATCGCTGTTCTCCATATTTGCGAAATAAGTTGACACAATGTTTACAGTATGTTTACATGCCATTTTAAATCACGGCGGGTGAGGGCGTTTTCATACGCGTTTGGCCAATCACTGTCTACTTACGTCACGATTAGTACCAATTATGCTGGTTAGACCCTGCTCCGGAGTAAAAGCAAATTTGGTTCTCGAAAAAGGCAGTCCAGTACTAAAATCGCTCCCATTTCCGGCGGTGCGAAAACACCAAAAAGTGGGTAGTTCCACAATTAGTTCTGGTACTATGAAAAGGTTCCTGCAGTGCGAAAGCCCGACCGATATGTTTTTTTGGGGGCCGATGCCGATACCGATATTAGGGTGTAAAAAAGGCAGATAACGATATATCAGCCGATATTCTTTGTGTAGGATATATTATAGTACAATATAGTCAAAAGTTTGGACACACTTCACATTCATGTGTCCAAACTTTTGACTGGCACTGTATATAGAATACAGTATATAGCATACATAAACGGAATATATATACATAAACACATTTTTTGGAATGATAACTCAAATGTGGTGATCAACTTATAATGATGTGACAAACATAGGCATATGTAGTGGAGGCAGGGTATTTAACAATTTAATAAACTTTATAATTTAAAATGAGTCTGACACAAGTGCACTTAACAGTAAACTTCACTTGACTTATTATAAATAACAACACAAATAGAACAAAATATATATGTAACAGTTCGTAGTTCGTGAAGGAGGCGGGAACCGGCAAACATTAAAGATTTTAATAAAATAAACAAACACAAAAAATGAAAGTAAAGCGGCAGCCCCTCGCGGACGACTGCCGCACACAACCCAAATAAAGTCCAGTCCTGGTCCTCTCTCGTCTTTCACTGTCGTAACTCCTTTTATCTTTCCGGAGCTCCTCCTTGGGACTCGAGACCGGTGAGTGGCGCATGTGTCGTGCATTAGCATGTACTCCACCGTAGGGCTGTGCGATTAATCGAATCGAAATCACGATTTGAGACGTTGCGATTTCCTAATCGCAAAGCCTGCGATATGGACGCGATATTACTCCAGAGCATATGCATGACTGCCAGCCTTGAGTGGCAGTCTTACTAACCAATTGAGTGAGTGCACCTCCGTTCTCCCCAATCAGCACTGCTCTAGCCAACTGCGTAAACACCCACCATTTAAAAAAATAAAAAATAAAAAACCCAGAAAGCGGGAGAGAGACAGTGGGATTATGGGGTCTACTGGGTCAGATCGATAGTTAGGCAGATTAAAACTAAAGAAAACCGTATGCAACTTAAGCTTCGAAATGACAACTAACAAAAAAGGTAATCTGCAAGAGCTGCATCACAGCGCATATCAAAAGCTCCCGTATCGGTTCTGTTTTCAATAATGGAGAATAAGAGATACATTGTTAGATGTTTTTGTTAGTACGTGAACACTATCTTACACATTTTATCTCCCCAACACGTTAATTTGAAATAAGTTTATAATGCACGTTGGCTATTCCCAATTCAGAAGAGCGCACACACAGCCTGTGTCTGTGAATGCTTCTCATACTCGCTCCTCTCTGCCCCACGCTGCGCGAATCCCGCGTCACGGACGAGCCGTTCATGCTTGCCGCACTCACGCAGCCTGTTCGTAATGCTCGTTTATACTCGCACCGCAAGTCTTCACGAGTGCATTTGGCAGTATGGATGAGGCTTGACGCATGCGTGCAACCTGTGTCGACTCGCGCATGGCTCCGCGTTTATAACGAATGTAAATTCAGTCTAACTGCTTGCTAATTTCACTTGGATGAAATGAAGCATTCAGCACATTTTCCACTTGCTCTTAAAATCCCAAATACTTAAAATGAATAAATCAGCCTATATAACATATGTAATACTTTAATAATTGACTTAAGAAATACAGTTCTTTATTTATAAAAAATAAACAAATATTTTCTGTGAAATTCAGTAATTAAGTTAATTCTGTAAAAGTAGCTATACTATTATAATCTTGCCTGCTGAAAAAAACAAAAAAAAACAATAGAACGTAATGTAATGTAAACTATAATGGTGTATATTTGATGGATTCTATTGGTGGGATGTAATCTGGCAGATGGCAACCAATAGAACAACAGTAATTCCTATTGGAATAATGCCCAAAACAAAAAGGAATTTTGTAATGGTTTAATGGAAACTATAAGAATTTCTGTGATGGTTTCTATTGTTTTTTTCAGCAGGGTAATGATACCCGTACTGTGCTGCACAGTATTGGCAATATTGAGCTGAAGCTTGACTTTTGGCACAATATAAAATAGCAAATCAAATCTCAATATCCGTCAAAAAAAAAGAAATAAAAAAAATTCGCATTGTATTTCCCCAAATCGCCAGCCCTACCCCACCCGCCTCGCTCCGTTCCCACGGCTCTCTGCCCCGCCCCACTCATCACATACCCCCATTGCCCCTCGCAGGAGACTGCGCTCTAGTCCCCCCCTCTGGAGGAGCGATCACGGCGGCGCGGCGTAACCTGGGGGTTCCCACGGCTCCAGCCCACCCCTCTCTCAGTCTTCACAATATATAACTTGAATTAAGAAATTAAACAAGGTAACTGTGTAGGGCAAGCAAGCTACTGCCAAACCAACAGGGGCAGGTTTGTGCAGGAAGCACAGCTTTTCCAAATGTAAACATCGAAAATGAATAAATAATAATAATTAAAAAAAAAATAAAAATTCACAAACTCTGTGTTGTGTATTTTCTGGTAATCAAATGAACATGCAGAACATTCGTATTTAAATAGTTTTTTGCAGTTTAAAAACCACAGACACAGTCTATATAGATATAGAGATAGAGAGATAGATAGATAGACAAATAGTGTGAGTACACCCTAAGCCATACATTTTCCAAATACTCAAATTTTTTTCTCTACTCCAGGTTACTGTATGTAACATTGGTACTAAAAGAATATCTGTACAAAAGCTCTTTTCAGTCTGCCGTGTCATGTCCTTCCTGATCATTTTATTTTTCTTTCCAATGTAACAATATGGAAAAGACAACAGATACTGCGCTCTTGTAGTCTATTCTCCTTACTTAATATCCTGAACATGAATTTTTCACTTAAATGCACTTTTGGGGTTATTCGTGGTCTGCTGAATTTTTCGTCAATAATTTCACATCTTTAAGTTTCCTTTTGATGATTTATTGTTGAAGGGTGAGGACACTGCCACCTCATTGCATCTAGTTTTTGCAGACCAGATGTTTAAACAAGTTCATTGGCAGTATCTGAATGTTCAGTTTAACAGAAGTTACTCCCATAATTCACACAAAGTATTAGGTGTGTAAGGAAAAAGGTGGTTATGCTGCATGTAGTAGCATACTTTAAGCACCACAAAGAAAGCTGGGTTACAATTCATGACACAAATGTCTTTATGCACTAAAGACTTGTATTTCTGAGCAGACCATATTCAGTTTTCAGAGTCACATTCTGTCATGATATATAACATCCTGTCTACTTCAGCATTGCACAAGTTCCTCATGCAATCACAGATCCCTCAGAGAAATAGTAAACTAAATGGAAACAGGTAAAATCTTGGTATTATGATCAGTTCAGCAGGTGCATAACTATAAAAATCACACACCATTAAAAGGCACTGAACAGGTGAAAGTTGAGATACAGTTTAAACATTTTTCTCACATGAAATCACATCACACGTTCAGACGTTAAACACTTGTGATATAACTTACCCGTTCAAGTTTAACTTTCTCAAGAGGCGCTTAACATTCTCTGAAACATCAATGCTGCGTTAAAAACGTTAGATTTCTCTTAAACTTTACACCTTCTATTTAAAGCTAGCTACAGTGCGCTTAGGCGAACCCAGTGCCTTTCCATTAAACTCTCGCACATTTCTTTACAAGTTTCAGTACAGACACAAGAAACTATACTTTTGATACTTTTATGTTGGAACGACATTTCTTTGAATGTTTCCTCTGAAACATGCGACCAACGCTACGTCTCCAGCTTTGCTCCACAAGAATTCAGGAACAATACGCGTCTCTTCCGAACCAAATTCTGTGAGGAATGCCTGAGCCATCCATCTCAAATTTCATCACACAAAAAAACAACACAAAATATTTGTAAAACTCACCAGTTTCATTCAAAACTGCGTCCGTACAAAGTTGTGGGGGTGGGGGGACCTCCCGTTATTACTTGACAACGGGGTCGTTAGCTTCAGTTACCGGTATCCTCGCGAGCTGAGCGCCGGATTCTCCTCAGCACATTCATTCATTCATGCGCGCGTTCATTGAGCTCGGTAACGCAGAGGGCGTTCAGACGGGCTGGGGGAGGGGCGGCGCTATTACCTGCAGCCCCCAGACATAAAAAGGGGGCGGGTGAACTACTAAGCAGTGCCCACTCTTGAAAAGGGATGAGTTTATCCCTTTAAAGACCTGATTAAATTAAAATAAAACTGTAGTTTTATAGTTTTTAGTTCGTGTATCTATATGCTAGAAACACTTAATGATGAAAATAATAATAATAAGAAATCATAATAATATATAATATCACATTTAATACTGTAAAAAAAAAAAAAAATGGCCTGGGTAGTTTCAACCCAACTTTGGTTCAAATATGGACTAACCCACTGTTGGGTAAAATTTTTAAATTACATTTTTAACCCAAAAGTTGGGTTAGTCCATATTGGACCCAAAAATGGGTTGAAATACCCCAGCATTTTTTAGAGTGTATACATAAATCATGAGCTACGTCCAAATTTCCATACTGGATGAACAGAATATTTATGAATTATGCTGGTGTGTGTAAAGGGCCACCACACCAAAAAACGATAACTATAACGATAATCAGCGTCCACTCCAAAGCATGATACCGTTCTGTTTATTAGGCACCCACTGCAATTCTGTCATCTGATTGGCTGTCAATGTTTTTATTCTTCACGTTCCTCCTTCTCCTTATCAGCCTATAGTTTTGGAGTAAGACTTTCTATTCACATAAATTAGAACAATTATTTAAACTTTATAGTTTGATCGTAGTTATCTTTTAAGGTATCATCCTAGGTGTGAACGGCCCTTAAATCAGAGAATCGCAGATAGGTGATGCGGAGGAGAGCATATACTTGTTTGTGATTTAGCTGTCAAAAATCCATACATAGATCTCGATATAATATAATGCATTCCCCCTCAATGCTTCCTAGATAACATGACTTTGGTAGTTAATGTGAGTCAGTCTTAAACATCACCAAAATATATTTAAGTTAAAGTGACACTAATAAAATACAAAAACATTTTTGTATTTGAGAATAAACTCAGCATAGAACTTAAAAGACAGACAAAAAAAGCTAAACTCATGGAGAAAAAAAAAATAATAATAACTTTACTCCGAGTCTGAAGACAAGCACCAAGCGCACATTTCAAAAACAGCAATTTTACAATCCCCAAACTGTTAACTGACTGACTGCTGATTGAATGAAAATAACATGGTGTGTGGGGCAAGTTACTTCCTCCACCCAGAGATAATTAACAGGGCCATAAGAACAGTTTAACTTGGAGAGCAGCCAGCACCTCCCATCAAGACTCATGATTAAAAACATATGACGAGTGGGAAGACTTCAAGGGGTCATATGATGTTACTAAAAAGAACATTATTTACAACAATATATACAACAAGCCCTAATCTACACTGCCCAAAAAACTCGCTTTATATATAAAATATAAAAACTCTTTAATATAAAAAACGTACTTACAGTCAGTGAGTCAGAACAGCCGGCATTGCAGTCTACTGTGCCAGGATCAGGAAACGGTCGTCTATAAACATTTCTGACACATCTGAATATTTGGGTTGAAGTGTTTCTGGAACAGTGTTGTAAATACAACTTAACACTGATTTCTAGTCATGTCCATTTTTGGAGGCCAAACAAAGTAGTTCGCTTTCACAAACGAAACACAGCGTCACACATGGTGGCCTAGAGTGAGCAGAGGCTGGGGGCTTGAGTGAGGAACGGCTGGAGGGCTAGAGTGAGCAGAGGCGGCAGGGTTGAGAACGGCGCAGCCGGCGGATTCGACAAAGGCGCGTCCGGAGGGCTTGCGGCAACCACATGTGACGACCCCGGGCTGGACTCCGCTTCGTCCACGGTGAAAGCCGATCTGGCGATCCACAGCGCACAGTTGTTGTATTTCCTCAGCAACCAGCACGGATCAGCTCTAGGCATGACGAAGCGTATATCGTCCTCTTTTGGAAGACCAATAAGTAGTTTCGCTTTCACAACAAAACACACAGTGCCTTCACGACATGGCGGCGGCGGCAACAATACTACAGCGAGAATAAAAGTTACGCCTTCTTTCTTTGCATGAACATTTGGGCGGCGTTATGCAAATCTTCCCACATAGTGACGTAGATATGTGGGGGTGTGTTAGAACGAGCTGTTTTAGGTAGGCGTGGCTGACTCTTAACTTTTATAAAAGAATATCTCTTTGGATTTAAGACTTTAGTCTTTGCAACTTTACAGATCTTATTTATGAACCAAGAGCTTGTAACACTCCAAAGAGAAAGGAAAAATTTAAATTGCATCATATGACCCCTTTAAGTGTCACAGATTGAGAAACTATTTATATTACACATCAGAAAAATATGACTAAAGCCCTGTTCACACTCCCAGCGACACACAGCGACATGATCCCATTCATTTTCAATGGAGAGCTGGCGTGAGTTTGATTCATACATTGGTATGGTTTGTGTTGTTAATTATATGGTGCAGTGCAGTTTAGCACTGGTTAATGATTAAGTGCACTGAGCACTGCTGTATTTTATAACAACAACACTCTCCAACAGCAGAATGCTACTTTTATTTCTTTTAAGTCTAATTCCTAGTCAAATTAGAATGATATTGTATTATTACCGGCAATATATATAGTTTGTGATTGCATTTTCTATTCTAAAAATAAGTCCAGATGTGCAGTCTACCAATAACATTAGAGCAACAGCACTAGGAACGCCCACAAGCGTCTATCCCTTTCTTATCAAGTTTATCCTAACCAATTTATGCTGTAAAATATAATCAAGATTCAAATGTATATCAGTCATGACATGACAAATTGTGGTCAAAACCAAAAAGAGCATCAGATTTTGCAATGATTTTTCACAGAGAGCCAGTCTAAACTGAAATATAGTTGGTTTTCAGCAAGGTCAAAGGAAGGAAGGGAAGGGAGGGCCAGTCCACACAGAACTTTACATTGGCAGATGTTAAAGGCTTTTCCTTCTGAAAAAAACAGACTGATGTGGTGACTGTGATGAACTTTTAAGTATGAAAAAGATTTGACCACACATCTCAACCCGGCATGGATGGAACGGCGGGGGCCAAAAATAAAAAAAAAAAATCCAATGACATCCACAACCACACGGTGTGGTGGACAGGCCGCCTTTTATTTAATATACATTTTGACTCAAACTATTTCAGTAATCATTTCACAAGTTTGTCAGGGCACGTTGGAGGAAATGGAATAACAGATAGTGTCCAACATACAATGGTATTTTGTGCATCTACGTGCCCCAAGTGACGCCATGATTTTGCGATGCTTGGTGCCCAAAAAGGTTCACAGCAAAGCCGCGATTCTATAAAGAAAGAAATTAGTCCTGACTCCTTGACTTACACATCAACCTGCTTCAGAGTTAAACGCTTAAACTTCACGAACAACACCTTGTATCAGCGCAAGCCTGTACCCTGCTCTCCCATACGCTGTTGAGCCTACGTGGCACAGTCACATTAACACTCACCCCTGCCTCCACCCTAGAACAAACATCACAACCACCACCCGCCTTTCCTCCCAACCTTCCTTTCTTCTCACTCCTAAAACAACATCATGACTTGAGAAACATAAGATGGAAAACCCACATCCAACATAATTACTGCCAATATTTCACATAAATAACCCCCGCCCCCCCAAAGAAATAAGACTAGTAAATGAAAAGAAAAAAAAACAGTTTTTTACAGTATTTTAGGCAGTGTCAATTTAATAGAAAGCAATACGTTCCCACAAGGCTATCTGAAAACAAACTTACGTTCAAAAACAAAATTTCATTCAC
The DNA here is from genome assembly GCA_018155175.1 of Sinocyclocheilus anophthalmus. Taxonomy (NCBI): domain Eukaryota; kingdom Metazoa; phylum Chordata; class Actinopteri; order Cypriniformes; family Cyprinidae; genus Sinocyclocheilus; species Sinocyclocheilus anophthalmus. Next base: position 268,927 of record JADLZN010008064.1, read on the forward strand.
CTGCTTGCACTCTTAGTTCCACCCAAGCGGCAACCTCCCACTCTCTCTCGTGAGTCGTGAAGCCAACATGGAAGTGACTTAAACTGTTATTCGTCAACTGGCCCTTATAGGCTGGCTCCAAAGGGAGAAGGGTATAATTGCAGCCTGGAGATCTCCAAATGGGGGCTGGAACTCCAAAACGGGGTGGAAGCTCCAAAATAGGGCGTGGCTTCCTCCCATTGACAGACAGGCACATGACACGCATGCGCAATTCCCCCCCCCCAATCCACTTCAGTGCAAACTCCGACCCACAGCTGATTCTAAAGAATTTATTGGTTGTGTCAATTAGTGTTGATTTCCTACATTATGCTACAAAAAATGCTAAACCCTAAACCTACCCCACCTGACCCTAACCTTAACCAGTGAAATTCACCACGGCGAGATTGTAGTAAAGAAAGTTGCAGTTCAGGAGATAAACAGTTAATAAGATTATGCAATTTGAGACTGTTCCGTAACTCCCCAACCGGAACTTACCGGACAATGGCACCTTTTTAGTTATAGCCAGCGTCACTACCCCCTCCTACCCTGCAAATTTCGAGCCCCGGGATGCCCCTGTTGCTTAGAACAAAGCGATAGAGTGAAATCTTTCCCCTGCGCTGCACTGGGACGTCTCGCGGGAGAGCTCGTGGGTGATTCTTGTTTATATCATTAAGCAGAGGTTCAATCTCCAGTCCGAACACCACTGGCCACGAGCATTGGGCTCTGCTCTCACGTAGAATATTTACTTATATAGCATATTTTTTTTTATATTAACTAGAAACAATGTTTAATTTATAATGTTTTATTTTGAATTGTAAGTCAATAACAATTGGCCGAAGCCAGAGCCAATGGCGAAAGTCTTTGCGCAAAATGACCCCGCCCCATTTTGGAGGTTCTGTCCACTTTTGGAGTTCACACCCCATTTTGGAGATCTCCGGTCTGCAGTTATACCTACTTGGAGAAAGGGAGTCAGTCCCATAGACTCCCCATGTTAAAATGCCCAACTTTACAGCAGAAAAAAAACATGTTTACAGCCTGGTTAAAAAAATTATTTTGGTCTATATAGCTAATTTTGCCCTTCATGACAACTGTGAGGGGGGTGAATTTTTTTATAACTCATCCGTTTAAATTATATTAAGCCTTAAAGTTCTGCATAATTAAGGGCACGGCCACTTAAGTGACAGGTGGATTGCTACTGCTGTCACCGCGGTCGAGCTAGGTGGGCGTGGTTTCAGCAACCACCTCCCGCCTCTTTGACCATTTTCGATTATCCGGGAGTGATGCCCGGTGACGCGCTTCCAAGATGGCGACGGCCGGCTCCGCCCACTTTAGGCTTCAAAAACGCTCTTCGGAAACCTACGGGTGACGTCACGGACACTACGTTCGTGTTTTTATACAGTCTATGGTTCCACCACTAGTTTCCTCCCCTGTCCCAAATGCATGACAAATTGTTTTCCTAGCTTCACAACTATACTCATGAAAAAAAATAAAATCGCATGCTGACCTTCTAATGTCCTACAGAGATGTTATCCATTCTTCCTGGTTGAAAACACTCCGTAAATAACTAGCAGCCTACAACATTTAACTTCAAAATGTATAGTGCTTGTGCTTGCATGTCACATTTTTTAACCACTTTTTAAATGTTGCTTTTTGATTTGCATGGACTTTGCAGCAAAAATCTCTTTCCCAGGGCAAGACGAGAGGAAAAAGAGGGAAAACAGGTACTTCCTGTAAGTTTTCATATCTAAACCACAGAACAATGAACAATTCATCAGAAAAAGGAGTGACCATCCAGGTGATTCAGATGTCTGGGTAACTATTCCTCCTGTTTTACTCGACCTACTTCTTGAATGACATAATTCTCGCTGAGTGACAACTCCAGGACAGCGAGGCATGCTTTACTCGGTCATGTGATTACTCCAGACAAGGGCTGTAGTCATGCATTATCTCACAACGTAATGACATCAGAGGGCAAAAAGGCTCCTTATGCATAAACTCGCTATCTGACTAAAACTACATCTGCTCCATAAATACTACACCAGAATGGAAAATAGGTCACTATTGGAATTTTTTTTGTTTTCGTCTTCACCAGTTTTCATGTATCCATTACATGTTTCTGAGTCCTAATATTTTTATTAATTTCCTGCAGCAGGTTCATGTCCGCTGTAGGTATCATTATCATGCTCTGAAACAGCACAACTGTTCATGGTATCTAAAACAGATCTGTGCAAAGTGAATTTACTACTTTATAGTTAAACTGTCGAAAAGTAAAACATTTACAAGGTCACAACTCCAAGGAAAAAGCCAAACTGTTCATCTCTGATGACTTCCATACACACAAGTATTGTGCTACAACATGAACAGAACCCTCTAGAATTTCCTCTTAAAACACAGAAAAGCCTGAATGAAGCCACTAAATGTTTAAAACGCAGCAAACGCACCTGTCAGCTACAGCTCTCCGGCATACAGTTCATGTAAAACTGTAAAACAAACCCTCAGGCTGACAAAAGAAGTTCCTTATAAAGCTTTATACTGTCTGTGTACTTACAGCACCTGTCTGTCCGACGTCTGTGATCCGGTCATGAGCAGCTGTAATGTGTATATCTTGCTGACAATCATGCAGGTTTTTCCAGGTGATTCTGAAACAATGACATCATCCCTATCAGCACACACCTGTTTCCTCAGGAAGCTCCTCCCACTTTCCTGCCTTTAAAGGGACAGACAGGGTACCACAAAAAAACCATGTGACAACTCATAAAGAACATTATCTGTTTGGACAGACACAGTCATGTGAGCCAATGCCAAACAGTGTGTTTTAGACAAATATGACCTCACTCAGATAGCAAATATGACTTGAGACAGTTAGCAGAGACTGAATACAGAGCCAGTCAGCCAAATATAAATAAGTACAACCATTAATGTCATGTGAGGGCTTGTTTTTTGTGTTGCATTGCAAATGCCTCAGGATGAATTATTTTTAAAAGGACAACAGCCATTTTATATTAATCAGCTGACACATTCTTAAATGACACAAACTTTAGACGTTTTATAAACACTGGCTTTAATAGAAGCTTATAAGAGCTATTTAGTAGGTCCACATGCTTAGAAGATTAAACCCCGAAATGTCGCTTAAAATTAGCAACTGAAATGTCATTCATAGCCAGAAACATCAATGAATACCATATGGGATATTTTTGGCTGTAATCCTCTTTGTCATAATAAAGTGGCACTGTTGCCTGGATGGATGACGAAAGGGTGTATAGGTCTAATTTCATCACTAATTTGTCCTGAAAATCTGTTATTAGTAGCTAAGCCTTTCTAAGAGGTCTGCTAATTAAGACATAATTAAAACCAAAGCAGTTAAACATTAAGAACTTGTCATCAGTAATCTTAATCTGCCATTCACATTAAGACATTCAACCAACTGAACTCAAGATATATATATAGCTGATGTGCAAAATGAAATAAAATAATATTAGGTGCCTTTTTGCCCTTATTGTGACCTCCATATTGGTAAAGACCATTCCAACCAAGGTAATTAAAGTAAACTTCATTATTTAAAAACGTTCATTATGTGAAATAAAATAAACAATAACTAAAATAAAATAAAATATTAATGATAAAATATATTTATTTCAGCTATTTGCCAAGGCACCATTTAACTAGTTTAACTCGAAAATAAAAACTTGAAAGCTACGTATTAAAAAAAAACCTAAAACTAACTAACATTTAAACGAAAATGGAAAATACAAAACTAAAAACTGATTCAATATATTAATAAAAACTATAATGGCATCTCATTGATGCTAAAATAACACTTGTCCAACAGATGTGCTTATGCAATATATCAAATACATTTTTTATTAAACAAATTTAAATCATGCAATTATTCATCGTTTCATCCAAATAATAAACTAGTAGAAACACCTTAGTTGCACACTGTATTGCCAAATTGTGTAAGTATAAATTGTCAACTAATTCAACCATTTAATCTTAAATGGAACATTACATAAAAATAATAATACAAAAAAAGTTTTAAACCTTGTCTAAGAGTGAAGAAAGAGTTTTATCACTGGCAAATAAATTCAAATCCAACCTCATATCAATAGTAATACTCATGGCTGACCTGTTTACATGGTCACTCGCTATGCGACAAAAGTGCCCTCAAACAGAGGCTTGTGGGGGTTAAATTTGGATTCCACTACAGCATCCATCAATATCTGCGCCGTGTCTCTGGGTGGTCAGTAGTACACGCACAGTAGCCATTCACAAATGTGTGCTGTGCTCCCATGGGAATTCTGGGGGAGGGTAAAAATAGTCCAGAGTTCCAAATGGGTGCCTTTCTCAGAATTTCTGTCCCTCAGCATGTTTCCACCATAGACTGTATAAAAACATGGACGTAGTGTCCGTGACGTCACCCGTAGGTTTCTGAAGAGCGGTTTTGAAGCCCAAAGTGGGCGGAGCCGGCCGTCGCCATCTTGGCAGAGCGTCACCATGCGTCACTCCTGGATAATCGAAAATGGGCAAAGAGGCGGGAGCTGGTTGCTGAAGCCACGCCCACCTAGCTCGACGGCAGTGACAGCAGCAGCAATCCACCTGTCACTCAAGTGGTCACACCCTTAATTATGCAGAACTTTAAGGCTTAATATAATTTAAACGGATGAGTTATAAAAAAAAAATGTCACCCCCCTCACAGTTGTCACAAAGGGCAAAATTAGCTATATAGACCAAAACCACTTTTTGAACCAGGCTGCAAACATATTTTTTTCTGCTGTAAAGTTGGGCATTTTAACATGGGGAGTCTATGGGACTGACTCCCTTTTGGAGCTAGCCTCTAGCGGCCAGTCGATGAATTGCAGTTTTAGTCACTTCCATGTTGGTTTCACGAGAGAGACCGGAAGGTTGCCGCTTGGTTTCCATTGTTGAACTTGGCCTCTGAAGTTTCTCTATTCTTTTATCATCTATAAACACTGTGGTCTCAACCATGAAATTATTATGGCTGAGATAAGAATGTGGATATTGTGTTTTCATTTAAAGCCTGTCTGGGTCGAAATCATTTGGGTTATACTGTTCTCTTCATTTCATCAAGAGAGTGCAGAAGTTATTAGCCAAGCAAAGTCTCCAAGAGTCTTTCATTTTTAGATGGCTTAGGCATACAGGGTGTAGACTTCTTTACAGCAGCCCACAAGTCCATGTCTTCAGTTAATTTAAGTTTATTGCCACATCAGCTTCACAGGCTATTTCATGGCAAAGATTATACATTAAAAATATAGTAGAACACAAAATACAAATACAAACATAACTAAATGAATAAGAACAATTGTAAAAAGTCTTACAAAGATTTTTCTATAAAAGATATTTTAAATTTACTTTTGAAAGAAATTGTAAGATTTTCAACTCCATATCTTCATGGCTGTGTAGAAATGTCATGGTTTTTTAAGGAATGTCCATGACTCAAGCTTTTTCAATAATACACAGAGATATTTAAGCAGAAACAGATGGGAGGGAGAGAGAGAAGGAATAGGAGGGAGTGAAAAAAGAAATAAAAAATCCTATTCAATGATTCACAGATGCCCATTCAAAACAAGGTCGACCAGTTTTTGTAACAAATTTAGTCTTTTTTACCTCAGACATCATGATTGTTTCCAATAAACATCATAACTTCCCTCACCAGCCTAGTGACCTACAGGAGGTCATGTCATAGCTTAAACACACTGTGTAATGACCCTGTATGTCAAATACACTGTCAGCTTCAATTAATGTTCAGTTCGGTGCCTCCAAATCCAATTATTTGTTAAAGCTACTGTGGATCTTTTCTATGGGAACAGCAAATAGTTCACATGCACCCCACAATGAGACAAGAAGCACAGGGCCTCTGTTAATTATGTTTGAGAAAGACTGTGGAAGTCTCGTGTTTAGACATCAGCCTTTTAAGGCCGGCTGATGTCCAACAGGTTTTTAACGGTAACTAACCTACACAAGACATTTTAGGAAACAGCTATAAAAAACTAAATGAAGAAGTGATAGGAAATATGTTTACAGGGGAAGCAATGAGCTAAAATGTTTACACTATATGACATCTGTAGGAGGGTCATCCATAATTAATAAAACATGGTATGTAACTTACACATCACTTTTGCACAGCATGTAGAAAATACAAGTATAAATACTACTAACTACATACTGTGGTCACAAAAAGTATATGTATGCTAAATCCACACTTTAAAAGACCTTGAGACTTTAATACAAAATACAAATGTTAAACAATCATTCAAAAGTTTGGGGTCAGTTTAACCTTTTTTAAGTTAATATAAAATTAATCTTTTTTTTTTTTTTAGCAAAGACGAACTAAATTAACCACAAAAAGTGTCAAAACAAATTAATAATGTTTACGAAAGATTTCTAGTTCAAATGTACTTTCTATTCATCCAAAAAATCATGAGAAAATATATCATGGTTTCCACAAAAATATTAAACACACAAACATTAATAATAATATGGAACATTTTTGAGCACCAAATCAGCATATTAAAATGAGTTCTGAAGGATCATGTGACACATGAAGACTTGAGTAATGGCTAACTGAGTAACTTCAAAATTCACTGTACACATTTATACAGAAAGTTTTTTAAAGTCTTGTGGCTTCAGAGACTGTTACATAATGATTTAGACTGTCACACAGGTTACATGTAAGAGGAGGGTCTCACTATCAGCTACAGGCCAGCAGACAGAATTTAATGAGAAACAGGCAGGTGCGTGTGAGCAACACTCGAAAGAGAGCTGGACTGCTGAAAGCCTTATTCTTTCTTCATTTCGCTTTCTAAAAGCATTTCTACAAACAATTAATAAAGAATAAGAAACATAAGGGCAATACAGACAAAAACTAGAAAACACATAGCCATTAAAATCCTACAAAGACACACTGACACAGTGGCTACAAATCATATTTGGACAGTTAAGCCACAATTGTTGGTTTGATACTTTATTACCAATGCAATAAAATTCATAAATTTTTAAGTGTGAATTAAAAGTTCAAATACCTTTTAGGGAAACGGTCCATTAGAAAATGACCAAAGCCGTTATATAGCGAGACTTGTATCACTGTGAAAAAGAAGTAATGCGGGTCTGGCTGCATTATTCTTGTAGAAGAGTTTTGCCACTTACAAGTCATAACCGTACGTGTGATTATTTATTGGAATTTACTCAGTCTGTTTAAGATTTTAGTCTGTAATATGCAATTCATGCAAGTAGGATATTATGTAATATTGACAGGCGATGACCGTCCAAATGTGCAAGATTATTTACACTGACTGCTGTGAGACTTGCAAACTGAAAAGCAATAAACCAACTACATGTGCAATGCCAGCAGCAGTGTCAGTCTCATTACATTCTCCTCACTGTCCATGACACGTTTTACTGGGCTGCAGACTATACGAAAAAAATAACTCTTATTATTTTTGTTATAAAATCCTCAAAGTTCATTAAAAAAAAGCATTTACACAGACATAAAAAGTCATATATAAGCTGCTTCTACCTTCCATTAAAAAAATTTAATTAATTAATTTAAAAAAAAACTATAAAAATTGTGCCATTGGGATGCAAAGAAATCCCGTCACTTTTTTGTCTTATGTACACACAGTATACTAAAAAAGTATTGGTACCTGTCATACAAAAGGGACTCTGCCCTGTCATTTCCGTAAATTGTCTTAACCTGTAATCACAAATGACTGTGATTGGTTCATCATGACCAGTGCTGATGAAAGCAAAAGGAAAAACATGACAGCATCATTATGAGTGCATCTATATGGAGAAGAATTATCATTCACCATACATATGGAAGAGTATATGAAATAGTAGAATCATTACACGTTTCTATGACAATCTGTTGTTAAATTCTGTTTGGCATGAACAGCAGCTTATTTGGGTTTCCTCTGCATAGAGTGAGCGCATATACCATCACAGAGAGAGGAGTGCATCTGAGCTGAGAGTGCATATCTGCAGCCAGACTCTACTGGGGGCTTGATGAAGCAGGAAAACTGCTCTCACAAAGAAAAGACTTTGGATAATATCAAATGAAGACAGAGTTTTGATTTACACATGAATGTCCCCCACTCAGCTCAAATGTTCCTTTACCTTGAGAAGTTTAATAAAAGTTACCCTCAAGGGCTTTTCTGTCCCTTCCCGTCATAAGCCCTTAAAAGCATGTTGTGAAATTTACAGGAATCCCATACACCCCCCAACCAATTAGCCAGACTGAAGGCTCTGTCTGCTGATGAATGCATGGGAGCGTAGGCCCTCGAGGAGTGACCATCAGTATGTTAATTTATTCATTTCTCAATTTTACATAACAATTAGTAGGCTTCTTTTGCATGCATGCCAGGGCTCTTATTTACTTTTCACAGAGACATTGCTAAAGGAAGAGTGATGAGAGAATATAAAGGGAAGGTTTAGATGGAGGGCTGTCTATTTTGATCACTCCTCTTCGCAGTGTTAATGGAGACATCTCCTCCTTGTTTATGTAACACACCATCACACACTGAAAACGAACTGATTTTTGTGCACGCAAATAAACCAACTCATTAAACTCTAATCATTCTGTTCAATATAGGAAGAAAATCCAAAGTTTATGAATACTATTATGGTTTTATCATCTTGTAATTTCCTCAGAACAGTAGGTAATAGGAATAAATAGATCTCAAAGCAGATGTGTCCATCTCCAGACAAACAACAAATCCAAAAATAATGAACCACAGATAGATAGATGCTTTGTTCAAAACTTCACAATCAACTTCATGCACTCATATGGAGATGCTGAAAGTGCACTAACAAAGATAGATAGATAGTCTTTCAGCACACCTGAATGACCTACACATCTCACTCTCTCTGCCTCTCACCTGCACAGCCTCTGAAACGCCACCAGATGACATTGGCGGCTAGAGGACAATCAAGTGTATTGAAAAGATGAGAAACCGCTACGTCACTGAAAATGGTGAGCACATTATGGTCTTATGCTGGGTAAGTTAACACGCACAAGACGGGACCATCAATAAATCACCTCCAAATATACAATATCATTTTTTCTGTGATGTAGGCTGTATTTAAACGTTATAGAAAATAAAAAATGTGAAAATGCATGCGTAATTTGCCATGTATGATAGAATTGATGCATGCATCGACACGGTCGAGGCTCGACCATGTGGTTATTCTACTACGTGGAGAACTTCTCTAGATGCGCAGCGTTGTGTTCGCCACAACGCACAGTGTGCACAGCTTCGTCAGCACATCACTGCATGTGAGATATAGCGTCTCCTTCGCACTATGCATGTATTATAATACAACCCTCTCGGAGAAGCGTGGCTAAAAATTAAAAAAAGAAAACGCCGATTTGAAATACGCCGTGCTGCGTAAATGATTAAATCCATTTGTTCGGACAGTGATGCATCCCTATGTTTGTTTACTAGATCAGCACATGCCTGTGGAAGAGCAGCTACGTCTTAACTTCCCAACTCACACAGCAAAACGTCTTCTCTGCCCTTTTTCATGTCGGAGGAACAGCCACTGCTTCGATAGGATGGTGAAAGGAGGGTTTCCTTACCTTGCAGTATGCATCCTCCTCCTGGCTGGTCGGCAGGGTGAAAATCTGTTATTTTCTGCCGCTAAACCTTAAACATCCCTCAGCGTCACTGTGTGCTGCAGCCAAGGCAACCAACTCTCGCGATGTTTGGCGTTTCAGGTGTCGACGGAGTTGGGATGGTTGTAAATACAGGGGTTCATAAGGACTAATGGGAATCGTTCATTTTTGAACGACATCAATTCCATTAACGACTTTTAGTAAATTTTTGGGAAATGATTCTTTGCAATGTAACTCTACAAGGAGCCCAGAATACTAAGCGATGACACAGGGTGACAGTCTTTTTTTTTATCCTACTATTATACTAAACATTTCAGACATATTTAAATAAAGAAACAGTTCTTGGGTATTTTGAGTCAGACATGACAAAATAAAAACGAAGTAGCCTCCATGTTCGGTAGATTTGTGAGTCACATTAATTCGGTTATTGTTATTTTATATATTTATTTTAATGCTTTAAAGAGAACTGGTTCATGCAAGTAATTTGTTCGAGAATTGAACACTTGCATTGCACATTTTTCATTCACTAAAAATAACTGGCTCATAAAATTGATTGTGAAAGTCCTCATGAAATATTGCTTACAACCTGCTGGCTGTGGTTAGTATTAGTACCATAAAACACAGGCAAATATACTTATGACCCACTTTATGCTTCCCAATTTAATTATAGTCACAAACGACACAGTTTATTCATGAAAGACCACAACAAAAATATAAGCAATCAATCATTTATTAAAGAATGGGCATGTAGTGGTGTGACGGCAGTAGTTTAGAGTTTTTATTTTTGAATTTTTGCATTAATGTTTGTGAAGACATGGATATGATTAGTATATTAATATGCATAATGTGCTCATGTTACATGTAATAATAGTAATGTACTATAGCAGAAACTGTGTATGTTCCACAACATTATAATCATAAATACATGATGATCATGACTATAATCTGTATTTACTCGTGTAAATGACACCATAATGAAATTGTAAAATGGAACTTTAGTTTATTTAAAGGGAGGTTACAGATTATGCAGTCAAAACTGTTTACCTTTATGTAAGTGACAGAAATAAAGCAGCATGTGCCAAGCAGTCCATCACTGAGAGTGCTAACATGACATTGTTGCCGAAGAGACATCATGCTCATTTGTCTGGCAACATAACAAGCGAATCAAAACTTCAGTCTCCACCTGACTCCTTCATTTAAGTTGGTACGCTTCATGCAAAAAAATAAAAATCCTCAACAAATACATTTCTTTGTTTAAAGCTCACATTCAGAGGCAGATTTAGATTCAAAGTTACATGTACAGTGAGAGAGGTTTGCCATTCTCCTGATGGATTGTTGCATTGTGACTGTGTGCACAGGTGTGTGTGTATCTGGTTATTAGAGTGCAGGGTAATTAGGACAGGTATACATTTTTTTTGTTTTTTTGTTTTTTTTGTTTGGGTTGTAGGTTCACAGGTCGTCAGTCTCCCCATCAAATGGTATAGTATCCAACTCCATGTGAATGCTGCCTGGTTCACCACTGCCCGCCCAGCCGATGGGTGTGCGGTTGAAAGAGGGTCGTGAACCGATATCATGTTGGTACACCACTGCCGGTTCAGGCTCCTCAGTGGCCACCTCGATGTCTGGCAGCTGAAAGGTCATCAGCTGTGTGGCCTTCTCAAAACCTCCATAAGGGAGAGCACTCCTAAAAAGAGATTGACCAATTAAAGGCAAAAAGGAAACCATATGTCTGAAAAAGTACTATTGTTGCATGCAAAGGAAAAGAGGAGAGGCAGATTGCCCAGCCTATACCAAGAAATGCAGCTGCACCTGTTGAAGCACTTATATTTGCGCAGCTCCTTTTGAGAGCAGGGTCCTGGCATTTGAGCCTTCATTGTGGCTACAAGTTCTTCGTTGCCCTTCATAGCCCGTTCCCAAGGGGAAACGTATGTATTCACATATGCGGCCCTCTTTTTTGCTTTTTCCAAAGCAGACTTAGAACGTTCCTCACCTATAGAGAAATATAAACTGATTGAAGGTAAATGCATTCCATTAGTAAAAGTGTGTGTTCCATTAGTTAAAGACATAGTTCACTCAAAAATTTAAATTCTGTCTTCTATCATTTACTTACCCTCATCATTCCAAATCTGTATGACTGGTTTTATCCACACAATGAAAAAATTTATTTACATTTATGGGAAAACTGTCCCTTTAACAAAAAAAAATTATTTTAGTATTATTTATATACTATTAGAATTTCCATTAGCTTTATTTGTATAGTTTATATTTTCATTGGTTTGGTTTTTGAATTGGCTTTTATTTTATATTTTATATTTAGTTTACATTTTAATTGTAGTTTCATTTTTTAACATTTTGTAATATGCTTATGTCATTTTTATTAGTTTTTATGTTTGTAAATATTGCTATGTAGGTTTCATTTTTTATTTGTTTTAGTAATTTTAGTACTTCAACTTTAAGTTCAGTTGCCAAAGCAACATTTCTAATTTTCTATTAGTTTAAGTTTTTCATCTAATATATGTTTTTTTATTTTATTTCAGTTTTTAATACACTGTAAAAAAATACAAATCCATAAATCTAGGGCTTCTTTTCTTAAATCTTTTACAGGTGTTTTACCTGTAGTTTGAATTTTGCACTTCATTACATTGTGTTTTACAAAGTTTGAATTTTGCACTTCATTACATTGTGTTTTACGGTTAACGGAAATGGCCATAAAATTATTGAAATTAATGGCAGAAAATTACCAGTAGTTTTTTTACTTTTATTTATTTTTGTTTGTTTTGTTTTGTTTACAGAGTAGTTTTAGTTTTAGGTACCAAAATAAAAAAAACAAAAATACAATAAAACACTCAAACGATAATAACCCTGTTTAACACAAGTTTCATGGTGAGTCTCCATGGCAGTTTCTAGTGTGGGTGAGCTGGCTAGTGTATAAAGGTCTCCATCTGGGTTCCTACTCACTCTGTGAGGCATCTCCTGACACACCATCCTTCCCCCCTGCTCCTCCTGCCACTCCGGCACCTCCAGCGAGCCCACCTGCTTGCAGCCCACCCCCTGCTCCCTTTCCATAGCTTCCGGGTTTAGGAGGAGGTACTGGTGCTTGGCCGGCTCCACCAGCCTGGCCAGCCATCTGTCCACCAATCAGGCGGCCACCAACATCCATCATCTGGCCCCCTAGGCTGGGCACGAACTTTTGGAGGTTATCCTTTACACAGAGTAACATAATAATTAGTGGAAGAGTTTCCAAATCAGCATTCAAATCACGCTTAGAATGTTACATTTAAATAAGAAATAAAGAATCAGAATAGGATGAATGTAGAACACTGAGATTTAGGAATAATGATCATTTAAAGCAAGTAATCTGACAACAAATACACAGATGTTGATAGCTCTTTGCCTGCCTTACCATGGACTCACTACTGAAGAAGTCAGGATTATTCTCATAGATGAACTTCTCCACACGAATCTGCCTCATCTTGAACATCTTGGAGCCTTTGTTCTTCATTAGGGATAGTTCCTCCAGCATGATATCCTTGGGTGCCCTGATCTTTTTCCCCAAGTCAAATTCTGAGGCCTCAGGCTCTGATTCATACTCTAGGAAACAAAAAGAGTCGTTATTCACTAATATGCTAGTTTTATGTTTATCATTTAATGACAGAATTCTGAGTCTAATTCCTTTACAAAACACCACAATCAATTTTCAGATCAAAAGTATCTGGCAAACTAGTAAATGAAATGTATATTAACATAAAGTGCAATCAGCATTGTAATACTCTCATGTACTTTAACTGTGCGTGGTATTATCAGACCATGCTTGGGAAGAAAAAAAATGTCCCGGATTCTCTTGTATCAAGTGTCGTCATTCATATTTATACAGATGTATCTATTTTTTCTGCATTGTAATCATAACAGTATCTAAATAGCTATTAGTCATCCTACCACCCACTGTTTGTGCTGGAAAATCACCCACAGTTCCTTGGAAATGTTCATAACAGTATTAATATGTAAACAATAAAATCATTTGAACGATATCAAGTCTATGCAGTAAATTTAACATCCCTGCATGGAATAAGTGACTGTTTCCTCATATCAAAATAATGCTGCCTTAAGGAAAAACATTTAAACATGTATCAGGATTGCAAGAGTCTGTCCATTCTTCCACAACAACAATTTTTCACTCACATTCAAAAGTATGAAAAAAGAACATATCAATTAGACTTAATTTCGGCTGGAGACACTTATGTAATGTTCTTTCAGTGGAGTAAATGTCCCATGATTATAATGATGAAGGGGAGGGAGAGGTTCTCCGGTAATAATCAGAGACACAGCTGACATTTCAGCTATGAAATCTACAAAATACATGTAGTTGCTGACATATTACTCCTCATTAAAACATATTAAATCCAAAAGCATGAAACCTTAGTGACAGGCCCTGAAATGAAGATGACGTTCCCAATAAACAGTTTGTGAAACCTTATAAGATTGAGCGGGTTGTATACTATCTGTGTTATGGCATGTCCATAGTCTAATCTCTTTAATAACATCTTTCAAAGAAGACACCTTCTCACCAGTCAGGAAGGCTAAACAAACACACTCTTTAATTATATAATTATAATGTATGGTGGTGGATGAGGAGATACCCCCTGACAATGTGAAGAGCTTTGAGTGCCTAGAAAAGCGCTATATAAATGTAATGAATTATTCCTTAATTTTATTTATGAAAATCCTGTTATTTAGTCCTAAAGACCTTAGTATCATGTTATTCTAAGCAAAGCTTTCTAAAATTTGACATGAATATATACAGTATATATTTGACATGATTTGCTCACCAAGTGACAGGGAATACAGTGGATAATGTTATGAAATATTATTACAGTTTAAAAGCATGTTATTTTAAATAATAATATTTTTAAACTATATTTCTTGTGATTCTTCAAAGCTGATTTGTCAGCAACCATTACTCCAGTCTTCTGTATGATCTTATGAAAATTACTGTATATGTTGATTTGGTACTCATATTTCTTACTTATTAATTATTAATGCTGAACATAGTTGTGCTGCTTAATATTTTTTATAAACTGGAACATTACATGTCAAAAGGTTGGTTTAAATACTTAAAATACTTTTATTCTGCAAGTATGCATTAATTTGATTAAAAGTGACAGTAAAGATGTTACAAACTATTTCTATTTCAAATAAATGCTGTTCTTTTGAACTTTTTATTAATCACAAAAATTTTAAGCAGCAAAAAACTGGTAACAATAATAACCATTATTCATGACTGAGTGCCCAATAACAGCTGAGCACCAAATCAGCATAATAAAATAATTTCTAAAGGATTATGTGACACTGAAGATTGGATAATGACTGCTAAAAATTCTGAATAAATTACATTATAAAATATATTAAAACAGAAAACAGTAGCTTCAAATTGTACTGTAATTCCCTTTCATTACTTTATAACCATAACTTTCCTGAAAATCAAAAAGTATCATCTCAGGTGACATTTTTTAAGCTGCCTAATAAGTTTGGAAGTATGGAATGATTACGCAAAAATCAAGCACAAAGCTGAAGTTGTGGGTGTTTTACCATCTTGGGTTATGTGTGACAGGTCAGTGATGATCTTGGAGAGCTTTTTCCTCTTGTTGGGTGGAGCTGGTGTTCCTGACAGAGGCATGATTCCAGACTGGGAAAACAGAGATCAGAGTAGATTTAATAATATGCTAAAATGTATCTCTGTCTTCTCATTTTGCAGTAGTTTGGAGTAGTTTCTAGTTGAAAGTAAATTAACCGGTATCATTTTTGTGCTGTAAGCAAACTCTGCAGATGACACTGTTAATCCCTGAGGAATAATAGAGAAGAACAAACACTTTCTGAGTGTAATGAACAACTTCACATTCCTCAGAATCCAAGGACAAGTAGATGTATGAAGTCAAATATAATTCACTACAGTGTTTGATTTGTTTGAGCCTTACAGAATAATTAGTATATGAGCCTTACAAAAAAGCAAACTCTGGAATCGCAGAAGAAATGACAAGAAATAAAAAAAAACTTACGGTTTATGAGGTCGGCTCATTCCTACTAATTTCTAAAATGAAAAAACTATTTATTAATTAATACTCCATGTGCTTCTTCATTTTTGTTTCTTTTTTGTATTCAAACATTTTCAAACAAAACTAAAATCACTAATTTCCCTTTCCATCCTACACTGTAAAAAAAATTCCGTAAAATTTACGGTAAAAAACCGGCAGCTGTGGTTGCCGGAATTTTACTGTAAAAAATACGGTAGCAACGTTTTAGGTTTTACGGTTTTAACTTAAATTTACAGTTAAATACCGTAATTTCATTAACTGATATAATGTTAATATACCAATCTACTGAAGTACTGAAATCTGTTTTGTACCTTTGTAATACACTGATAACCACCAAATGCAGGTGGTGATGAGAAAGTCACATGATGAACCAAAGCCCATCACAAGCAGCTTTTAAATAATAACATATATAGAAGGTGCACAGTGTCATTCACACAAACACTAAACACCATCATGGTGACACACATGACACTGAAATAATGCAATAAACATTCATTTAACAACATTAGGTGTAACACACAACCCTAATATACAAAACAGATAAGAAAAAACTAAGAAAGAACATAGTTATTTCAACAAAACAACATCAAATTTGAAATGTAACACAGGGAATTCTGGGAATGTCAATTTACGGTTATTCACTGTAAATTATACGGTATTTTTCACTTCCAAAAACGGTATACTACCGTAAAATTTATGTCCAATACATGTAATGTCCAATACAGTTTTTCACCGTGTATAGTAGGGGAATTTAGCGTTAACCATTTAACAGTTTTTTACTGTAGCATTTTTACAGTCTTTTACCGTTAAATTCACAGTCATTTTTTACAGTGTATAGTCTTTTATAAAATTCCTAAAAAAAAGCTAAATCAGTAATGACATCCTTCTCCAAGCAGTGACATCATTTTGGTACAGCACAGACATCAGTAAATATTAGCAACTATTTAATGCATATGAATTGTGTGATTTTGTGCTATTTGTTGGTTTGTCTCACTCAAAAACATTCAATCCAAATTTCACAAATCTATTTACAGATTTAATCAAACACTGAAAAATATCCAGATTTAGCTCTTTGATTTTCATGTTCCATTTTTCCTCATGCCATAGTTTTTAAAAAATGACGTTTTAATTAATGAAGCTTTAAGCAGTTTATTTTTTTACTTTCAAAGTCTGGGCATGGAGGTCCAATTAAAGTGCAGTTTAGGCCTATCTTTTAATTTTTTTTCATTAGCTTTCCAGCACATGGTGTATCTGCTATTTTTTAAGGCTCTGTTAATGGCAAACACTGCATCGACTTGACTGTAACTCAATACAGTATGGCTATTTTTAAAGCAAGACCTTTTAGTGGCGAGCCATGGCGTTGGTTTTTATTGTCAGATACTCAGGATTGGTCACAAACATACACACATAAACACATGTACACTGTTACTTAATGCTTTGTAGAAATAGGAAATCTCCCCCTTTTCCCCCCTCAACTGAAACCACCACGTACTGATGTGTGGTGAGACGGGGGGGGGGGGGGGGGGGGTTGCTCACAGACCCCCTGTAAAATAACCACAAGCTGGGGTCCACCGGGCTTAAGTTCCACCAGCTGGACAGTACTGGCTTTGCATTCCACATAAAATCATCAGCCAGGTTGAGTGGGAGTTTTTAGCACATTCCACTTTCTGGCAGCAAAAAGGTGCTGGAGTATTCAAACTTGAATATTACAATCAATCCAAACTTAAATGAGAATGTTTGCGTCAGTGCTTGCAAACTTTTAGAGTGGGTATCGCACCAGCAACAGGAGTTACTGCTGGTCTTGTTTTCACTGCCGTCATGCAGCTGTTAGTTGAACAGTGTGTGCGATTAGTAAAGTGACAGAACAAAATCACATAATCCACTTACCAAGGCTCTAGACTGCTTACAGGAAGTGGTCTCAAAGGTACAGTGAAAATAGGAAAAGGTTTGTTGCTAAGAAGTTTACCAATTCCAGGGTACCTTTGACCTGTGGCTGGACCAAGAACCCAAGGCGTGCAAAATCCAGTTGGGACTTGGATGGCAGATCTTCAGGGGGGGGGGGAGAGTCCGGTATGAAGGGGGGGGGGGGGGGGGTCATTGGTCTGCACAGCACTTTGCTGATGTGAATATCAAGAGACTCTATCTTTCTTGCAGATGCTCACTGGCTAATAGAGAGAGAGAGAGAGGACTGGGTGATATGCATAGAGTTATCCAATAGTCACCGGCACAGGGCTAGGTAGAGTTTGCCTTTTTCTCTTTCATTAATCACCTTCCCCTTGTGAGAGATTTACACCTTTTAATTCATAGGGTCCCCGTATTGTGCTAATTTATTTTTATGATAGATTTAAGCCCTCCGAGAGTCAGTGTTGGACAGGGCAGCCCATTTTACATTAATATAATTAATGAGAAAATGACTGGCAAATTCAACAATTTGCAGTCTCTCAAGTTTGATGTCGCCGTTGGTTCTAATTTAAAAGTGCAGTATAGTATGCTTTGTAACAAAGATGAATTTTTTTACTGTTACTGTTTTTATACACCACACACACCATACATATATATAATATATATATATATATATAATCAATAATCATACAGTAAATTCCCTATAATAATAATTCTCTTCATTACTCCATCATTTTCTGCCAGTCAAAAAGTAAAAAAAAAAAAAAAAAAAAAAAAAAAAGAAAAAGAAGAAAAAAAAAAAAAAAAAAAAAAAAAAAAAAAAAAAAAAAAAAAAAAAAAAAAAAAAAAAAAAAAAAAAAAAAAAAAAAAAAAAAAAAAAAAAAAAAAAAAAAAAATTTCTTTTGACATTTTCCCACCTGTCTCAGAGACAATGCTTATTATATCACTCTTCTCATTTACATCATTTCCACCGTATGAACCCGAGAAGTCGTCAGATTCTCTCTATATTTGTAAATTCAGGAAGGATCCACTCATAAATGGAATCTAAGCAGGGAAAGTGTGGAGCAGCCATAAAAAGTGGCTGAACATTATCAGCCCTAAATATAGGAGGACAGCATATGCATGAGAATGGTGCCAGCTTCAGCTGTAGTCGACTCACCCAGCAGTGTGCAATACCACACTTCACCACTACTGAGTTTTAGAAGACACATTTGCTGTTGATTATACACTTGGGCATATATAAATGGCATTTATTGTGATTTGAAATTATAATAATTGTAAAGGAAACAGAAGATCTGCAGGCATGTGTGTGTGTGTGTGTACAGGTTTGTCCTTCAGTGTGGGGACCAAATGACCCTACAAGGATAGTAAAACCTGACATTTGTCATCTTGTGGGGACCAGCCAGCAGTTGGGGGGGGATAATTAAAATGACTAAATTATTAAAAATACTAAAGTATGTTTATCTAAAATATAAAAATTGAAAAAGATTTCTGTAAGGGGGTTTAGGGGTAGATTTAGTTTGAGTGGATATCAAATATTGCTAGATCACTATAAAAAGGATAGAAGTCTATGAACGCTGTACAAAAAACAAACAAACAAAAAAACTAAAATATGCAGTCACATTTCATACTTTTGAAAAGTGGGACATAAGCGCCACCATGTGGGGATTAGTCTTTCTCACCCCATAAAACATGTTTTTATTCTTTCTAAAAGAAACACTTTGACACTGCTAATTATTTTTTTCAAATGTTAGAGTCAGACAATGAGCTTGGCTTTCTTAATCAGAGTAATTCAATGACTTTTCTTCCTTTGTAAAAAGTAATTCAGACATCATTAGGTTTGAGTGCATTCATGTGAGACATTGGGTTTGTGTCTGCATTACATACAATAGTTTGTTGCTTGCCTTGAGACAGAGACATGATATGAAATTTCAAGCATGTTTTATTGAAACTATTCATTGTATTAGAAATACAAGACACTTTCAGTTAGAATTACTTGGGTCCTAAAGTTCAGCTGAGCTCATTTTAAGCATTGCACAAATAAAATCACCAGAGACATTAAACACATTAGATTTACCAAGACAGACATATTGATCTAATGATTTGTACAACAGCCAAAATTAAGAGCACTGAACAATGTAAAGCTTTAGTCTATAAAATAAAATATGATGACACTAACTGGAAAGACAAACAAAAATGTGGCTCAGATTTTAAACACTGTATCTACTCTAGATCAACTTCTTATTCAATCTCTAAATGTAATTTTAAAAAGGAGTTCTGAAATATTCTCACCTGCCAGTACTACAATTATTATTTATTCATCCTCTCTCTATATCTAATACACATTGATATAAACTGTTTTCCTTCCTTGAACCTCAATCCATTGTTCCCCTAATGTTACAAGCCTCTTTTTTCTTAAGACACTGTCATGTTTTTGAGGACTTTGGGAACACATCCGAAAACAACCCATCCCCAAAATCATCAGCCTCACTGCAGCACATGCCATTCAAATATTTCATGTTGCTATGAGTATTCTGACTAATTCCAGCAAAGCCAGTTGGCTAATTAACCTTCTGATAATCCTGAACAGTGCTAGCGTTGCACTTTTCATGCCTGTCTTCATGAGACAGATTTGCTTCAGTGCTCAGATAGCCTACATGTCTTTCTCTAGGACTGTCTCCAACATTGTACCTTTCCAACACTTACTGATTTGACCACTTAAATATGTTTCTATAAAAAAATTTAAACTCAAGTTTTCATTAATGTAATCCGTTTAATATATCAATAGACAAATATAAGGACCAAAAATCGAGTCAGAGCACATTTTTAGGAACAAGCCTAGTTCCCTTTTTACTTTGCTCCTACAAATAGGCTGTGACCCTTATGCACCTGTTCAGCCCAGGCTCTGCCAGGAGATATATCATTTCTGATTGACCTAAGAGCATTCAGCAAAACAAAGCCTCAGCTTGCCTTTTTTTTCTTAGGTATTTTTCCATGCTTTCATATGTCAAGTAGATCAAGGTTTAGACCTAAGATAAGCAAAGTGACCACATTTTAGTATTTTAAAGGTGCCAAAAGAAAAACTTAATTTGAAGGAAAATATTTTAAAATACCTCAGTCCAATTGATGTAAAATGTTTTTTTTCCCCTGGTGTTATTGTCATAATGTATTTTTCCTTATCCCTATAAAATTGGGAACACTGCACAAACACATTGTCTAGCATATGTTGGATTTAAAGTCAACGTGAATTGACATTTGCATCCTTTTTTTACTGCTGTAATGCGACTCTTGTGTGTTTGCGCACACTTGGCTAATAAATGCTCACTCTGGTTCTAATGTATGAATGAAATAAGATATGCAATGGGAAAAAGAAAACAAACAAAAAAACTATGTATGACACATCTTGATGTTTTCCATTAGGAACTGACTGAATTGAAACAAACAAACAAACAAACAAATTGGGCATTACATACCCACTAGGGAGCCAGACCGAATGTTAGGATGCTTTCACACTTGGTTCAATTGCCTGGTTCGAACCCGAACTAGATTGCTCCCCCTCCCCACATCCCCCATCATCTAAGTGACATCAGCAGAGCCAGTTCAGAGGAAGAGCAAGCTACACTTTGATTGATGTTTACAAAGCCAAACAATGTTTTCCTTTGGAATAGCGTAGATAAATTGTTCACAAGAACAGGAACATGCACTGAGAAATTTAATAGATTTCATTAACAACACTGAAGGTTTTAAACATATTGATGAACATTTAGCAGAAATTCAGGATTTTTCAGCTTGAAAAGTCTCAAAACAAAACAACAAATATCCCAGATAGCACACATACGTCTACAAGATGTCTGTTAAAGATCGCTTCGTCTGGAAAGCATCTGCTGTGTACAAATATCTGATAGATGGTTTTAAGATGTCAGTTTTACATACATTCTAAATCATAAACATCTTAAAAGACATTTTCTAAATGTCTATTTGACATCTGATAGGAAACGTCCAATAGACGTATTGCAGATGAGCAAACACTAAAAAATAAGTCTTGCAGATATAAATGCAGATGTCAAATGGACATCTCCATGATGTACATGTGCTATCAGGGATACTCCACATTATATTTTCATCTAAAATGGAGAATATAATATCTTTGTATCTTCAAGTTATAATAAGTCATATTTGAAAAGTGTCAATTTTGAGACTGCAACAGAAGCAGATGTTTCAGCTTCTCCCACATGTAAAGTAACATTATCAGTGAGGAAGTGTTCCAGGCCTCCAGACGCGGGGCTGAATACCCACACGTGTTGCAATAAAGTGAGGTTTTGGAACTTGGATAGGAGACTTTACGGGGTCTGGTTTTAGGGAACTTAACTCAGGGGCACTCTTAAACTGTTTGGCAGCTTGAAGCCCAGAGAAGCTTAGGTTTGACATACTTGACATGGGAGCTGGGGGTGAATACGGCATGGGGTGAGGGATGGGCACAGCTGAAATTTTAGGGAGCTCTGGGAGGCCTGGGGCTCGTGAAGCTGCCGGAGTTGATTTGGGTACAGGTTCAGGTAGAGGGGACATCATGTCAGAACGAGAGATGTGCTCACCAAGTGTGGTCCGTGAGCGTGGTACAATCACTGTGGGGTTGAGAGTTGGTGCTGACATCGGGGTGGGAGTGGAGAATCGTTTGATTTCATACACACGTGCCGCCTTTACTGGGACCTGCTTGGGTGGTGTCAGAGTGTGGCCCTCCCTTTGTTGCCTCTGATAGGAGGAGACTGAAGACGGTGTGCTAGTGCCACCACCAAAACTGAACATTGCAGGGTTCAGTTGGTAAGGCTGCCTTCTCATAAAGTCCAAGGCTTTGATACCTTCTTTTGGGACACCATAACTACTTTTACTGCCTGTGGAACTTCGCTCAGACACCTTGGCACCCCCACGCTGCACCCCAATAGGACAGGATGGAGACAGCAAGGGGTTGTAACCTATCGGTGGAGGAG
Organism: Sinocyclocheilus anophthalmus; assembly: GCA_018155175.1. Lineage (NCBI taxonomy): Eukaryota > Metazoa > Chordata > Actinopteri > Cypriniformes > Cyprinidae > Sinocyclocheilus > Sinocyclocheilus anophthalmus. The sequence goes on from JADLZN010008064.1 coordinate 291,552, forward strand.
CACGAACATTCGGGGAATACTTCCATTGGGATGGGTTTGACAAGTTTTTTTGTGATTCAATCAAGTCTATGACTGATTGGGATTGTTGGGGTTGTAGAGGTGCAGACTGCAGATGTGGAGAGTTTACAACAAACAAATCCATGCGAGACTGTCTACGAGCAAACAACTCTGCACCTTTTCCCTCCGCCTCAGGGATCTGTGACATTTCTGGCATGACCCTTGGCTTAGGAGCCACAGGCGGTGGCACTCTTGTCCTGTTGTCATCAATGTTGTGAGTAATATTTTCTGGTTCAGAATATCCGTGCCTGGGTCTCTCGTCTAGGTTCTGCACCATAGACAATAATTCAGGGTTTGGTGAGTTTTTCTTGCTGTCAGGTATCTTAAACATTGGCTTGTGGGCCCTAGGGCGGCAGGCCTCTTGAAGAATACCAGTCCGGCTATGATTTTCACGATAGACTACAGGTGACAGCGGAGTTACAGCTGAGGGGGTGTCAGAAGCTGCAGAGGTCAAAATAGAAGAGGGTTGGGCTGGTATCGCTATAGACTGAGAAATAACAAGAGCCATAACAGGAGCCACAACGGTCACTGTGTTGTCAACAGAGATTGCTGGAGGAAGAGTTGTTTCAGCCTCTACAGGAAATTTATGTTCTTGGGTTTGAACTATGGGAGGTGGCACTGATGCAACCTGGATGTTTTCCACTGAGGAGCAGTAAAGAGCAGGTTGAGAATATGATTTCACGGATACAGAAGCAGGTGGAGGAACAGACTTTCCAGGCATAAAGGCCTGTGTGGGTATCATTTCAATAGGGACATCGGCACTCATTTGACTCATTGTGAATTGGCTAATGAAGGAGGCAGGGTTGACACCCATGGCATGCTCTTCTGATGCTGCAGAGAATGGAGGTGCAATCACAGCCACTGAAACAGGTCTGGGTATCTTCTTACTAACTGTAGGGCGAAACACAACAGGAGCAGTGGCTGCCCGACTGGTAACGCAGCCTGGGGCAAAAGGTCGGGCAGTTCTGTTTAACACAGAGCTAGTAGGAAGTTCTGCTAGAGGAGCTGGTTGTGGAGGCATCACAGTTTCTGTGGACAACACAGCGGGGACTGGTGCCATTGTGTTTGAAGTATCTCCATTAACCATGACAGGGATAGTGGGAGTGGCTTGAGATGTGCTCATCTGTGTTATGTTTTGTGTCTCTGCTGGTGGAACCTCATGATATAGTGTTTTTGAAGGTCTGGCAGATTTTGGAGCAACTGGTGGTGGCTGGACATTATGCTTCGTCAATGGGTCTGGTTGTGGTTGCGGTGTCTGTAGTCGAGGAAGTGCTTGTGTCTCTTTCAGGGCAATGCCCAGCATTTGGCTTTGTAACTGTTCTTGCGCAGCTTCCATTTTCTTTGCATGCTCCTCAGCCCTTCTCCTCTGCTGCTCAAACAACTGTGCCCCCTTCCCAGATGTATCACTCAGACCGGGACTAAGAGCACCACCCTCTCCTTCCTGACCTCTGGAAGCAGATCTTTTCTCCAGCATCTCAAGGTAGTCACTGTCCCATGTGGGATCTGGTGCAGAAGAGAAACCTTCCTCATCAAATTCTGATTCACTGCCAGGAAATATGCCATCCTCCTCTTGAGAGTCCTGCCTCATGTCCTCATCAACACTTCCAAAGCTGGTCAGAGTGTATTTCTTGGAGCGTTGTCGGCGCTTTTTAAACATTAAAACACCCTTTGAATGAGGGTTTGGTGCATCTGTCAGTAGTGAGGCAATGGTGCGGCACTTGGACCGAGCCTCTTTCACCTGTTTGTCCATGATCGTATCTCTACGGTTCAATTCTGCATAACATGAAATGAAAAATTTAAGACAGAATCGGGTTATGAATTGATGTTTATGGCTTTTAAACTATTCACTGGTATGTCTGTCAGAAATAGTGTTAAATAAAGCCAACAGTGCTCTTCTGACTCATTGGGCCTGTAGAATTGTGCAAAAAGAGTACTGAAAAATACTTGCTAAACTCAACTCCTCCGTTAACATAGGATAGTTAAAGATCTCATAAAAAGCTAAAAAAAGATCCAGTATTTCATATGGTACTGCAAAGTCGCGTGTCAAAGACCATATTCAAACAAACAAACAAAAAAGTTTTCATAGCATAACCCAATAAAACTGTATTTAATCAAAACATTTTGCAACAGGGACCATAAGAGCATAATCATTTTGCTGCAAAGTTGGTTTGTCTACCATGGGGAGATGCTTTATTTACTAGTGCTTAATTGTGGTCCCGAAGAAGAGCATGGAATGTTTAGCGTTCAGATTAGGGTTGTCTTTAGATTTATGACTGTTTATTTATGCTAGTGCTTGAAATTACATTGCTTCAAATAGCTGTGGCTCTGAAGATGCTTGTACACTTTATAAAAAGTGGTACTATGGCAATTAACCCCAAGTCTCACCTCTAAACTATTCTTTAAACCTAATCATTATTACAACAGGGAAAATAACTTTACTCTAAAATGTAATATCACTAGAATTAATTTAATGAATTAACGTAAATTGTGTGGTGTAACCATCTGTTGAATGTAATGCATATTTAATATTAATATTCCATTAATAGCACATTAGATTCCACAGTAAGTAATCTTGCCATAAACACAGATGTCAATGTGTTGTTTATCACCTGATTTGGGATCAACAAACACACATTCCGCAGGTGCGATCCAGGATCAGTGTCATACCAGTGCAATGCAGTGTCTAGGCACTGGAATGTTAAACCTGTGTAACTAAATGTATGTATCTCACTTTAGGAACACTAACCTGGCTTCTGAAGCATGATAATTTGTGACTTGCACTGATGACATTTAAGTGACTCTAAATTCCAGCCAGATGCTTCTGTACATGTTTGAAAACAATACAGAGAATACTAACAATACTTTCCAATATTTCAGCTGAGGATCTAGGTGGAGAGAATGAGCGCAGGTCTGTGAGGAGCACTGTCACCTGATATAAGCTAGCAGCTGGAGATTCTTATGCCAGCTCATGCAAAGCAGTGCTCAGGTTATCAACCCTGTGAGCCTCAGGACAAATATAGACACTGGTGCTGGCTAAAAGACTCATGACCAGCCCTCATCTCTTCAAGGGTTTACATGCAGGCGATCGCAAGCTGTGACTTTAAGCAAAGCAGGTGTTCATGACAGTATTTGAAGCCAGTCAAACATAAGAGCAATGGTCTGCATATACTCACTTGCTTGTTTTGCTTTATCCATGTATGTTAATGTGAGTTCCTCATCCACTGGATTGTCAACTGGTCCAACCATGGGCACCAACTGAGTACGAGAGCTTAGCATAAGAGCTTCTTTGGCTCTCTCTGGAGAAACAAGAGGGGGAATATTTCTGGGCTCCTGGAACCCACTGTCCTCTTCCATTAACCCTTCTCGTGGGTTTTGGTCATCCGCACTCATGGATGAGGTCTCAGTGGAGGTCTGAGAAGACCAGGCTCCATCCGGAGGGGGTTGGTAAATCACTTCTCTGCGGGCTACACCAGGCAATGCATCTTCTCTTTCTTTAGGCCCCAAAAGATTGTACACTTGGGCATCCGAGGCACTGTCATACCCACTCATTTCTGAAGTCTCTGCTCCCTCCGGTGAGGCTCGACCAGCCTTGCCAGGTGAATTGCTGGGACTACGTCGTTTCGGTTTGCGTTGCCTCTCATGAGCAGCCACGTCTGCGTCGCTGTCTGTTTCTCCGTAGTAGGCCTCACTGCCTGGCGGGGAAGTCAATCCACTGCTTCCAGTCGGGGACATCAGGGATCCGCGGTGGATCTGCCGCACACTGGACTGGTGAGGTCGGGAGCCGGATGGGGACATGGCCCTAATGGCAGCACGGTACTCTTTATCAATGCGGGGAGAAGGAGCCCGAGCAACCAGAACCACCGACTGGAAGCCAGCCAGTGCCCTGATAAACATGTAAGGAGGTAAAATAGCACAGGGGTGGTCAGAAACAGTAATTCACAACAGCACTGGCTCAGAGATCTAACTACAGTTAATACAGTCACTTACTTTCAGCTCCCATTTGAGTTAAAGACACACTTTAGCATTGGCAAAGTAAAGGATGGTTTACCTCCTAACCCGGATGTGTAGCATTCCTGGCATGCTGTCGATCAGGTTCATGGCCTGGGCATGCGACAGACTCCCACAGGAATTCTCATTGATGGATACCAGCTCATCTCCCTCACGCAGTCCAGCACGACATGCTTTACTTCGCTTACGCACCTACAGGATAAATGTGGCACTTGATAATGGATGCATAGATCAAAAAGTCTTTTAAAATGGCCCTGAATGTTTTCCATAGATTAGACAAAGGCATTGATATCACATTTCAGATTCTTTCTATCTTTAAAAGTAGATCTGCACAGAATCACAATGAGTGACGTATGAGTTTGGTCTAAACATTAACTCTATATCCATCCATCCATCTCATCCCAAAACACTTGTCTATGTCGTGTCCTATATTCATGTAGTTCACGAGTTCACACTTACATATAATAAACTGAGTAAAGGTTATGTGTATTTGACGTGCTGTCCGGGGAGAGGGGTCCGAGTTCGGCATTTAGCCCGGACCCAGAGCACTCCCCCGAGTGCTCCTCCTCGTGCTGGGGTAGGAACGGGCTGAAGGTGAGGAGTCGGAGTGGTGGAGGGTTGCTGAATTACTAGAGATAATGAAGCTAAGACTGCTTTGATTATTTATAGGGGTTCTCTCGTGCTGGTTGGATAGATGGTGTAATTACTGATGATGAATTGGCCGTGTTAATTATCTGTGCGTGCTCCTCCCAAAATTTGTTAATAAAACATCACTTAGTCTCTCTAACTCACCTATCCTGCATGTCTTCAGATTGTAAGGGAAACCATAGCACACACTCCAACCAGGTGAACCAGGGACCATCTCGATCTGAGGCGACAGTGCTACCCACTGAGCCACCATAGTTGTCCATGAAGTCAGTATGAAATATATTCAAAATATAGCCTAGTTCTTAAACAATGAACAAATCTGCTAATATCAAACGGGATCAGTCAGCAGAAATGTGCAACATTCTTCACAATACTTCAAATTTTCAAATAATTGTATCTTAATATTTACAATATGATAAATGAAATAAGAAAAACAAACACTCAGTAGGCTCGCAGACAGTTAACAGATACTGCCCATGTGCCAGTATTGTTTATTAATTGGACCATGCAATGGCATTGCTCAAAGCCCTGTCCTGTCTGTCATCTTACTCAGCACAGGAGGACAGGCTCTGATTTCAGTGGTTTTGTTCACACTGACAGGTTCACGCTTTGCTGAGGATGCAATAATCAGTCTACAAATACTTACTTTTAAATAGACCTTGTGATGGGTTAACGAATGAACTGTAACCCATCTCTGCTCTCTGCTCTTTAATACTGTGTAAAGTGAAAGTGAGTGTGACATGCTGCCAAGTATGATAACCCATACTCGGAATTAGTGCTCTGCATTTATCCCATCCTAAGTGCACACACATAGCAGTGAACACACACACCCCCGGAGCAGTGAGCAGCCATTTTGCAGTTGGGGGTTTGGTGCCTTGCTCAAGGGCACCTCAGTCGTGGTATTGATGGTGGGAGAGAGAGCTGTGCATTCACTCCTCCCACCTACAATCACTGCCGGTGCCGAGACTCAAACCTGTGACCTTTGGGTTACGAGTCCAACTCTCTAACCATTAGGCCACGACTTCCCTGAAAGAAGCTCCTGAGTCACTATACTGTTAACAGAACATATTATAGTCTGGGTGCTCCTTTGGCCTTTGAATTGTGCAGAGCAGACTAAAACATGGCATACAGGTTAGTGATCTGGGGATTCTAATCCTGTACTTGGTTGCCTGTGGTTTTTAGGATAAAGCTGTAAACGCAAAGCTTATATTCAGGACCAAGTGGTGAAACGGGATCTGTAAGCTGCCCTGTCACTAAACCGCATCTTGATATGGGGGAGTGTCCATACCATTAGTTTAATCTAATTCACTTTTGATGACAAGCATCTAGCTACCAATAAAAATCAACACTCCTCATGACAGCCAAGCTTAGTGGATGCATCAAACTACCCTGATCAGATAAGGATAGATAGATAGATAGATAGAAAACAGTCCATACATACTCATTGTTTACTAATGGTTTGAATGATCAGTTTAGGTGTCAGATTAAAGTAAAATACATAACCACGGCCATTTTTATTTCCTAAACTATTACAAACATTCGTGACAACAACATGACCATCAACCAGAACAAGCAACTTTATCATTAGTTGATAAATGCATTAAATACAGGACATTGTATCCTATGTAAAGAAAACAATGTCTGCTGGAATTGGAAGAAAGATGATTGCAAATGTTATTAAATATGACCTGAATCCTCAAAGGCTAAGGTAAGTCATAAACTACAGTAATACAGTGTGTGTGAGAGCATAAAGTTCAACATCCTTTATTTATATATTATTATAATTTCTAATCTATAATATAGAACAGGCTCACAATATACTATTTACAAAGTAATTACAAAATCACAGTAGAAACCAGTATCAGATAATTATATGTAGTATAAAAACACCTTGTTTCCTCATAGTAACAGCTAGATACAAAAGCAAATACTTCAGTTCCTCTTCGTTTTACATACAGAGTTTTATTCTACAAGCTTGGCTTGTTACTGGTAATCTACTCTTGCATTGTTACTATTACAGAATGTACAATTGGTGCACATTAGCTACCTATGACTCAAAGGTTAAGGGGGTTAATGTTCAGTTCAAATGGTACTTGAAAGTTCACAGCTCTGTGAATCATTTGGCTTCTTTGGTAGAGGATCAGTTCCACACCACACTTAAGAGTGCAGGGGCCTGTGCTTCTGGTGTCCATTACATCTTCAGGTGGCTCTAAACATCTTAAGTTTCTTTGGAACTAAAGAACTGTGGGCTGAAATAACACTAAAAGACTTAAAGTGAGGTACAGTTCGTTCATTGTTGTGTTTCCCGGCAATCCTACCTTGGCAACCTGCAGAGGCTTCTGGTGCTCGATTCCTCCCTGTAGTCTGAAGCCCCATGGTGCTCCTCCGGATAGGGTGATGATAACTTCCTCAGCCACCATGGTGCAGTCTGTGCTTGCTTCTTTGATTCCGTTTGTTGGCGTGGGGGCCCTTAGTACCTACGGTCCATGTTATTTCAGGGCCCCATTAAAGAAGCCAACTACTACTGCAACTATGTCCTGGGGTTCCTTCTAGTTGCTCTTGCGCAAATACGAATGCACACAGAACCCCTCCCATACCCTGAGCTGGATGCTGGTGATAGGGGCGCAGCCATAAAGGAAGCTAAAATAGAGGGGAAAGAGAAGATACCCAGCGTCTCCCTGTGCACTGGAATCTTGTGTTGGATGAAGGTAGAAGCTAGTTCACCACAGCTGTGCTGTCACTCACAGCGCTGGCTTAAAGGGAGGGGGGTACATTACTGATATAAAAATAGCTCTTTGCTTCTCTTGCTAAGCGGTCAAGCTTTTTTTTTTTTTGGAGCGTCTTTGAAGCTGCTGCCACCGATCTGGACGAGCTCACAGAGACCGTAACATCTTATATAAGTTTCTGTGAAGACATGTGCATTCCAACCAGACATTCTTATCATTCATAATATAACCGTGGTTTAACTGGAAAACTCAGCATCTTCGTCACGCCAAAGAGATGCTTACCGAATTGGAGTTAAAATCTTGTATACCAGGCCGGACCAGACTACAAGGAGACAGAGTGGCTAAAAAAAACGCTCAGAAAACTGAGAAAAGACTTTCAGCAAAACGATCCATCGTCATATGGACTTCGTCCTGAGAACTCCCATGTACAGAACACCACCCCCACAGCTGTTGGGCCCCGGGAAAGGATCAACAACTTCTGGACGATCTGAATGTGTTTTACAGCATATTTGAAAAGGATAGTCTACCACCCCCCCTCCGCTCTGATCTGCACTTCACACCTTCACTTACCACCCCTGCAACCCCCCTCCCTCACTCACCCACCATTCAACCTGTGTTTAAGGTATGTGTAGAGGATGTGAACAGGGTCTTCAGAAGACAGAAGTCTAAGAAAGCTTCAGGCCCAGATGGTGTTTCACCAGCCTGTCTAAAATCCTGTGCTGACCAGCTGGCCCCATCTTCACACAGATCTTCAACAGATCATTGGAGCTGTGTGAAGTTTCCTGCTGCTTCAAATGCTCCACCATCATCCCCGTCCTAAAGAAACCCAAAATTACTGGACTTATTGACTACAGACCTGTGGCTCTAACGTATTTGGTCATGAAGTCTTTTGAAAAACTGTTGCTGGCCCACCTGAAGGACATCACTGGACCCTTGCTGAATCCTCTTCAGTTTGCCTACAGAGCAAACAGGTCTGTGGATTATGCAGTCAACATGGGACTGCATTACATCCTGCAACATCTAGACAGACCAGGGACTTATGTTAGGATCCTGTTTGTGGACTTCAGCTCTGCCTTTAACATTATTATCCCAAACCTCCTCCTGCCCAAACTGACTCAGCTCTCCGTGCCCACCTCCATTCTGTCAGTGGATCAACAGCTTCCTGTCAGACAGGCAGCAGCTAGTGAGGCTGTGCAAACTCACATCCAGGACTATCACCGTCAGCACTGGCGCCCCCCAGGGGTGTGTTCCCTCCCCACTGCTCTTCTCTCTCTACACGAATGACTGCACATCTAAAGACCCCTCTGTCAAGCTTCTGAAGTTTGCAGACGACACTACAGTCATCGGTCTGATCAAGGATGGAGACGAGTCTGCTTACAGACAGGAGGTTAAAGATCTGGCTGTCTGGTGCAGTCTTAACAACCTGGAGCTCAACACGCTCAAAACTGTGGATATGATCGTGGACTTCAGGAGAAAACCCCCTGCAACTCCCCCCACTCACCATCATGGACAGCACTGTGACTGCAGTGGAGTCATTCAGGTTCCTGGTCACCACAATCTCTCAGGACCTGAAGTGGGACTCACATTGACTCCATTGCAGAAAAAGGCCCACGAAGGTTGTACTTCCTTCGCCATCTGAGGAAATTCAACCTGCCACAAGAGCTGCTTAAACAGTTCTACTCTGCCATCATTGAGTATGTCCTGTGTTCATCCATAACTGTCTTGTTTGGTTCAGCTACAAAATCAGACATCAAGAGACTACATTGGACAGTCAGGACTGCTGAGAGGATTTTTGGTGCCCCTCTGCCCAGCCTCCAATTTCTTTACATCTCCAGAGTGAGGAAAAGTGCTAAGAAAATCACTTTGGACCCCACACATCCAGCCCACTCTCTCTTCCAACTGTTGGCTTCTGGTCTGCGCTACAGAGCACTGACCACCAGAACAGCAAGGCACAAGAACAGTTTTTTCCCACACGCTATACTCAGTCTTAACAATTAAGCTTTCATAATTATACATCATCCATCGCAACTAACATAGTATATTTATATTAAACTGTACACTTTGTAAATAACATATCTGCACATTAATAAATATATCTGTACATTTATCTAAACAATTGCATTTTTTTCCTATACTTCTATTTCTTTATGTAGTACATTATTCAATTTTTCTTTTTTCTTATTATATTAGTTTTATCTTACATCCCTACTGTGTTATTCCTATATACATGTATGTCTGCACTATGTCTGTACTCTCTTCTGCACTGGAAGCTCCTGTCCTCAAGTCAAATTCCTTGTGTGTGCAAACATACTTGACAATAAAGCTCTTTCTGATTCTGATTCCGATTCTGATTTTTGACAAATTCAGAACAGCAACAAGTAGATTTAAGTCTGAAATCGAAATAAATTTTACTTATGTTTACAATCTCTCATTGAAAAACAGCGCATAAAATTTAATGTAACCTTTTCAGTAAATGGTGGTCAAGGAATTAGATTACTGTCAATTGAGGTTTTCCTACATTTTATATTATTACAGTCAGGACCTTCTAATAGCGTGGGATGAATCACAGAGCTAGTTTGTTTTACCATTGCTTCTGTACACATACTGACAACAGACCTGTCCTCTTGGCGTCCAAACTGGGACACTTGTCCAATCAATCTTTCTTTAGGCATGCACGCACATGCCTGACCCGAGTAGGAAATTAAAAGAGACTTAGTGACACTTTATTTCCACATTCAGGATTTAGACATTGATCACCAGCAGGTCTAAAAGACATTTAGACCAAACATTTCTGTACTTTCAATTCATCAAAGAATTGTTTACAACATTGATAATAATAAGAAATGCTTCTTGAGCACCAGCATATGATGATTTCGGAAGGATCATGTGACACTGAAGACTGCAGTAATGACCGGAGAAAATTCACCTTTGGCATCACAGGAATAAATTACATTTTAAAATATATTAAAATATAAAACAGTTGTTTTAAACTGCAGTATTACCGTTTTTACTGTATATTTGATCAAATAAATGCAGCATTAGTGAGCATGAAAATGCTGGGTGACAGCTGTGATTCTGATGAAATAAGAGCTACTCAGACAACATTGCCTTAATGTAGTAAATAAATAAGACATTTCTGTTTAAACCAATGAAGGCAGGTACAGTAGCCTACGTGGGTGATTCTAGTCGTGCAAGCTCAATTTCGTACATCCTTGTTTTCCGAAATATCAGAATACATCAGTTAAGCATGCAACTGCAAAGTCCACGCATTTGCGTTCGTCTCTACTTCAAATGCACGCTGAGCAGGAGAGCAAAGACAGTGATGTTGAAATGTTTTATTAAATACTTCCAAATGTTTCAATAACAACAAAGCTATGATGGTTCAACAACATTCAAACAAACACTTGATAGATTTAAATTCATAGTTTTATTAATTATATGTTCATGCAAAAATCCAGCATCCAATTAAACCTCAGAGTATAAGCATATGTAGTCCCATCAATGCAAAAAACTAACAAGAATGGGGAAACATACCAAGCTAAAGCTTTGTTAATATCTTTTAGTCCATTTTTTTTTTTTACAAAATTAGCTTTTGATTGTAGCATTGGAAACCAACCAAGCCACATTTCATCTACCTTGAAGATGCAGGGAATATATATACATAATTCAATTCTAATTAACACAGACAGTGAAAATTATTACCAGAAAGTTACACATGCATATTTTCCTTCTGCTGAACTGCATATATGGTTTGGCTGTGGGAGTTATTTCGTTCAGGAATTATTCACTTCGCATACAAAGACGTTTGTGTCCATCTAACAGTCATAAGAAATACAAGAACTCCTGCATCTGGAAACATCTCTTAATCATTTACATTTTTTGTGTATGTGTGACTGACTGACTAAACTGCACTTTTTTTTAAAACAAGGACACTCATATCTGAGAGGACGCACTATGAGTGACAGAAGTGGCCAGAGACTAGGGCTGAACACACTGTTATAAGACACACTGCAGCAGGGACAGTATGAAGATATGGCAGACATCACAGTGCCAGACGGTTTCATCTGTGGACAAGTGAACTCGCTTACAAGATGCCTTAGGGTAGGAGTACTCTCTTTCCTCCCTTTTTTGAACATATAGAGTTGGGTGCAAAGTTTTCCCAACTTTAAAAGGTAAAATGTCACAAGAAATGGCTTAGCACAGAATAAAAGGGGGAACGTTAAACCTCCACAATTCACACACAGGAATCGACATAATAACACAGTCAAGAACAGTGTTCAGATGTATGTCACAAAGATAAGCTTTAAAGGGAGCACAATGTGTCCATGTGCTTTAACACACCCAAAACAACATTTTTTTTAACTACGCGAGTTGTTTACCAAAACAGCGAGTTGTGTGTACTGAAAAGTCTGAGTCTACGTGCATCTGGATGAAGACGAATGGCTAAGTGTTCCCGATTCATCCCTCATCAATGATCTGCATTAGTATTTACAGGTTATACTGGAGAAAAATAAAATAAAACAAGATCAACATACCCAGAACAGATTCTACCATAGAATGGACCCCAAAACACCATGGAACTGCATTCATCAAGACATTTTCATTCAAATCCCTGCCTATAGATGGTCAGGTGATCTTAAACCACAATCAAGTCTTTTAAAGTCACAAAGTATGATGATGAGACAACGTAAACAGCATCAGAACAAGTGTACAAATACTCATGGAGAGATAATGTGACCGTTTGGGTCTTCTTCTAGAGCACGGACCCCTAAGGATGGATTTCATAACCTGAAGTTGCAAAGCAGTCCACAAAAAGTGAACAGAACAGCATAGAGTCTCAAGCTTATGTGCAAAACAGTACAGGCCATTTCATTTTTTTTTTTTTTTTTCTCGACATGCTTATAGTCTAGAAAAAAATGATATGCACAGCAGCTGGAAGCCTAAAAGGTGAGCAGAGTAACTCTGGGAGAGAGAGCAAGGGTTATGATGAGTATGTTGTGTATAGTGTTTAGCGCCCCCTGGGGACCAAGAGACATACAACAAACTCGAATCAAAGAAAGTGAGGGTTCTGCAACTTCAGGTTCAGAGAGCCTAGAGGTTATGGGTGCAAACATACAGGAAGGCAAGTAAACCAACCCAACTTGAGTTCAGGCCTCATGTGGAAGTGTGTGTTAAGAAGATTTACGCAAAACACTACATAGCAACAAGCATCTTGAACCCAAGAAAAAACATTTATAAGTACACAAACACACACATCACCCCCCCGGACACCACACACTGTTTTGTCATTTCTCTTTTATAAATATCTATTTATGCACATCTATATTAAATCGTGTCCCACTTTAAAACAATTGTCTTGAAAACACAAAATACTTTCAAATACCGCATCATCAGAAGATAAAAACCAAGAGATCCACCAAAACACGACAGAAAGCCAGAAAAAAAATCTTCCCCAACCTCATTCCTCAATTTCAAAGAAAATAAAAGCAACATTAAAACATCCTCTTCTCAACATCTAGAGTCTACACTTTGGTGCTTCAACGTCTGATACACTTTTTCGCTCCCTCTGATATGCCATGCCACCACATTCTTTGCGTAAAAAAAGAAAGAGAAAAACAAAACAGAAAAATGTTTTCTTAAATGTAATAAACTCGCATAATTTACCCTTAAAACGGCGTGTGCTCTTCAACGATTCACATTTCTGATTCTAACTTCCATCTCTACTGGCTGTTAATTACACAAGTGAAGATTTCAGTATTTTACAATATATTACTAATACTTTTAAACACCATTTCTGAATGTTGGGCAGCAGACATTATGGGATTATGGGTAAAGACAATACAGCGCCCCGTGTGGGCATTAGAAGCATGCAGCATCCAGAAGGCAGGGCTGCTGCCATGGCCGCCCGCCCCACATCTAGCTAGAGTTGGACTGAAGTGGTGGCCGCTTTTAAATATATTTCTTAGTTGTGTCAATTTTTTCCCTCACGTTTTCAAAACTTCAAGAGGTTCTCTTCTGGCCGGGCTCCAGGCGGCAAGACGTGCACGGAGAAGAAATGCTCCAATCAGCTTTAGTATTCAGGCATGCTAATGGAGAGAATATAAAAAAAATACTAAATAATGTTTCACTTGTTTTGTTGGCACTAAGGTGTTTGTCAATCCATACCTTTGCCCTCTGTGATTCACTGTAGAGGTGCGGCAGGCGCTCCAGAGCAGTGGAAGTGGATGTTGAGCCACTTGGCATCTCGGCGGTGCCACACGCGTGTCTCCTCCGACTGGCTGCTGCGTGCCCGGCCCTGGCTGTCCATGTACTGTGTCAGTCGGATATAGGCGATGCAGGCAGCGTCCTCTCCAATCAGGTGCACGTGAGGGTTCAGGATGGTTGTATGCACAGGCTTACTGTTCTTACTCAGCACTGCAGTCAAACACAGCGCAGACATATATATGTGGGTACGGAAAGTATTCAGACCCCCTTAATTTTTCACTCTTTGTTATATTGCAGACCTTTGCTAAAATCATTTAAGTTATTTTTTTTTTCCTCATTAATGTCCACACACCACCCCATATTGACAGAAAAACACAGAATTGTTTGACATTTTTGCAGATTTATTATAAAAGAAAAACTGAAATATCACATGGTCCTAAGTATTCAGACCTTTTGCTGTGACACTCATATTATTTAACTCAGGTGCTATCCATTTCTTCTGATCATCCTTGAGAAGGTTCTAAACCTTCATTTGAGTCCAGCTGTGTTTAGTTATACTGATTGGACTTGATTAGGAAAAACACACACCTGTCTATATAAGACCTTACAGCTCACAGTGCATGTCAGAGCAAATGAGAATCATGAGGTCAAAGGAACTGCCTGAAGAGCTCAGAGACAGAATTGTGGCAAGGCACAGATCTGGTCAAGGTTACAAAAAAATTTCTGCTGCTTTTAAGGTTCCTAAGAGCACAGTGGCCCCATAATCCTTAAATGGAAGACGTTTAAGACGACCAGAACCCTTCCTAGAGCTAGCCGTCCAGCCAAACTGAGCTATCGGGGAGAAGATCCTTGGTGAGAGAGGTAAAGAAGAATCCAAAGATCACTGTGGTTGAGCTCCAGAGATGCAGTCGGGAGATTGGAGAAAGTTGTAGAAAGTCAACCATCACTGCAGCCCTCCACCAGTTGGGGCTTTATGGCAGAGTGGCCCGACGGAAGCCTCTCCTCAGTGCAAGACACATGGAGTTTGCTAAAAAAACACCTGAAGGACTCCACGATGGTGAGAAATAAGATTCTCTGGTCTGAGATATAACTTTTTGGCCTTAATTCTAAGGGGTTTGTGTGGAGAAAACCAGGCACTGCTCAGCACCTGTCCAATACAGTCCCAACAGTGAAAGCATGGTGGTGGCAGCATCATGCTGTTGGGGTGTTTTTCAGCTGCAGGGGCAGGACGACTGGTTGCAATCGAGGGAAGATGAATGCGGCCAAGTACAGGGATATCCTGGACTAAAACCTTCTCCAGAGTGCTCAGGACCTCATACTGGGCCGAAGGTTTACCTTCCAACAAGACCATGACCCTAACCACACAGCTAAAATAACGAAGGAGTGCTTCACAACAACTCTGTGACTGTTCTTGAATGGCCCAGCTAGAGCCTTAACTTAAACCCAATTGAGCATCTCTGGAGAGACCTAAAAATTGCTGTCCACCAACGTTTACCATCTAACCTGATAGAACTGGAGAGGATCTGCAATGAGGAATGGCAGAGGATCCCCAAATTCAGGTGTGAAAACTTGTTGCATCTTTTCCAAAAAGACTCATGCTGTATTAGATCAAAAGGGTGCTTCTACTAAATACTGATCAAAGGGTCTGAATACTTATGACTATGTGATATTTCAGTTTTTCTTTTTAATAAATCTGCAAAAATGTCAACATTCTGTGTTTTTCTGTCAATATGGGATGCTGTGTGTACATTAATGAGAAAAAAATTAACTTAAATTATTTTAGCAAATGGCTGTAATATAACAAAGAGTGAAAAAGTTAAGGGGGTCTGAATACTTTCCGTAACCACTGTATATTCAGGTATCTACACCTAACGTTGTCTTTAATACCTTTTAACTCAGACTAGTCCAAACCGTTCCTGGAGACCCACTGTCCTGCATAGTTTAGATTCAACCCTAATTAAACACCTGAACCAGTTAATCAAGGTCTTCAGACTCACTAGAGACCTCCAGGCAAGTGTGTTGGAGCTGGTTGAAGTTAAATTCTGCAGGACATTGGCCCTGCAGAAAGCATGTTATTAAGCATGTTATTAATAGGTACAGCAAGCAAATGTATACAACTTTATTGGACACTAGTACATTAAAAAGCATGGGGCTTACAATTCTCAAAGTAGAACTTATGGAAGTCCATTCCCTCAACCAGGTTTCCAAGTGCCTCGGGCTCAAAAGAGGTCAGGCCAGGGTCACAGATCCTCCTGGAACAGTAAAGGTTACTGAGATGACAATGCAAACTACTATTCGGTTTTTGACTCAATACCCCCCAAACATCTAGAATGTTTAATTTTACACATTTAAAAATGGGAAGTATGGAAATTGGCATAATCTTACCTAAAAGGCACAAATTTGCGCATTATTACAAAAATGATTCAAATTCCACAGAAAATGTCAACAACTCGTTTGTTGGTAATTTTAACAGGTTGTTCATTTAAAATAAATATTTCATAAAATGTTTCATGCATGTTATAAGCAAACATGCTTGTGCTTTTTAAGATACAATACTCACTTAAAATGCTGATAAAACAAGATTTTCAAAAATATTTCGTCATCATAAATAAGGTGTTTGAAAACTATTCCAGAAATGTATGAAATCATCACTTATGCATGTTATACCCCAGAAAGCATTATTTTAGTTCAATTTATAAGTACTTAAAAATCTACCAACAAAAATTATGAAAATCCATAAAATGCACAGTGCAAACAAATCTGTATAATCAGTGGTATGGCAGATGAAAACAGCACATATAAACAGTACTTACGTGTAAGCTTCAAAATCTCCATTGTTGATGGCCTCAATCAGCTGCTCTGTGATTTTAATGATCTCCTGCTTTCGTGCTGGTGTTTGGAGGAATAGAAGGAACAATCAAGTTTTATCCACAACCATTATTTAAAAATCGCAAACCAACTTTTTGTTCCCAACTATCTGCTCTTGAAATCTCACATTCAGCTCAGCATACTATTAGTTGTGAATGGGGTGCTGTCCTTCAAGACAAGCACTATTTTCCTAGGGACCCTGATTTTAGTATAAGCAGGGGTCTTGGATGATTTATATGTAAGGGATAATGTACATCCAGCCGGTTGTTATCGCAGATTAACACATGCATGACCTAATAATCCCTTCGGATTGACATGTTTCGCTAGAGAACTGTTATAGGGTGTGAACTGCTGGGACTTTGGTAAAGCCAGAGGGAATGTCAGGACTTACATTTAGAAAAACAAAACAAAACTTAAAGGTGCTGTATGTAGGATTGACACCAAGTGGTTGAACTAGGTATTGCAGTCCAAATTCTAAATATCGGAGAGGGTTTTTTTTCACAAGGCCCCTCCTCCTCAGACTTGACGCACACGCAGGTTGCCAGATTTACGACACCAACACTTTCGTTTGCCAGCTTCCATGACTGAAATGAAATATGCTGTGTTTTCCGCCAACTGGCATCCCGGGGTCCTGAAATACAATTGGGTAAACTGGTAGTGGGCGGGTTTCACAAACTAAAACAGAGACTGACATTCCGGCCCGAATTCACATTTTCAAAGGAGAATAACTGACTGTAGCATTGTTTTCAGATAAACAAGTATCAAACTTGGCATGTTCTTAAAGGGGTCATATGATGCGATGTAAAACTTTTCGTTCCTCTTTGGAGTGTTACAAGCTCTTGACGCATAAAGAAGATCTGTAAAGTTGAAAAGACTAAAGTCTCAAATTCAAAGAGGTATTCTTTATAAAAGTTAAGATTCAGCCACACCTACCTAAAACGCCTAGTTCTAACACACCCCCACATATCTACCTCACGAAAGGTGGGAAGATTTGCATAACGCTGCCCAAATGTTTATGCAAAGAAAGAAGGCGTAACTTTTTTATTCTCGCTGTAGTATTGTTGTTGCCATGTCGTGAAGACGCTGTGTGTTTTGTTTTGAAAGCGAAACTACTTTGTTTGGTCGTCCAAAAGAGGACAATATCCCTCTTCGTCATTGCTGGAGCTGATCCGTGCTGGTCGCTGAGGATACATCAACTTAGTGCGGTGATCGCCGTATCCGCTTTCACCGTATTTTGTTTTCACCGCTCCTTCGCCAGGACCGCCTTTCTCGACCCCGCCGCCTCAGCTCACTCTTGCCCGGCTTCAGCTCACGCTAAGCCGGGGCTTTCGCTCACGCTAGGCCGCTGTGTTTTTCGTTGTGAAAGCGAAACTACTTTGTTTGTCTTCCAAAAGAGGATGATATCCGCTTTGTCATGCCTAGAGCTGATCTGTGCTGGTCGCTGAGGAAATACATCAACTTAGTGCTGTGGATCGCCGGCACATTTTATGGAGGACTGTTTACTGATCCTGGGAGAGTACCGTTAGACTAAAATTCGGCAGTTCTGACTCACGTAAGTACGTTTTCTTTTATCATTTGATACTGATGATTCAAACGCGAGTTTTGGCAGTGTAGATAGCACTTGTTGTTTGTCCTTTCTCTGATCACAATGCAGATAGGGTTTTATGTTTACGCGGCACGATGCAATGCAACGCAACACATAAAAAGACAGTATAATCTTCTAATTTATAATCCGTAATTATGTCCCCACTGGATGCAACAAATGCCTCGTTTATAATGGGTTTTAATGTGTTTTGTCTCGTCCGCTCCGGGCCGGAAACACGCCATCACATCACATCACCTCATGCTTGAGGTATTCGGCCAATCACATCGCACTGGATAGTTGGCCAATCAGAGAACACCTCGCTTTTTCAGACCGATGATTTTTGTAAAAATCGACGCGTTTCAAAAAGCGGGGCATAGAGGAGAAACATAATGTACAGTATGTGGAAAATAAATTTTTTTTTTTACTTTAAACCGCATAAACACTTTTCATTACACCAAATACACAACATAATTTCTTTTTAGCAGCATCATATGACCCAAACCTTATAATAGCTGCAAACATAGGTATTTATGTTTAGTAGAGTCAAAAACTTACATACAGCACCTTTAATTATATTTGTCACTAAATCAACAGTCTAAGACTTACACTGCTGCCTGTGCACGCTGCTGCCCCCTGGTGTTGTGGAGGCTGAAGCAGGTACAGCAGGCTCTAAATCAGGACAGGAGCTCTGACCTGAACTGCTCCAAGCTACATTCTTAACATCATGTGGTGGATCGGCTGCAAGACAACGGCACAAATAAACATAGCTGCAACTAAGCACACAGAGATGCTAGGCCAGAGCAAAACAAAAGTATGACAAACAAAATGAGTACTACATTTACATTTAGTCATTTAGCAGACGCTTTTATCCAAAGCGACTTACAAATGAGGACAATAGAAGCAGTCAAAACTAACAAAAGAGCAACAGCTCAACATAGAGACACATGCTGCCTTCAGAACAATATACTACCTTACTACGGCTTCAGTATATAGTACTATATGTATATGGTGCACAATATGCAAATTTTCTCTATGCATGAAATATCTGGATAACCTATTACATTTGACAGTATGTGCAGTATTAAACAGATTACTGTGTGGAATACTACATCCCACAATGCAATGCATTCAAATTCACCTTTCATTTCTATTTCATTTCACCATTCTATTTCTATTTACCAAAATAAATAAATTGTTTTCTTTTCTTGACTCATTATCTGATCAGAAAATTGTCTACAAAAGTGTATAAAAAATTAAATGTTTTACTTATACATTTAGATTTCTATTTTTCACATTAACAATAGTTTAAAAAATGATAGTGTATACTGCACTATATTCAGTTAGTAGTAAGCTAGTGTTCTGTTCCAAACATTCAGTCACTAATTCATACATCCAGATCAGCGGTTCTTAACCAGGGCACCCTGGCCCACTAGGGGCGCTTGGGGGCGGGGTGGGGGGGGGTTGTGTGTTTATTTGTAAATGCTAACAAATAAACACATAAAAACAAGATGTAAACCATCCTATAACGGCTGAGAATCACTGACCAAGATTATATCATATGCTACATAGAATATCAAGCTAATGCAATCGATGCTTAAACCACTGCACTGCTATTTACTGCACGTCACACAGAAAACACTGAAGAAATAAATTCAGTAATTAGATGATTACTAAATTTGATTAATGAACAGAAAACATACACTGGCAGAGTTGATAAATATGTATGAACATTATCTAGAGGATTACAGTAGCAATACTGCAGCATACTGACTCAAGAGAGCTGGTAGCGTTTGTTTTAACAGTCCAGCAGATGGTGGCAGATCTCATGTTTTTTTTAAACAGAAACCTGCAGCAGTCTGGTTCAATGGTTTGAGCAGCCGCTGAACTCAACATGCAGCCAAGACAGAGATGCAAAGACGATACAACAGAAGCATAAGCAGTAGGCGTTAATGAAGAACACAAGAGTAGTAATAGCCACACAGATCTATGCACAGTATGTGCATGTGTTGAGAGATGTCTGTCATGTACAGTCCCAGCACGGGCCCTCTGCTCATCTGTCACACTCAAAGTATTCAGTGTCACACAGATAAATAAATGAAAAGGTCACTCTGACTGAGAAGGTCAGTGCAATTCTTTCCATGTCAGAGGTGAGGATGTACACGAGTACAGGGCAAAATGGTAGACTCACTGCGAGAGACTCAAAATTAGGTGACGATCTCTGTCCTTGATTGTGCTAATAAATGTACAATGCCGATTACAGCAGATCATGTGGCATGCATTTTTATTTTTAAGTACTACAATGACAATATTATTGTCTTGAAGGGGTCATATCATAAGGAATCAAATTTTCCTTGATTTTTAATTCATATTATACTACAAAAACATACTGTAACTTAAATTTTAACTCTTAATTTCTACTCCGTACAAAAAGAACATTTACTAAAAACACTCGCAACCTTCCTGCATCACACAGACACAGATGAATACTTTAAATACAGTATTCAGTATACTTATATAATATCCGTTTATGCCTTCACATCTGAGCAGCAAATATGCTGCCCATGTCTGAGTGGACAATTCATAATGGCAGAGCAACAAAAATGGTTTAAATCAAGGGTAAGAGACAGGGTGCAAAATAAACTGAACTAATGTTTTTGTGGACACAAAACTAATAAAAACAATACATCAATAATACAAATAAAATGTATCATATGACCCCTTTCATAATGACACCAAACCATAAAATTAGGGCATTTAACAATGTAGAAGTCCAGTGAGTCCATCTCAGCCAGATTCATTTTGTAGCATATTAAAGGGGTCCTATTATGCTCTTTTATAAAGTCTTGATTTTGTTTTGAGGGGTATACTAGAACATGCTCTCATGATTGGTGGTCGAAAAAAAATAAACACATTATTTTTCACATATTTTACATTATTGCAACACCTCTCTCTCCAGTCTGGCATGAACGGCTTGAATAGTTCCTGTATCAAAGGAAGGCGCGCCTTTTGAAATACGAAATGTGCTGTGATTGGCAGCACTCGGCGCCTGGTCGGGAAATGGCACGCCCCTTACCATAGCTGCCTGCGAGCTTCAGTGTAAATATTGCGTCAAAATCAAATCAATTTGAGCGCGATTTAGACCCGGATGATTGTGACTCCGACATAGTGATAACACTCGTTGCCTTCTCTAGTGCAGTCAAACACAGGTTCTCGTTCCATTCGTAATCCAGTGTGTGACATCACAATCCCAAATAGGTTGTAGTCCAAACAGTCGTTCGTTGTAGTTTTTGAAGAGGGATTTCTGTTAAATAAAATATCTCCTTTTGAATTGGATTTTGAGCTTTGTAACTTTGCAGATATTTTTTATGCTCAGACAGCAACATTACAGACTAACTAAAGTTGAAAAAGTATAATAGCACCCCTTTAAGTAATGACAAGGTTAGAAAGGTGAGAAACTAAGTTAGCAGTGGGTACAGTGGGACAGAGAATGTGAGGTAGAGATCAGATGAGTCCAAGAGGGAGTTGTAGAAACAGCTTATAAGGTCACTGCTGTAGCAGTTGACTTACTGGGCGGTGGGCAGCGGGGAGAGGCCTCGGGCTGAGGAGCTGGATCCTCAGAGGCACTGCACTGGCTCCCCACTGCACTGTCATTGCTAGCCCCACCCACCGATACTGACAGACAATTAGGGGGGAAAATGTGACATTTGTTGTGGCTTTTGTGCTATATTTATATATGAAATGATGACATAATTTGCATGATAATCATCCAAAAATAATGAAATGATGACATAATTTGCATGATAATCATCCAAAAATAACAACAGCAGACACAATAGAGTACACAAAAAACACATGCTAAAACAATGTTCATGCAACTTAAAAGCAAAAAGCAATTACTATAAAGTTATAAAATTATGTGAAAAAAAAGTAAATTCAAAATAAGCAATATTTTCTAAACCCTGAAGTCTCTAATACCTCTATACAAGGACATGTTATACAACTGTTTGTATTTACACAGAGTTTTAGAAAAAGCTGAAAGACTTCTCTGTCTGGGACATACAGTATTTTCACACTGGTATAGAATGTGAGATCTCTCTGCTATGACGCAAGTGAATGGTTTCTGAGGTTTATCCCTCAGAGACCCACTGTTGGAAGAACTGCAACAGTTATTTAAAGCAATTAA
This sequence comes from Sinocyclocheilus anophthalmus, assembly GCA_018155175.1. Classification (NCBI taxonomy): domain Eukaryota; kingdom Metazoa; phylum Chordata; class Actinopteri; order Cypriniformes; family Cyprinidae; genus Sinocyclocheilus; species Sinocyclocheilus anophthalmus. Next base: position 313,831 of record JADLZN010008064.1, read on the forward strand.
ATACTTAATAAACAAATAAATGTGAGATAAAACTTGGTAAAACAGGTACATTTTGTTACCTTGAAACCCGATTATGAAAACTGTCTAACATTTTATTCCAAATTCATCCCAAAACAAAAAATGGATAAAACATCATGATGACAAGTTTTATGCAGTTTGTGTTTTAAACAGTTTGATATAAATACACACACAACTATTCAAAAGTTTGGGCTTGGTAAGATTGTAAATATTTTGAAAGAAGGCTTTTACTTAGCACGGCTGCATTAAGTTGATCAAAAATACGTGAAAAGAGTAATATTGTGAAAATATCATTATAATTTTTAAAACAACAGCTTTATATGGTATCTATTTGAAAAAAGTAATATATGCTATAAATGGCCGAATGTTCCGCGGTCTCACGTTGTCCATGCTCAGAAATCTTCAACGTTGCCATGATTTGACTGCTCAAGAACATTCGTATATAATGTTGAAAACAGTTGTGATGTGTAATATGTTTGTGGAAACCGTGATATAGTCTCAGATTGTTTGATGAATAAAAGAAATGTTTAAAATGAAACATAACTATTTTATAACATTATAAAAGTATTTACTGTCACTTTTAAATCAAATTAATGCATCCTTGCTGATAAAATTACTAATTTCTTTAAAAAAAGCTTGGGTCTCTGAGGGTTAGGTCCCAGTTATTGTGTGTACTTATAGTGTTAAGTAATGAATGATCCTAAAGCTCTAGTGACCTATTAAACCTAAACCTATTAAACTTTAATAGAAGTGATTAAAGTAAGGTAACGTTTTATTATCTAACAGCCGTCAAAAGATAATATAAAAGCTCAGAATAACTTCGAATTGAACAAAAAGACCAATCCGATGATGAATGATGCCAAGGTTGTGTATAATTGAGTTGAACTGTGTAATATTGCCGTGCTGTAATAAATCACCATGTGACTCTGTTAGACATCATACTGTGTGATGTGATACAGAGGCTCTGTCAAAAGCGGTGTTTGTTGTCTGTAAAGGTCTTTTCAGATTCATGATAGCAATCAGTCAGTCTGACCCTGTTTTGGTGCCTTATACTACACTATAGCTGCTGCTGTAGTGACCAGCAATGTATCTACAGCTGATGAGCTGGATGTCAATGCACACGCAAAGCAATTATCATGCCATGAAGGTCCTTTCACCGCACAGGAATAAATCTCACTGTCAATCATTCACTGCCTGTGTCTGTATCTATTTATTCCCTCTGGCCCTCATTACCACTATTTCTCTTTAAGTGTTGAGAAAGTGTACAACCCTTGACCCCATTTACACCTGGTAATAAAGTCTGTCCAAAGCATTTCATGATCCTTTTACTGAAATCACATTCAGAGGTAGTCAAAAAACATTGAATTTGTAGTATAAAATGCATAAGGTTTTTATTAATAAATGAACAATGATCCACACACATGGTGCTCATCAAATATGATAAACGGAAACTCAACTGTACTTGCTCGACACTCGATAACAAATCTCATTAGTTCATGTGCATCAAGAAAACACATTTGGGCCTCCATTTACCATATTTGATGTGCGTTGATCAATGTTTATACGTGAATAAAAGCTATGTTTATACGTGAATACAGTGATCGTGTCTCTTCAAAAGACTTGGATTAAACTGCTCGATTAATTACCATCTTTATGAACTTTGTAACACATCAATGGGCTTTCAATGGAGGGACAGAAATGTGCCAGGTTTCATTCATAGTATATTCGTTTGTGTTTCTGATATAAATTAAAATCTTATGGGTATGAAAACAACATGAGGGTGAGTAAATGGAACACACTCATGGCAGTTCGTAACTTTTATATTTTGGTGAATTGGTGGCAAATTCAGATGAATTCATATAATCTCATTCATACATTTTTGTACAATCTGAAAATGGGCAATCTGATGGGCAAACTTAATCCTGGAGGGCTGGTATCCTGCAGAGTTTAGCTCCATCCCTAATCAAATACACTTGAACCAGCTAATCAGTGTCTTCAGGATTACTAGAAGGTTGCAGGCAGGTGAGTTTTCTCAGGGTAGGTCTAAACCAGAGGTGTCCTGGAGGGCCGGTATCCTGCAGAGTTTAGCTCCAACTTTAGTCTCAACATACCTGTCTGGAAGTTTCTAGTATGCCTAGCAAGAGCTTGATTATCTGGTTCAGGTGTGTTTAATTATGTTTGGTCTAAACTCTGCAGGACAGTGGCCCTCCAGGGCCAAGTTTGCAGATGCAGAGCTCATATCTATGTTTCAACGATACCAGCTGATGTCGGACTACTTGGTCAAACAATAATCTCAGTGGATAATTACAATTTGCAAAAGGAATGTTTGGAAATCTAAAACTGATATTACCTACTGACACACTTAGGCAAAAGATACATATAGTCTTGAAAGCAACATTTTGATGAAGCATCTTTTGCACAGAACTGTTGTAATCACAAAATCAAAACCCTGCCCACAAAATTTGTTGTTACAAGACAGATCTAAATATCAGGTGTAAAAAGGGTCTTTCTTTAATACACTAATGGCCTTTTTAATTAATATTTGCACCAATACACCCCCACCCCCTTTCTGTAGATCCCAGAGAACAAGAGAAAGACATGCAGAATACATGAGGAGTTGATAGTGTACCTTTACTACCTTTCATGTCCTCCTCTTCTGTGGTGTTACAGCTCTCTGTAGACCCCTGTGACGAGAAAGAGACAATGTGCAAGATGGAGGGTTGATCGTAGGATGGTGGGAAGACGGGAAAAGAAGTATAGAAATACAGGTTTGCAGACAGGGTCTATCTATGTGGAACAATATACAGTGCACACTGTAAATCAGCAAATACACACATATAAAGAACCACCCGCAAGCACAGATATACCCCAGCACACCCTCACACACAAACTGAGCTCTCACAGAAACGCACCAAGCCCTGCACAAACCAGCCAACCCAGCATGAGGGCAAGCCCCCTTCATTTGAGTGATATTTGTGAAGGTTAGGGGAAGTAGCTCAAATGACTGGTGTTCAGTGCAGAGCTAAAAGAGGTGGCTTACCTTGATGCCATCGGCTGGATTGTGCACGACAGTGGTCTGTGGTTCCTGGGGGAGGCAGGAGAGAGTTTACCATGCAGGGCTGAGGTAAGAGGGTGTAGGGACCCTAACTCCACAACTAGCATGATGAGACCGTACTACTGTCATGATTGTCAGTAGCCAGAATGTACATCAAACGCTGACATTGGGGAATTCTGCATTTGAGTTACTTAGGTTAATAATATGTATCCACCTTTTTCTTGCCGTAAAAATGAGCACGGCTATTTGTAAATTCTATGGGTCTAGCTTCCAGCTATTTTTAACTGTACAAAACACCTCGTTTTGCTGCTTGATATTGAAAGTCGGTGCGTCTTATATTATTTTAGTGTATTATCTTAATTACGAACACACTGGTTTGTAGTGCAAACAGTTTTAACTTATGGCACCGTGTTATTCGTATGGTATTTCCCTATAGCGGCTAAAGAACCATAGGCTTACTTCCGCGTTGAAGAAAAAGGTGGATACAGTGGCCCAAAATGTAAAATATACAAAAAGTGATATTTACTATTATTTGCTTGTATGTTTTCATGTTAAAACATACAGCTTGTGCTGTATTTCTTTAAAATAAATGCTACTTGTGTTAGTGTTTTGTTATAGCATGTTACACTCATGTTTGCAAACCAGAAATAACAGTAACAAACTAATAAAATAATAAATAATAATTAATCTAAATAATTTAAAAAGGATAAAAAAATAACGGCCTGTGATTTTTCTTTAAAATAAAATGCCACTTGGCTTGGTGTTTTGTTATATAATGAACATGATCTAGTAATGTTTGACAATCAATCAATCAATCATAATGACTCATAATGTGTGATGTCCAGAAATAGTGATTAATAAAAAAACAAAAAAAAACAAACACTTGTTTGTTTGTTATGTGATTTTATTTATAATACATTTATAAACGTGTTTGTGCTATATTTCTTTTAAATAAATACTACTTGGTCTGTTGTTTGATAACCAGAAATATCAATAACAATAAATAAAATATTCAAATAAAAAATTAATTCATTAATGTAAAAAAAAAAAATGCTACATGCAATGGTATATGTTTAAGTGTGAGTTAGGTGTCTAAATACTTTGAGGCCACTGTACACAATAACTAAAAAAATTGGTAAAGAAGGACATTATACAATTGAAGGTCAGTGGATATGCAAGCAAGGACTGGGTACAGTTAACCACAGAAACACAGTGGAAGAAGGATTCAATTAAGCTTGACGAGACTCTCTCCAAGACCAACCCCAGTCACCAACAGCACACAGACATAACAGAAATGATTAACACTGCACAAACAGTTAGCTTTCAATGCCACAGTATGTTATTTCTCCTGAAAAAACAAAGCATTGATCCCACCTTTGCACATACACACCCCACATATAAACAAACGGTCTTGCGCACTAGATTCTACTTTATTTACAGCACCACTAACACAACACCCTCTAATAAGCAACCTGTCAATGCAGACTTGAAGATGCAGTCCCTACATGCTGAAAGGCAATTACAAATTCATTCCCTCTGATGCATTTCAGACAAAAACCCTCATCGCCTGTCAGCCCGAGCAACTTCAAGGTCTGTGCGGGGAGCAGGACGGGCACACTTGTCAATCACAGAGTGTAGCATGAGGACAGGGACACTGTAGTGTTCAAAAGTCTGAGACCTTACTGAAAATTTAAAACACAGAACGAAACTGGCATAACATGAATATGAAGTTGAGGACAAAACCAAACACTGAGATATATGAATTAATATTCAAATAATATTAAAGTCAACATTATATATATATCTCAATTAAATATTTTGGTATTTAAATTGTTTTTATTCACATTTTATGCTGATAATATATAATGATCTCAGACTTTTAGATGTCTCATGTCCTTTGAAGGCTGTAAACTGGGCCGTACCTGTAACAGCCATTCGTCAGTCAAAGGAGCAATTACCCATAATGCAAAGTCAGGGATTGCATCTTCAGAACAAACAGAACAGCTCTGCTTCCTGATATAAAATGATCCTGTTTTACCCTTGGATACTCGACTGAGATTAAGAGAAGGTGCAACTAGGGTTTATCTACATTCCACTAGCCTAAAAAGGTGTCATCTCACTTTAATATGGCCAGAGCAAAAAGAAAAGTTATCTGAAGTTGTTTTAAGTACAGGGGTTGTCTGTTACGCTGTCAAACTTCTCCTGCGAGTTTGTTTGGGTAAAATAGGAAGCCAGAGAGAAATCCACAGGCACAAACCAGATGTTTTAGTTCAACTCATCAAAAACCATGAGCAACGTCACACATCTTCATCTGAGTGGATTGAGCGATGGGTGGTGGAAGTCAAAACAACAGGTATGGGACAAACTGATAAAGCCTTTTACTAAACATAGACTTAAGGACTAAGAATAGGCAAAACTATGAGTGAAAGAAATAAAAAGTTAAGATGAGGTACCATTGGTGCGGTGGATGATATGCTGCTGTCTTTGGTGCTGCTGCTTACTACACTGTTTTTGTTGTTGTTTGTCTGTGGCTGGGGCAAAAACAAAACAAAAAAACAATGACAACACAAAATGACTTTTGTTTAGTGGCATTCAAGAACCGACAGCCTCAACTCATACTCGACACGTCGAGCCACAGTACAGCACGTAAGGGGACCTGTATGGGTAAATTTGCTTAGAAGAGAACACTCATGTAATGTGCCCTTTAATGATACACTTTGATGAAATAAGCCGTTTTAGCTGTACTTGACTTAATGAAAGACCCTCAACTGTATGGTCTTGTTTTTGTGAGAGGTACGTAGATTATACGAAATGACAGATTTAAACTACCGATGGTGGATAGTAGTACAAAATGAAAAATAATGAAGCAATTCTCATGCATCTGTAAATCACATTACAGTTCTTGATAAAAACAAAGATAAAACATGGAGGCTGTACAAAAGAAGCCAGTAAGCTTCCTTTACATGGTTATGTTCTTTATTGTTATACTATACAATTGGGCAGTGGTTTTGTAACTGTTCAATAAAATATGACTACAGAGAATAAAGCATATAATTAAATTTTTTTATGTTTTATTTTTTAAATTATTTAATAATCATAATAAATGTGGAATTCAGTAAGTGTATGTAAGCATCTTTCAAACATCTATGTGGAGAGAATTTGTTACAGTGTTGATAAATGTGTAAATATATTTATATATATTAGAATATATCCATGAAGATGGATACAACCGTTCCTCCAGTGCCAAAAAACAGAATCAAATCAGAATCAAAGAAATGTTTCAAGGCTACAGATAAAGTGTTTGGTATTTACAAAAATATTTAAATAGACTATTTTGTTGGCACTGTAACAACAACTAGAGGCCAATGTTACTGTCATGGAGCCACAAGACCCTGATAGTCCACTAGTGCATGCAGTGAAAAGCTTCAGCGAGAAGAGTTTACGCTCAGACCTGACTCTGTGAATCATGCAGGGGTTACACACTTATGATTGAAAAAACAAAAAGAACAAAGTCTGGACTATAGGAAAGAAAGAAAAGAGGCGTCGGTAAAACAGAGACGATTCTTGAGAAGAATGTTCAAGAATCCTTACAGAAAGATTCAACAGGTTAACAAACACTGATCAAACAGACTGAAGCAAAACAGCAGCCAAAAGTTCAAGAGCCATAAAGAAAAGGAGATTTTTGAAAGAAACTGCTTTATTTATGCATTCAGTCTTCATTGGATGACCTACAAACTAGCTGCCACTATATCACCCCATTTCTGAAAAAGATGTGTCAATTTTCTATCAATTTCAAAAATGTTGATGTTTACAAAGAACTTTTAATAATATTTTGTTAATATAAAACGTATAATATATATTTTTGATTAAATATTATATTATTATTTTTCCTACTAGCCTAATATAATATAATACAATATAATATAATCAATGATGTAAGCTTTTAAAAATGTATAACTAAATATAAGATTTTAAAGATGATCGATTCTTGTATCCAAGAGTCTAATTGGAATCACTTAATCTACGATTGGGTGACCTTTATGTTTATTATTAGATTTCAAGACCACAAATAGTTTATATGGACCATGAATGCAGAGGGGAGTAAAACTGAGGTCAGGGTGTGCATATGGCCAGACCTGATGGAGAAACTAAAGACATTTTGAGAAATGGCAATTTATGCTCAAACGTCTCAATGATGTTTGTTAGATAATAAAAATGTAGAACTGAACTTCCCCTATGATGAGGCTAAAACAGAACGGCCATGTCTAACTCACAGACATCAACTGCTGCTGCAGTAATTTACTTTCAATCTCTTGACCGACAGAGGAAAATGTATTTATTCTTCGAGGGGAAAAAAAATTCACTGAAATCCATATAGATAATTAAACATCATCACAATAAAAAAATACAAATAAAAAATATTTTTTAATCGTAACAAGGGGCTTATCACTTGTTAGGAGGACAAACCTGATGTCACGGCCACTGCAGCTATTACCATGGCAACAGAAATGGCCTGACACACTATGGACTGTGGGAAAAAGGGGAGTTCCAGTGAGAGAAAGGCTTGTTTGTCTGTGTCTTTTGACAGTCTGTTCCAATAGCATTTAAATTCTCTCTTTCCTATTGAAGAGCACCAAGTAAGAGTCCTTTGTCCACTCTGAGCAAACTTCAGCCCTGGTTATAATTGGCTACATGCTACTGATTCTAAAAGGCCTGTGAAAGTGAAGAGTCGAGCTGGAGGAAGCTCACAGGATGTATCAAGGGCTTGCAGAAGACAGACCAAACTTAGGTCAAGGAGAACCCCTGGTCTGGCAAACCAAGAAAGCACTGAGATGTAATGGTAATGAAGAATGAGTTTCAAGGAGAATAGGCTTACAATATAAATATGTGTATGTAATAAAACAGAGTTGAATGGGTGAACATGACTCTGTTAATATTTGATGATCATATGACTCACAAAATCCTACAATGAGACAAAAAATAAATAAATAAAAGACCCAAACAAACTCTCGAGCATCTCAAACAAGAAAAAAAAAAAAAAAGACAGCCAGAGAGTGAGAAAGTGTTGAGGGAGAGTCAGAAAAAGGGGAGAGACACGGAACAGATCTCACCATCAAATAAACACTGGAGCTTGACTTCCTTTTCTGAACAGGGTGAAACAGAGGAGGGCAAAAGAGGGAAGCATAAAAAACAGGCCAGTGAACACAGAAAAAAATAAAGCTGCTAGTTAGATCCCACAGAGAGGAGAGAAGAAAAATAAACAACCACAAGAAGTTGCAAAGCCATGTGTGATGTGACAGAGGCAACAGTTGAAGTGTTAAACTGCTGAAATTGATTTATTGATAAGACTTCTTTCATTTCACTATTTGCTTCTCGGTTGCTTGGTGAAAGGCAGACGATTCACTGCATGCACAGAGACGGCACAGGGCTGAGTAAGTCTCTCTGCTTTAACAGATTTTGCCATGACACAGTACTAACAAATGGGCAAATATCATGAATAGTCTAAATATGCTTAATGGTTTTTGCTTAGATCTCCTTCACATTGAAGTATATCAGCCTAATAAAACGTAAGCAGATAATAATTTTAAATTAGAAACAGAGAGTGTTGAATCTCTTTGGTTTTATGCAAACCATTTGCCGGTTAGCTTGACTGTCAGTTCTGTTTATAATATGTCCTTAATAGAAGGAAAATAATTATGACAGGGACAATCTTTTAACCATTAAAACTGACGAGAATTGTGCATTCTTTTACTTAACAAAAACCATAACATTATTATGATTCACAATGCTGATTCCAAGAACGTAAGAACGTTGAGTGGGGCTTACCTTACGCATAGACTTCTTGTTCAGTAAAAATTTGAAGCTGAAAGATGAGGAGAGGAAAACCAAAAAACAAAAACAAACCTTTAGAAAATGCACAACCATTTGATGAACGAATAGTTCCTTACATAGAGATTGTCGCTCTTTAGTGTAATGGAATGCTAAATAAAAATATTACAAAGTCGTTTTCAGTAATTGAAATAAAACAGAAAATAAAATAACATATAACATTAGAAAATGAAATATGCAAAAATGACATTGTTCCTTGGCATTAAAACTGACCTACGTTTAAGATCAGGTACTAAATTAATCAAACTCATTACTAAATAAAGTACCATCAATCGATTTAGATTAACAAATAAAACTAATAAACTTAATAAAAATGACCAAAAACACAAAATAAATTACTTAAAACTTAAAATGAAAAACTGAAAATAAAAAAGTTGATTTCAACATATTAATAAATACTTAATGTATAGAAATAATATTAAAATAACACTTGTTGAGACGAGTCACAGGACCAGAATAACCATCCATAGGGCGATGAAATGGCACCTATATCAAGTGAACAAGCACACGCCAAAGCCCTGGTACCATAAACGGGACTAGAAGATTCTCTCCACCAAGAAATGTGAAAGACCACCTCAGGTTGATATGAAACATATTTTATGAGCACATCTTATTCTGTGTTCTCATAAACGGAAACATGTTTTTTGAAAACAAAACTGATCTAATGAGACACAATGCCAACACATATGCACAAACAAAAACCATACAAGGACACAAGTAGACTTTCTAAGTATTATCCCCAAATTCCCTTACCTTTTAAAGTAGACAGAGGTAGGAAAGAATGCAAAAAGGGAAAAAGGTCAGACAAATCAATCAACAGATTGTTAAAAAGAAAAATAGCTGTGGCAAACAAAATAATCAAGCAAATCAAAGTAAAACTAGAGGAGTTTCTGTTCATGCTGGGTCCATGCTGTGCAGAGGCATCTCCTGTCTGGCCTGCTGTCATCACTGAAGGCATTTCTCCTGCACAAGACCAATGTCTGTTTCAATTCACTCTAGCACATTAGAGCTGAACTGCTGATTCATTAGAGGACTGAGCGGTTGGACGATAAGTCCTTTTTTTCTGACCTGTTCAGCTGTTGTGCTCGTAATTAAACTGGCCTTGTAATTAAAATTGTATAATGGGGTCAACTGAGTTTGTGTGCTGCACTTGTTGATAGCATGGAATGGATCAAAAACTACTTAGCACTAGTAGTGGACTGATAAGAGTTGTAACCTTAGATAGTCAATGCAATTTCTATAGAGAGAATGGGGGCTGATGGCCAATAAAGTTGCTCATCTGCATACTGTTCACAAGTTTGGGGTCAGTAAAATTAAATAAAAAAAATGTGCAGCAAGAATGCATTAAATTGATAAAAAATGACATTAAAGACTTTTACATTGCAACATACTTCTATTTACAATAAATGCGTCTTTAGTATATTAGAATGATTTCTGAAGTATCATGTTACACTGACTGAAGACTGGGGTAATGGCTGCTGTAAATTCAGCTTCGCTATCACAGGAATAAATTACATTTTAAAATATGTTCAAATAGAAAGTTATTTTAAATAGCAATAATATTTATCAACATTTCTGTTTAAATGTATTTTTGAACAAAGAAATGCAGCCCAGGTGAGCAGAAGAGACTTATTAAATCTTACGATGATAGGACCTGAGACATACCAAATTGCCTAAAAATAAAGGAACTCATAAGTGGGCAGGCTTATTGGACGATGCTCTCAAAATAGTCAAATAGCAGCTAATTAAATGGCCTGGCTGATATAACAGTCTATCACATCGTCAACAACTGCCTCTGATTATTAAATCATATGTACTTCTGAAGCTTAAATAAATCATTGCAACTATTAAGTATCATTGTAAAGCAACAGAAGCACTTGGCAGAGCATTCACAGACATGCCACTTTCATTAAGACATATATGAAGAGGCGAGAAACTAAGAAATAAACTAAAAGCAAGACAAAAGGACATGTGGTTCCTGTTGCTTCGGGTCCTCCATGCACATAAAAGACACCCGAACACATGCTGAAAGGTACTTCTGAGGGACGCCACAGCGATCCCCACTGTGAAGACTTCAGTAGAGTGGTTCTTCTCAATAAGTCTTCCCTTAAGAGCATGCTAATACATACATGATGTAGACATTCATTCTTACTACAGGCAAATGCATGTCAGCATCCACCCACAATTTCATAACAGTGCAGTTGGTTGACCATAAGCCGACCTGACTTTGGACTGAGGTATAGAAGGAGAACGAGCCACCTTAAGAAACCATCAACATAAAACAAGGCAACTAAATCTGTAATGCAACTCTTAAGTATAACGCCGTTCCTTAAGGTGACTCTGGCTGAAATACCTCCACCGGAACATCCCTGGACCATCACCAAGAGCACAGACCCATAATGCATTATGTTTCCAGAGAGACACCACTTGGAAGGCATAATACATTTTTTGTGATACTCTTCTTACCATCCCAACCTGCTGACAATGACACAAAACATCTTCTGACAAGTTCACAGCATTTTTGTAGAGACATTCAGTGCAGGCTGAATGCAAAGGTCGCCTTTGACAGGAAAGGAGGGTTCTTTCATCCAAGACTTTGGTCAAAAGTCATGAAGCACAAAGGGATACGAATGTGTCTCAGGGTTGGGAGTGACTTAATTTCAATTTGAGCTTGTTTTATATTTGTCAATTCGCTTAAATTTCCCTCAAGACTTCTACTGAATCAAATTTTAATTTAAATATTCTAAATTCAGTCAACAAACCCAAACCCTGGAGCGTGTGTAACGTATTTTCTGCATAGCGAATAGCCTCTCAGAAGAGTTTCAGTGCCCATGTGTTGGCAAGGGTATAGCAGGCTCCCCTTGGTCACATGCTGAGGCTGAAAGTGGGCAACGGCCCCCGAGTTCCCATCTCACGTACCTTCTTGTGCCAGTGCAGCTGTGCTGGTGGTGGGGGCGGCGGGGCTGGTGTGCTGCCGACCCACTATTGGACAAAAGAGCATGTCGTTTTGGAGAGGCTGACTCAAGGCAGAAGCTCAGCCTTTCCGGTATCACAAGGAAAACTTACCCAATTTGTATCCTAACAAAGCAACCTAAAGCAAAGCCCCAATGCCTCTATGCAGTCAGGAAAGTGGGGCCAGATTAGAAAATCAAAAGTTTTGAAAGAACTAAATAAACGTAACATACTGATCCCTCAATTCATGAGCACAAGTCTCACTCATACGTCTGAAGCTAATGAGACATTCACCTGAGAAGTTCCTGGACACCAGCATGGTGGTCAAAATGGCCCCCTGCAGGAAACACAAATGCTACTTTAGTATCTTATCTAGAATTGAAATCAAAATTAACATTGCTAAGGACAAAGTTTTCAAACATTCATTCATTCGGATAAAGTATTAATAATGGGTAATACTAAACAATTAGGTTGAGTTTGTTACTATTAGTTAATGCATTTGGTGTCATTAACTAACAATGAATAACATTTTTACAGCATTTATTAATTTAGGTCAATGTTCATGTATGAATTTACAATTTTACTTTGTTTGTTCCTAATTGACTAATTTTAATGTATACTTAACACTTGTAAAAAAAAAAAATTTATCAGTATATGCAGAAATAACATTAACCTATATTAATAAATGCTGCAAGTACTGTACTTTGTTTATTCATGTTAGCGAATACATAAACTAATGTTAACATATTGAACCTTATTGTGCTGGAAATGAATGAATCAGACCTTTAGTTTTCTGCGGGCGTTGAACTTGCGCAGACACTCAACGGTTTCTTGACGATGCACCATGGAGGCGACAGTGGAGCGTTGCTAAGTGGGAAAAAGACATCAGTCCTTAGGACAAATCTTTATTCGTATACGTGATGACAGATTGTTTATAATACAAGTTGTATATAAAGTCTCATTTGATGTTTTTCGTCAACAAAACAGGCTAGCACATGTTTACTTCATTGCAGACTGTAAGCTGTATGACATTATGCCAGTTGTTGGATGCAATTGTGAAAAGCTGGGTGACAACAATATAAACCAGCCTTGAGAGATGCAATGAAAAGTGCTGGGGCTTTAAGTCCACTTACACAGACCCACGGATGTTTGAGTGCTTGGTCAGCTGTGATCCTCTTTGCTGGGTTGATGGTCAACATCTGGTTGATGAGGTTTTTGGCCTCTGCGGTAACAGTGTCCCACTCTGGAGAGGGAAACTAAGACATGAAAAGACAAGAGAAAGAGAAGATGACAGTTTTCTTGATATACAGTGAGGTCTACAGTGAAAAGCTGTGGTTTGTTTCATTTAAACCTGGAAATGAAAAGAAAGATTTTGAAACAATTATAACAAAAATGTTATGATGAAAAAAAATGTATAAGAAACATTTCACATTTATTCATAAACAAACTAAGGCCCAATGACATTTTTTACATTTAAACACGAATTTTCTGTATATAGCTACTTTAAAAGGATATGTATTTTGAACAGCTCTACAGAAATAGACATGAATTTAATAGTTCTAGGTCACTAATCATAGATATATTTGTGACAGTGATCGTGTGTACAAACGATGTTCTTCCAGTGAAGCTCAACATGAACATGATCATCAGGGTTTAAACAAACTTGAGTCCATGAAGTTCCACGTGAAAACAAAAGGGGGACAAACCAGGTACTAAGATATTATGAATGTTACATCAACTTTATGCTGATGCTGATCATATAAACTAATGAAAACGCACGTATTACATAATGAAATAATGAAAAATAGAAACATTTTCACTAGTCCCAGACTTTTGTATGAAACAGAGGGCTCAAATGTATACAGACATGGACAAACACACAGATCAATGGCGTCCATGGCCTGTAATGGATTTTAATAAGATTAAAGCAGAGCACCTAAAGCGCTGGATGGCAAAGTGGTGTTTTTCACCTGGATGGCTGAAAATGCTCAAACCAAAACTGGCCTTCGTAATCACATCTTTCCCACACCGCAGCACTCCATCAAATGGACAATGGCACTATACAACAAACAAACACTACAAACATGCTACACTCCAATGCACTTGGAGAACCTTTCTGGACTAAAAGGGATGGTGAAAGCACAAATGAAATAAAATTAGGGTGAATCCATATACTTTAATCATGTTAGATTGTTTACAAACAGCAGCTTTGAGCTACAGCTGGTCACTGCGCTGACAGACAAAAATATGACACTATGCCATCTGCAAGATTGTTGTAACCTCATATAAGCTATATAGAATAGTGTTAATAGGAAATATCCCACTCTAAACTGGTTTTCTTCTAGGATTTGAGGTGGTGATGATGATGATGAAGACTCCTGTATGTTTCTGAGCTCTAGAGGAGGGGGCTGCCATCATTTATTATTGAGTAACTCTGCTCCCTATCCCAATCAATTAAATATTAACAACGGCTTCAATCTGGGTTTGCCACTCTGGGTCGATGTGGTGGCAATAAAATCTCTGTATGGGGTCATGAGAGCATCTTTGTCAACATGTTGATGGGCAATAAAAGACAGGTCTAATAAAAGGGCTTTCACTTTCTGTTCCTGGTTGAGCTGAGCACAGCTAAAATAAACAGACCTTTTGTCCGACACGCCTGTTTTGTAAGCGCCTACTTTAAAGGGGTCATATGATGCGATTTCAATTTTTCCTTTCTCTTTGAAGTGTTACAAGTTCTTGGTGCATAAAAAAGATCTGTAAAGTTGCAAAGACTAAAGTCTCAAATCCAAAAATATATTCTTTATAAAAGTTAACCACGCCTACCTAAAACGGCTCGTTCTAACATGCCCCCACATATCTACATCACAACGTGGGAAGTTTTGCATAACGCCGCCCAAATGTTCAAGCAAAGACAGAAGGCATAACTTTTATTCTCGCTCAATTCATCTAGCTTATATTGGGGTATTGTTGCCGCTGCCGCCATGTCGTGATGGCACTGTGTGTTTCGTTGTGAAAGCGAAACTACTTTGTTTGGCCTTCCAAAAATGGACACAACTAGAAATCAGTGGTTAAGTTGTATTTACAACACTGTTCCAGAACACATCAACCCAAATATTCAGATGTGTGCAGTACATTTTATGAAGGACCTTTTCCTGATCCTGGTAGACTACAATGCCGGTTGTTCTGACTCACAGACTGTAAGTACGTTTGAGTTTTTATATTTTATATATTTAAAAGCGAGTTTTTTGGGCAGTGTAGAGTAGGGCTTTTTTGTTTGTCATTTCTCCGCTCACAAATTATGGTTTTATGTTTACGCAGTGTGATACGCAACGCAACGCGTAAAAAGACAGTACAAGGTCCATTATAACCCTAATATATGTCCACTGGATGCAAGACGGGATGCCATCGTTTATAATGGGTTTTTCCATGTTTTTATGTTATGCTCCGGCCTGACAGGGCATCATCACGATATGGTAAGAGGCGTAACATTTCCGTAATATATGCTTGAGGTCTCCGGCCCCAATAATCACGCACCTGTTAGCTGCCAATCACAGCACACAACCTGCTTTTCAGAACCGATGATCTTTGTAAAAATCGATGCGTTTCAGAAGGCTGGGCATAGAGGAGAAACAATAATGCATATTACAGTATGTGGAAAATATATATATATTTTTTTTACCTTAAACCACATTAAACACATTTTATTACACCAAATACACGAAATAATGTTATTTTAGCAGCATCATATGACACCTTTAGTTACATCAGATATGTGAGCGGGGCTTGAATTTCGGAAACTGTATGCCCATATTCTACTGATTCATCGCCGTTTCCGCTGGAAATTCGCGTGAAGACGCTCTGGACAGATGATGGAATGTATCATTTGCACATGCTTTTGAGTATTTCAATTTTAAACATTAAAGTGCTCAATTCAGTACTTGCGCGCTCTCTGTGAGACCCCTTTCTGTGAGCTCACACCCAAAGCACGCACACATAGAGCCGCATCTGAGAGCGCGTGACTACAGAATAAAGTTGTGTTGTGCCTTATTGTGCATAAACAGCCAAATACATACAAAAATATGTCAAAGTGGCCGTCTTGAGTATTCATGTAAACTGTCGATTTATTCTAAACATTGTCGGTATACAGGCTATTAAGTGAATGTAAACAGTTGAGAAACAAAACTTGTGTAACAGTTAGATCTGTGCATGTGGTCTTAAAGAGACAGCAAACTAAATAAACCTGCTGCTGTCTGTCATTAATGTTTATTTATACATTAAAGACTAACCAGTGTTATTTTAAAGTTAAATAGATTATTCAGTTTCTGTACCTGAATTTTACTGTTATAGCTGAAAAACTTAAAGCACAGTTCATTTTAGTCTTGTTATTGTACTTGTTTGTGCCATTGCTTGTCATTTATCTATTCTTATTTTATTACTGACTGTTTACTTGTCTTTTTTAGTTATATATAAATTCAATTCAGAGTTTGAAATCAAAGTTCTTTTTACGAATCTTCCTTACAATATAAATATGAATCAGCAACATTATAAATTGTAAAACACAAATACACTGGGTGACGAAACCTTTAGGTTGGATGATTGTAGTTTAAAAATATGTCTAAAAAAATACAATGGTGCAACTGGTCGACCCAAGGTTCATTTTGGAATTTAAAAAGACATGTGATGTGAAAACTTTAAGTGTTCCTTTCACACATGTACACTACCAATCAAATGTGGGATGCTTTTGAAATTGAAATGAGTGGGATATTTTTTTTAAAGATTTTAATACTTTTATTATTATTATAACAAAAGATTTCGAACAATGAATCCAAACTTTTGAATAGTAATGTGGATATGAACAAATATTCAGGTCTGATTAGATTTAAAAGAGTCATTAGATTATAAAGCAGTGAGAGCTCATTGAGGCAAACAGTGAGTGTGATTACTCACGTCATAGGCTCCAGCCTTGATCTGTTGATACAGTTTGTGCTGGTCCTCGTCCCAGAAAGGAGGGTAACCCACCAGCAGGATATACAAGATCACACCTGCCCAGGACACATAAATAGGTAACTTCATACTAGTACTAGTCCACTGTTCTTCCAAAGTAATGAGACTGAATCACATTTTTTTACACTGATTATTCACAAAATTGGACAAATACTCAACACTATAAGACACCAGACCAAAGAGAGTCTTGGAATCATTTTAATGTGAACACTAAATAAAACAGGTGAAAATCTTACCACAAGCCCAGATATCCACTGGTTTGCCATAGGGATCCTTTCTCAGGACTTCAGGGGAGAGGTATCCAGGGGTGCCTGCAAAACCTGTAAGGCCAGAGCGTGATTACTTACCTTTAATATCTAAAATGAACAGATTTCAAATCACAAAATCTTCAACACAATCTCTTTATGATAACCAAATTCTGAACATTACAAATAAGGCAACAACATTTCATTTTGCATAAAATAAACTAAAATACAAAAATTGTTTTGTTTTTGTAAAAAATAAATAAATAACTTCACTTTCTTATAATGCTGTGAAATATGAAAAGCACATAAAAAATTCCCATGATGCTGGACAAGCTTAATCCAATTTGTCCATTGGCTTTGTCGTCTGTAACCTTTGACCTGGTTCAAGTGAGTAGTCTTGACTCAAAAAGGACAGTAAACATTGAGAAAACTACTCCATATTTCCCAAGAGCACAGAGTAAAAACACAAGCTGGCTACTCTCCAGAGCTCTCTAGTCCCAACAAGAGTCACAGATGTCACTGAGAGCAAACAGAGCATTAAGAAAAATCATTGCTGGTTGAAAGTCAGCTTTCAGAATGAGTTAACGAGCAACAGTGGCATCTAAATGAGCGGATACATTTTCAGGGCTTTGAATATTTGTTTGAGAAACCAGAGAAATTAATTTGGTCTGTTGAATTTAATTCAGTCTTGCCTCAGGATGATCTAGAATGGCTTCAAGTCAAATCCCTTTAAGAGATGAGGCTACCAATGAGTTGAAAGAAAAGCAGAGGAGTGTCTTACCGAACCAGGCCTGCTGATCTCCCTGCACTTCAATGGCAAGGCCAAAATCAGCCAACTTCACTGCTGCCCCCTTCATCTTACTGGCTAACAGCAGGTTCTCTGGCTACAGGAGTACGCATGACAGAGAAAAGGGCAGGAGAGAAGAAAGTAAGAATAGTGAGCAAAAAAGTGAGGGAGGAGACAAGAACAAAAATGGGCACATCAGAACTGAAATCTCCAATATTGTGATTTTAACATTAAAACAAAGCTGCAGTGTGCCATTTCTGTCTGTTGTACACATTTTAACGTAGCGTGCAAAATTGTACTGGGCAAAATAGGCCCACTGACTATTGTCAACAATGTAGTGATGTACAGCTCATACAGAAGTCACTTTCAAACCAAGCAGCTTTCTGTTTCAAAATCTGTGTGTAAGAAATTCTTCAACACCTCAGTGGCAAACTTCCTAATCGCAAAACAACTTGGTTTGAAATGCTCACAAGTTTTATTTATTACTATTAAATAGAGATGAATAACCTTTTGATTAGCTTTTATTTTTTATTTTTCACTTACATTTTTCCACAGACAACTGTAAATGTGACCAAACCTTTATTATTTTATACTATTTCACCTAAATTAAATAAAAATAACACTAAAATCTAACAGAACTTGTTCTGAATGCTTCAAGTATATTTAGACATCAAAATTATAGTGTACAGTACTGCACATATATGGAGGCATGGTTCAAATGCATACTTATCTGACCGTCATCACTAATTCGTAGCAGTGAATGAAGAGTATCTATTGGTCACGAAGTGCATGATGGAATACCACTAGGCTCGCTACCTCGGACGGTTTTGTTTTTCACGCTTTACATGCTACCCTTGGAGATATCATCAGGAAAAATGGTGTTAGCTTTCACTGTTATGCTAATGATACTCAGCTCTATATTTCTTCGTGTCCCGATTCGACGGAAACACCATGGACACAACTACAGAATGCATAATTGATACAGAAAACTGGATGACTAGTAATTTCCTACTGCGAAGTTCTGAAAAAAACAGAGGTTTTAATTATCAGACCAAAATCCTCTGCATGTAATAATCTAGAACACTGTCTAACACTTAATGGCTGCTCTGTCAATTCTTCGGCATCAGTTAGGAACCTAGGTGTGCTATTTGATTACAATCTTTCGTTAGAAAGCCACGTTTATAGCATTTGTAAAACTGC
This sequence comes from Sinocyclocheilus anophthalmus, assembly GCA_018155175.1. NCBI lineage: Eukaryota > Metazoa > Chordata > Actinopteri > Cypriniformes > Cyprinidae > Sinocyclocheilus > Sinocyclocheilus anophthalmus. The sequence continues at coordinate 332,981 of JADLZN010008064.1, forward strand.
ATTTTTCCAAATCAAAAATATATCTAAATTACGACCTAATCTCTCAATGTCAAATGCAGAAATGTTAAACCATGCGTTTATGACTCAGGTAGATTTTGTAATGTTTTTGGTGGTGGTGCTTAGTGTGCTTATAACAAACTCCAGCTGTCCAAAAGGCACTCAGCTTGAGTTCTTGACTAGAAACAGAAATTATACCATTTAGCCCGGTTCTGTAGCCACCTTGGCACTGGCCTCCCTATTAACATTGGTACCATTTAAACTCGTGCTCTTCTAATAAATACCTGAATGGTTTAGTTCGCTTCATTACTTGACGAAGCTAGCATTGTTCGGGAGGCAGACACAGTCTGTCATTTTAAATCTAGATTAAAGACCCATCTTTTTAACCTGGCATACACATAACACACAATAACGTTTCTATAATTCAAATCCTTTAAAGGATTGTTAAGCTGCATTAATTAGGTCAACTGGAACCGGGAACACTTCCCATAACACCCAATGTACTTGTTACATTGTAAGAAGAATGGCATCTACGCTAATATTTGTTTGTTTTATTCTTATTCCGAGGTCACCGTAGCCACCCAGATCCAGTCCATATCCAGATCAGATGGTCACTGCAGTCATCTGGATCCAGTCTGTATCCAGTCCAGATGGTGGATCAGGACCTAGAGATGACCTCTACAGCCCTGAATGTCAGCAGAGACCATGTCAACTAGATGAGCACCAGAGACAGATCCCCTGCGAAGACCATGTTGGCCATCTGCACAAGACCATGAGAACCAGACGAGTCCTCTGCTCAATCTGACTTGCGTTGCAGCCTGGGATTAAACCACACCATGCTGGTTTCGTCTGGCCAGAGGAGAACTCCCAAGGTTTTTTTTCTCCATTTCTGTCACTGATGGAGTTACCTTGCCACTGTCACATTTGGCTTGCTTAGTTGGGGACAATTTCTGGCAACATTGTTGACTTGACTGCACAGACACTATAGGAAGAGAACTGAACTGAGCTGGATGATGACATCACTGAATCAACAATGAACTGACTTTAACTAATAAACTGACTGTTTTCTATTGTCCTCTTGCATTATCAGCACACGGTTTTTCTGTTTAACACTGTAAAGCTGCTTTGACACAATCTGTATTGCATAAAGCGCTATTTACATAAAGGTGACTGGACTTGGATATTCATTTGGACATTTGCATGAACTGTTATTAAATTAAGCGTTTTCAAGATTAGATGACAAAAAAGGTAATACAAATATAAAAATAGGGAAAATAAAATATCCAGTAGCACGAGCCAAAAGAATTATGAAGTGCAATTCATGGGCATTCACTCCCACATGGCTGCTCATTCATTCTGTGTATGATTATGCTAAAGGTGATTATCAAGCCTACCGACGCTGAATTTAATCAGCTGTGATCTGCATAAAAGGACGTAAACGTATCCAGCATGTTCTATGAGGAGTGTCTTTCATCATCACATTGTAGGAATACTGAGATCTGGACTTGAACTACAGTGTGCATCAAGTGAGAGAGACAGAAATGGTGTGCATGCTTGTACATGTGAGAGAGAAGAAGAGAGAGATTGCATGTGGTGTCTGGAGGTGTCTAGTATCTCACTGGTGTGTGTGTGTGTGTATGTGTAAAGCGGATGTATAGCTGTGACAGCACGCTTATTGCTCTAAGCTGCATAATTCATGAAGAGACAGAGAGGAGGGCTTGTTATCTCATGCTACGAGAGCAGGGGTGAGCTGCTCTCTCGCCCTGCTGTCCTGCACACCCCGCTGCCTCTGAATGCTGCAGGCACAGCCCTGACCTGGACACTGCACAGACATCCTGCAAAAACTGCGCCAACACGCTTATAGTAGGATGGACACAACAGACTTTCTGTGATGTCACATCATATTTTAATGAATGTTAATTAGGGGATGCTGACATAGCTAGATTAGTCATAAGCCAAACCAAAACCGGATTGGTAACTCATGCAGCAGATATTCCATGTAGGGATTTGCTCAAATGTTTTTAAACTGCCTTTAATGGCTTTGTATGTATTACAAATGTATGGCATAATGTATTATGTTGTGAAATAAAAACACTAAAAAAAGGTTTTAAGTGCTAGGCATCGCATCTTAAGCATCATATCCTAGTATCAACAATAAAACAAACGGCAAATAATTAAAAATTAACTGCACATTTACTGGCTAATTCTCCACAACTGTTTTTTCCCACTTAATTTAAGGGGATAAACAAGTGAGTGTTATTTTAGTATTACTTATATACTATTATAGTATTTAGTAATTATTAATTATATTTATTTTTATATTTTTAGTTTACATTTTCATTTAGTGTTATTTTAATTTTAAAGTTTTAGTAATTTTGTTTTTGTCATTTTTATTAGTTTTTTTAAATGTTTCTATTTAGCTTTAATTTATATTTATTTCAGTTTTAGTTTTAATAATTTGAGTTCTTCATATTTATATCAGTTAGTTGCCTAGGCAGAATTTCATAGTTTCATAGTTTTTCATATAATATTTACATACATTTTATCTGTGAACTTCATCCTTACTCCTTCAATAAAAATCAGCGCCCAATGCCCCTGTCCTGCAACTCTAGGGATTTCGCCTCCCTCCTAAACATTCTTTCTCTGTCTAGTTTTCCTTTTCCACCTTGTCTGTCTGTTCAAGAGTTCTGTCTCTTTCCCTCTGATGAATTAGAGGAGGCAAAATGACTCCCCACCAGACACGCTCACCATCATGCCGTGACTCTGCAGCCACCATGATATCACACAGGTTTCCATAGCAACCGGCCTACCTCCAGTACTCCTCTGTCTGTCTTTACTTTTAAAGAGGTGAACTAGTACAGAAAGTAATGGTTCAGTGTTTTTTTTTTTTTTTGTAGGGGTGGGGTTAGACGCATTTTTGTCCACCACATGCCACTGATCTATTATGTGTTTCATCAGTTATTATTGTAAGAAAAAAAATAAAACTTGAACAAACACAATTTCACCTCCTAAACAGGCTCTACTACATCTACTCCTAGGAAGATGTGGAGATACAAAGGAAAATCATTGTAAACTGACAAGCAACAAGGAAACACGATTTCAATTTCAATCCAATATGAGGTTCACATTGAATGATGGCATTTAAAGAACAAATCTCTCCATCATCCATTAAATGTTCCTTTGTTTGCTTTCTGCATTGTGCTTATCAAATGACCCCTCAGGATTAGCCACAGCCAACCGGCCGAGCTCTGACGTCAAGAGAATGAAATAACACAATCAAACGGCATACATGTTCTCCGGTGTCAAGTTTGTGTCCACACAGCGTTTAATGTTGCAAGCACATGTCGGAGTGTGTGCAAATGACGCCACAGAGTTGCCAAGAGGAGGAGGGCTTGGATGACGCAAGCTCCCGTATTGGCATGTTGCCACAGTGACGGCATGACTCACCTTGAGGTCCCTGTGCACAATGTCATGCTGGTGGATGTGGCTGACGCTTTCCAGGATCTGATTGATGCAATGACTGAGAAACAGAAAGCAGAGGGGAGGAAAAGAGGAGAGAAACCCAGGCATTAGAACAAGGATCTAACTCCAGATAGAAGACTGGGTGCAAGAAATCCAGCTACAGAACCTGGCCTGTGCAGATAGACTAAGCTTTGCATGAACAGATAAATAATCTGGTTTGTTTTGTGGTTCTCAAAGCTGCCAGAGAAGGTTTCCAGGATGGAAATGAAAATACATTTACCATGTCATCCAAATGTCAAACAAATTCCTGAAGCTGAATGCGTGCGTGTATGTATGTATGTATGTATGTACAGGTATGTATGTGTATATATAAATGCAGTCTTGGTGAGAATAACAGACAAAAATCTTACCAATCTTACCACCCCTAAACTTCTGAACAATAGTTCATGTATATCTATATATATCCCAGTAATACTACACAGACGTGCATGTGTTGCTCTGACAGACTTGCACCGCAGAAGTCTTTCCATAGACAGTGAGGGGACAGAAATATCAAGCACCGTTGAAGCTGGAATGCTTCTAAATGCAGCGAGTGGAGCAGCTCATTATTGAGCTCTGAAACCTGTTCAAAAGGTCATGGCCCGAGGACAGAGGGCGAGTTGGGTGGGGATGACATCTCTCTAATGAAAAATAATAAATTTCCGAATGATTCGGTTTATGTAATGAGAGAGCAAAAAAGAGAGAGCCTGCAGAAAGAAAAGCAATGGCAGTCAAGTAAAGAAAGAGCCCCATTAGATATTCCCTAAAGCTCTCTTGAGGAAGGATGGCGAGGAAGGCATTTCTTGTGTCCAAATTTGGCAAAATCTGTGGACTGCATTCCATTCCATCCCATTTCGGAGGCACTTTCCAGTAAAAACTCTCTCTGTTCTCCCCCCTTGATGCAAACTCTCAGAAGCAGCCTTCATGCAGCAAGTCTGGAGAGTGGCTTCCAAAAGTAATTGGAAAGTAACACTAATTTTGTTGTTCCGGTTTAGTGCTGAATATGAAGTGGAAATGGACTGAAGTGCAGACAGTCAGTTTTAATTTAAGGGGATGCCTATCCAGGCAGCAGGTTAAAAATAACACCACATTTCAGGCCAGCTGCCATCCCTGTTAAAGCACTGAGAGTATTTACATAGTTTGACATTATTTGAAATAAAAATATCATGTTTAATAATTAGTTGCGTAACCTTGGCATTTAATGATTGTCTCACTGTCTGGGGCCAAAGGGCAGTGTTAGAGACAGAATATTTTCACTAAGGCCTTACAAAAGCACTGTGGTAGTGCCATGGTACAGTGATGGCAGCAGAAAGTAATACCATGGTACTTTGAGTAAACAATTAAAGAAAAGACTATGAGATTGATGTACCATAGTATTTACAGAAAAAAATCCATTAATATTTTATTATTGTATACATTACATAATATATTATTTATACAAATCCTTTTAATATGCTGATTTGGTTTTCAAATAATTTCTGAACAATGTTGAAAACAGTTGTGCTGCTTAACAGTTTTGTGAAAATTGTGATGTTTTTTTGTATTCTCTGAAAAGAACATTTAAAGTATCTTTTGATCTTTTTTCACACAAGTGTCTTTACTGTTAAATTTGATCAATTTAATGCATCAGTGTTGAATAAAAGTACAAAGTTCTTTCTGACATAGTGACCCCAAACTGACCCACGGTAGTAGTGTATATTATTTATAAATTACAACTAAACGCTGATATGATTTTAGGTGAATTTTTAAACTTACCTTGCATCTGCTTCACTGTAATATTCTCTTGCGACAATGTCTTCAAACAATTCTCCACCAGTCACACTACAGGAAGAAATACAGGCTTTATCAACAACTCAAGTATGGAGAACCCACAGCAGTTCCATTCAGCTATAAACTATAAAGAGCACGAGGCCTGTTGAGGAGTATGTGGCTAATGGAGAGTTTTATCACCACGGGCCGGCACTTGAGTGTTGGGCGAGCGCTATCAGCGTCCTGACACAAGAGCCCTGAGAGAGGGCCATACAGTCACAATCTACACACACATACACTTACATGTATGTCTTGCTCTCACACACACTACATTTATGCAGAGGAGTCTACATCTCAACAACACTTCAGACTCTGATAATTGTTTAAAATGATGTCAGAAATATATGGTACAGAGAAATGGGCCTACTGGCTAGAGAATAAAGTTTAATCAACCTACTTCAATTACATTTTCCTGTAATTAACAAAGTTAATTAACAAACTTAATTACTGCCAAACAAGGCTGAAAGGAAGTGGAAAGTGTGAGTATACAGGCCTCATCTCAACAGAAGATCACACGGTCTGACTCAGATACTTACAGGTCAAAGACCAGGTAATGAAAGCCTTCTTCTGCGATACTGTCATGGAGACGCACTGTTGAGGGAAAACAGAAAGAGAGAATGAGGTAAGACAGAGAAACAACATAAGCAGAATGAACAGAAGGAGCTTTTATCCTTTTCTTAACCTGCCCATGAAGTCATCCTCATTACAAATCCCAACCTTGCTGCATAATGCCTTCTAAGGCAGCATCCTAGCTGAAATGAACATCGTAACTGACCCATCTGAAACGTTCATAAAGAGCAACTCCAAATACCTAACCAATTAAATTTGGCATAGGACATCATTCGTCTCAGAGAAGGAATTCTGGTCTTTGCATTACAGAGGGAGCGGTGGCACTGCAAGTAAAGCAAGGAACATTTGTTATCCTGATTGAAGGTAATGAATTTGTCATCGGTTGTTACAGATTTGAAACCGTGCACCTGCCAGATCTCATGCAGCCATTAAGAGACCCTCGGCTCGCTCTCACTGTGTGTGGGTCTGTGTAAATGACAGCGTATATTAATCTCAGCCATGTGAGGGAGGTGGCTGTGCTAAATGAGGGCAGAGAGGGCAAAGCAGAATTATATTATCTCCACATCCACCCAGGATCACCCACAGCGCTGACACATACACACATTCTGACTGGAGGACTGCATTTTAACACAATTCATACTGAAGGTGCTGTGAGCAGTGTTTGAATGGAGAGTGATTTTAACAGGTGTGGACAGAGCCGATGTGTGTTGTACTCTGATGAAGATGATACTCTCTGAACATATTGCCCTAATGTTTTTGACTTGAACTAGAGCTATACTTTACTGGTATAGCACTAAAATTGGAAAAAAGTAATACTAGCCGTTTCGCATGCATATGTGTGTTTTGCAGTAACGTAGCTGTGAATGTGTATCCACCTTATTTTTTCCCATAAGAGCAGGCGTGGCCATTTGTAAATTTTATCGGACTGACTTCCAGTGTCATTTGCTTCCAGCTATTTTTAGCTGTACAAAACAGCTTGTTTTGCTGCTTGATATTGCAAACTGGTGTCTTACCAGTGATTTTACCATTATTTTAATGTATTATCTTAATTATGAACACACTGGTTTGTAGTGAAAAGAGTTATACCGTTTACTGTATTTTGTTATTGTACTCGTTATTTCCCTACCGCGGCTAATGAACCGAAAGTCTCACACATTCACAGAAAACGTCTTACTTCCGCATTGAAAAATAAGGTGGATAAAATATATTCATATATAAAATAAATATGTAAAATAAATACAATACCGTTCAAAAGTTTTTTAAAACAAATTAATACTTTTGTTCAACAAGTATTAAATTGATCAAACTTCACAGTAAAGACACCTAATGCTAATGTTTAAAGATTTCTACCTTAACTGAATACTGTAAAAAAAAATGACAGCTGCTTCACAATATTACAGTTTTTATTGCATTGTTTAATCAAATAAAGGCAGGCTTGATGAGCATTAAGAGACTTCTTTCAAAAACAAAAAATCTTACTGATCCCTTTTTTTTGTGCATTTCTGAACATTTACTTTTATTGTACTATGAAGTTATGGGTTTTCACACTATTAAAGAGCTCCCACAGTGATGCTATCTGCTCTTGTCGTGCGTCTGTGAGCCGACTGCAGTCATGCACTCATATCTGCTGGTTTTTGGAAGAGGGTTTGTTGACAACAAACCCCACTGTTGATAACATGTACAAAGGCTGTAAGTTACCCTGCATGTGTTGTGTATGTTCAAGACAAAAGGAGAGAAAAAGAACGAGTGTGTATTAGCTTGAGTCTTTGCTGCCATAGGCGATGTGCTCCTTAAGAATGCTCTCTCTCTCCTACACACACTTGATTGCTCTTTTTGTTAGGAGTTTATTGGCAGTCCATGCAGAAAACATGACAACCTGAGAGAGAGAAAGAAGAAGAAAGGGCCGTTCAAGATGGCTAGACAGTAAAAGGTACGAAAGACACATTTAGGCCACTGGGAATGGAAGGGAGAGAATACATGAGAGAAAAAAGTGAGGGAGGAAAGACAAGAGAGTATGAGGGTGGGAAAGGACAAACGCTTCCTAGAAAGAAGAAAACCAAGGCTACAAATAAGGAAACGTCAAGCAGAATGTCTGAGCTTCTGTTTGCATTACAAGAAACATATGATTTACACTGCTAAGGACAAAAAAACCATATTTAAAAGTATCAAAAAAGAACTATATTTGACTTACAGCTGTCAACACCACTGGTGATTGTGTGTCACATGAACAACTGTGGCTACTAGGGAGTCATTAACAATGAACAATAACTTGCATTTTAGATTGTTCCTTACATAAAGCTATAGTATGAAGACTTGAAATAGCCAAAGTCATACTTTTATGGTGTATCTCTGCCTTTTTTGGAGCCTGTCTGTTTAAATCACTTCTGGGTGAATTATCCCTGTTAAATAGTCTGGTGGTGTGTGTCAAGTAAGCACAGTTTAAGGAGATTTTCTTGAACAGCACCAATCCTTTTGTTTTAATCCTGTTGTTTTCCTTCAAGTCTTCGAAATCCCCAAACACTTCATAATGTTAACTTTACAAATACTTACTTTTTTGCACCTGGTGATTATCTAGCTTCCCTCAGTGCCCAATGTCACCATCCTGAAACATTTTAGAAACTCACACCTTACGGTCTTCCACAGCACCGTGCTGTTCACACACACTGAAGGGAGCCTGAAGGGATGATGCCTGTGCTATTTCCATGATTTTGCATGAGGTGGAGATTTTGTCTGTGTGATCTGTTTTGTCAGTCACATCCTTTCTCATGCCATGCAAATAATCTTGTGTTGACTGTGACTAGCATGTTTGTACAGTATGTCTCACTGTGTACAGACACGCACGCGCACGCGGTGCCACCCCCCACTATTAGTTCTGTCCCAAATTACCTTCCCAGGGAGACGGGATCAAGACTCACCTATGTTGGAATGTTTGAGCAGACGGCAGATGCGGGCCTCTCTTTCTAGCTTCTGATGATATGAGGTTCAAACACAGAAAGAACAGCTCAGCACATTTAACACCTGCATCTCCACAAGTGTCAAAACACAAACATTATCAGTGAAGAATCACTAACATTACCGCTCAAAAGTTTGGAGTCTGTAAGATATTTTTTGTAATGATATTAAGTTTGTTTGATCAAAAATACAAACAGTAATATTGTGAAATACTATTACAATTTAAAATAACAGTTTTTTGAATATATTTTAAAATGCAATTTATTGTCATGGAAGCTGAATTTTCAGCAGTCATTACTCCAGTCTTCAGTGTCACATGATCTTCAGAATCATTCTAATATAATGATTTAGAGTTGTGCTGCTTAATATTTTTGTAGAAATCGTGATACATTTTTTCAGTACTCAAAAGTACAGCATTAATTTTAAATAGAAATCTTTTGGTAACATTATAAATGTTTTTACTGTCACTTTTCTGTCAATTTCTTAAAAAAAAAAATTTTTTTTCCCCTGACCCCAAACTTTTGAACTGTACTGTAAATTTCTCATACACAGCTATTGTTCAGCTTCAGAAGCCTTGGAATATTAGCACACTAATCATATGGATCACTTTCATGATGTGTTTATAGTGCTTTTTGTCATTTTGAAGCTTGACAGTGACTTTTCCCTTTCATTACATGGAAAAGACTGATGTGATCAAATAACCCTGAGACGGACATGAATCCCAGGTGTAAACAGGACCTGTGACCAATGCAACTGTTCAGTGTCATATAATCAATATTAACCCTATTGCCCTATTCTTAGCCAGAATATAGTTAATGACTGTGTGTACATGTAATGGGCATGAAGATGTCCACTCTATAAAGGAAGCGGCTGAGATTAATATAAATGCCCATCCTGGGATATTGAGCATCAATCTCTAAAAGGATACAAGGTCATAGCCTCTTTGGGAAACCTTTAGAGAGTTCTATGGGAGGGAACTAAAACGGACACACACACATAAACACACACAAACTGTTTCAGCTGCGTAAATACATAATACATATATATAGTTATTCTCGGACCATAAACAATGATGTTACGCACATCCATTTAGGATAGAGAAATGATCATGTGATATAAAGAGAAGAGGGACAGAGAAGTATCAGCATTGAAAAGCATGGCTTTTAACGCGGGCCGGCTGTAAAAGTCAAGCATCTTAACTAGAGTCGTCTACCCTACTTAAAAAGAATGCCCACGTGCACTCGAACACAGGGATCTGCTAGTAGGAATTCAAATCATGAACTCAATGCAGGCACTCCTGCTGGGTCAGATCAGTCTCACATAAACACACACCGCTCTTACACATAACATATCCTCAGTCCAAGATCACACTGTGCCAAGTTTGAGCCAGACCTCAAACTAAAGAAACTTTTCGAAAATATAATGAAAGATGAAGAAAGTACGAATGACGCAGGGTGTTTATATATGCGAATTATGTTCCTTTCACAGGCCTTTATAAGGACCAGCCATAACCTCTATGGGACAAGTCTGTGAATTTAGTACTCAAGAGTGAATGCATGTCGATCTTCTACCCAGAAAGCATTCAATCCTTTTGACAGCCCCAAAGCATGATTCTCAGAAATGACATCAGCCTCAGTCTTGAAGTATCAAAAATTCATCTAAAAAACCATCACCACTACACTATACTAGCCAATTTCCCCCAGGCACCTACAGTTCCCTTAGCATTCACGTGGTATTTTTCTCATGGACGCGGACACCACCCCGTACACCCACAATGCCACAACAGACCCAATGCCACAGACACAGACGACAGCATGCCACAGACACTCATACACTTTCATACTTTATGATGCTGACATGTTTTCATCATATACAACTGGATGTGGGTGTAGAATCACTGGTGTCTTAAAGCTTTTCTGAGAAGTGGGACCAAATAAACATCCCTCTGAAAGAGTGAACTGTGACTGCTGCGAGTGATGTGCGTGCACGTTCAGTTTACGGCAGCAGATGTCTTTTTTACCTCACAGAATTAATGCAGGACATTTAATATTCAGCCCTGCCGCGGCTCCCCACAGAACAGTTAATCTGAGCGTGAGAGATGGCCGTACGACTGTTGGCATGCAATGACTGCTGAGAAAACAAACACACACATAAACTAAACACTTTGAGTATGTGTTATAAAACTTGTTTTTATCATTTGCTGCACCTTCTGCATGCAGTTCATCCATTGCATTATAAATCAAGTTTGAAGTGGAATAAACATAAATTCACTGATAGCTGTGATCTGATGCAAACGATAAAGACATCTAGAAAGAGAAATGGCTTTTTAATGGCTTTTTTTATGCTCATGCTCTTTTTGTGTGCTCTCTCGTTTTCTTTCTTTTTATCCCATTACTTAAGAGATAAATAAATGATGTGTTGTTCAGTGACCATCTCTAAAATTCAATTGGGCTAAGTGCTGCTTTCTCATGGTTCGGTCAGAGAGAGAGAGATTCAGAAAACAGGAGCGATACGCTGACTGATATAAATGGCTAAATGAAACATTAACAGGTGTATAAGTGTCCTGAGATTGGACCAGCATAAAACGTTGATATCATAATGAGCATGACAGGAGCATGACATATTTACAAAGAATGTAAATATTCTTTTCTTTTTCAGCAGATGGTCAGTGTATAGACCAATTTGGATTAGACGTCACAGTTACATCACATGCAGCTGCGCGTGCATTGTGGTGGCAGAAAAACACTGTGAACAAGTAGAGGGAAACGGGTAAAATCCATGGAATAAGAGAAAAAAAATTTAGTGTTGTGCCTTTGGATATCAGAATTGGAAAGCAAATAATTTTTATAGAATAGTGTCGTCAAAGACACCATTTGAAGCTAAACGCAGACGTTTAAACGGACATACTATGAATGAAAACTGCTATGATTACTCTACTTTTAAAGCATAAATTTGATTTAAAAAATAGGCCTACATAATATTCACATATGCAGTTCATAGGGGACGTATTGTATTAACTTAGCCCTACAGTTACAGCATGAAATATTATTTAAACATAACATTTACCTATTTTATCTCACAATTCTGACTTTTTATCTTACAATTCTGACTTTTTCTTGCAAATGCAAATTTATATCTCCTAATTTGGACTTTATAACTCGATTTAACTCAAAAATCGTGCGTTTGTCAATTCTGAGGGAAACAAAAGTCAGAAGTGTGGGCTATATATTCTGAGCCGAGGGAAAAAGAAAGAGTGACAAGTTGTTTTTCCTTATCAGTATTGTGAGATATAATCTCGGAATTGCGAGAATAAAGTCGGATTTTTGAAATATAAAATCAAATTTACCTTTTTTTTTAAAATTCTTTTATTCTTCTCTAGCCGTAAAAGTCTAGCTCTTCCGAGCTTTCTTCTGCAACCATGATGCGCACGCATCCCGAATGTTTACAAACCTATAATACCTATTAACTACACTACAATTCATTTAAAACATTATTGCCTTAATTAGTATATGAAACACTACCGGTCAAAAGTGTGGGGTTGGTTACGACTTTTTTTTTTTTTTTAAAGATGTCTCAGCAAGTCTGCATTATTTGTTCCCTAATATTTATTATAACAGTAATATTGGTGAAATGTTGTTTTTAATACAATATATTATAATATAATGTTCTGTAATATACAGTATACTACTGTGAAATATTACTGTTTTCTATTTTAATATATTCTAAAAATTTAATTTATTCCTGTGATGCCAAAGCTGAAGCCATTACCCTATTAATATTTTTGTGAAACAGTGGATCCATTTTTCAGGATTATTTGCTTAGTGTAAAGAATTAAAAAGAAACAGTATTTATGTTGGAATAGCAAGATTCTGTAATATTTTAATATCTGCAGTCACCGTTGACCAATTGATGCATCTTTGCTGAATAAATGTATTAATTTCTTTAAAAAAACATCTTACTGACCCAAAACTTTTGAACAGTAGAGTCAGAATTATTCATAGAAATGAACATAGTTCATTGGTGCCACACTTTATGGACTTTTGTTTTCATTTTCATCCCTCATATTATTTGACCTAGTTTCTGTCTCCCCTTGATTGTGTCATCATGTTCAGGTGTTTCGTGTCAATTATCCTCATTTACGTTCCCCATATAAGTTGCAGTCTGTTCGACATGTGGTTTTCCGTCTCCAGTTCTATGGAATACGTCTGAATTACCCTGGTGTGTGTGTGTGTGTGTGTGTGTGTGTGTGTGTGTGTGTGTGTGTGTGTTTGCGTTACCCTGCTGTGGATTACCCTTCTGTGCAGTATTAAAGACTGTTTATTGTATCTTCCTCGTTTACGTGCTTCTTTCCCGCACCACACCGTGACAATTGGTCTTAACTATAGCCCGTTTATGCTCGCCAAGCAACGAAGAATCACATGCATTAATCTTAAACGTGCAGTAACAGATCAGCTTTTACGACAGCAACATCCAATCAGAACAGCACATTTTATACCATAATATACCATAATTTAAATATAGATTAGTTTTTAAAGCACAGGAGCTCTTTATGAATGTTTGCAGGTGCTCTTTCCAAACTCCTTAAACAATAAAAATGTCAAATCAATTAGTTTCTTTTTTTTGTCTATCATTGTCTGCAGCAAAATAACTACTGTAAGCAAGTCAATACAACGATGACACTTAAGCAGCACTAGTATGAACAGATGCATCATGGGCCAATCACCTCAAATGCACCCATGGGAGGATGCAAATCTCTGTGGTCAAGCTCACAGTGCAAAGAAACATGTAGAATTAGGTGAAAGAGTGAAAAAGGGGAAGGAAACATGCAGCCTCATGCCTAACTGCTTTTACGGTTACAATTCAACAGAAACAGTTAAATGCAAAGCAAATGGTACCATTTATATATACTTACCCTACTGCAAGTATCTAAATTAAAATAGTACCATCATTGTCTTGGTACAAGTCTTATTTCTGTTCTGGATTTGTAAACAAATGCTACACAGCAAAAATCAAATGGCTCAATTTCATTTAGTTGAGTCCAACAGCACTGAAAAACACATTGAGCAAATGTGCGCACATATGTGCAAGCTGCTCTCACAGATTAATTTACGTCACAGGACACTAGGCACGATACCGTACACATCTACACTTATTAAGAGCACAGTCAACCCAGACACTGAACAGACAGCAGGGTCACTTCGACACGGACTGGAAAGGCAGAAGGACTAGACATTACAGACTTAGCTTCACAGGTTATCACTGCCCAAGCAGTTACAAATATGCTCCTGCATGAACTAAAAGGTGAACTATTGTGCAGTGCACAGAGCTCTGATGAGAGAGACACATGCAGAGACAGTTATTAAGCCACTTGAGGCAATGGGCGGACGTCATTGTGTTCGCATTCTTTTCAGATCATTGTCAGGGTAGATGAAAGGGCTCAAGTCACGTTAAAGATTGAATCTGTGAGTACAAAGAAGCAGGGGTTGTGTGAGTTCATTTCTCAGCAGGTGAATCTCAGGAGAAAATGTCGGGAGGACTCTGTGACATAAGCGCATGGCATCTGGGGCAGGATCAGGTCTCTTCTTCCTGCACGCAAGCTGTGGGCAAATTTCCAATAGCTTGGATTTATCATAGCTGTGGTGATCCAAACATACATCTAACTTGGTCAATCAAGACCTATTAGATAAACTTTAAGATAAACATGCAGCGTACTCATAAACAAGGGACATGCACAATTATGTGGGCTGTTTATCACGTATATAGCATCTCATAAACACAATGCTTTCTAAAGACTAGTCAGAAATCATAATATAAATTGTGATTTGTTTGTTGTACTGACAGCAAGACAAAAAAACAATATATTTAAGTGTGTGAACCTAAAGTAAATACAATACCATTCAAAAGTTTGGGGTCATTAAGATTTTTTTTAAAGAAATTAAGATTTTTATTCAACAAGGATGCTTTAAACTGAATAAAAGTGACAGTAATGAGATTTATTAAATTCTATTTCATATAAATACTGTTTTTTTTTTCATTTTGGCAACCTTTTTTTCCTTTTTGCTCGTTCTTTTCTCTAATAATCATCTCATAGCCCTCCTCTCCTCAGCACCCCAGAGACGTGCCCTTGTACTCATTCTGTCTGCTTGCTTTATTTTTTCATCCTCTGTTGGCTCATCAAGGCTGACCTTAGTGTCTTCTCTGTTTACAAATTATGGGCTAATGTCGGTCGAAGTCTATTCACTGTTGTCTAGCTCTCTGTCCCTCCCTTTTTCCTTTTCTGTTAGTCAGTTCTTCTTATGTGATGACAGACAAAACACGGACGAATGTCATCAACAACCTGACTCATTTGTCACAACCGTGCCCATCTCTCTGACATGTCCTGCCCCCTTTCTGATGTTCTTGTTTACTATTCTTTTGCTGTCTTTCAAGCACTGACATTTCCTTAATGAAATGCAAATCTTATTTAGCAGTTTCTATTCTATTCTATTCCTATGTTCCTACAGCAGTGATTCAGAAGCGTAGATATCTGTCAGTAGAGGTGATTTAGCAGGCAGGGCTTTTTTTTCCAAAGCAACTAACTTACTGTACTCTTATTACAATGAGAATGTCTCTGGAACAACCTGGAGTTAAGCGTTTTGCTCAAAGGCATGATAACTCATGGTAACTCAGTGTGATAACTCATCTCCTTACAGGGTTTGCACCAGCAACCACCCAATTATCACACCTTAGACAAGGCTACACCACCCCTCTACTTTAAACTGCATAAAGCCCAAGTTCAGATGTGTAGATACAGTACCAGTCACACTAAATATAAAATATTTATAGTATCTAATAGATATCTATTTCAAAAGTTTGGGGTCAGTACATTTTACCTTTATTCAGCAAAGCACATTAAATTGATCAAAATGTGGCATACTTCTTTCAGACTTCTTTTAAAAAGATGTAAGTGTATATATAATATAAGAAACCTTTTTAATGGTATATACAAATCAAATGGGGAGCATTCGTTCAGTCTTAAGTGTGACAATGAACACTAGTAATTATCGACCAATAAGGGTTTGACAGTACTGATCCTGAGATCAAAGATACAATTTGATGACAATGAATGAACCATAAAATTACTGAAACACTTATTTGACATAATATTTACCCAAAATTTATGTTAAAAACTAGAAAATGTGCATTGTTGTTGGAGAATTGAATGGAGGCAGAATCTTGACAGACCACTTCTGTCAATCGGCCAAATGGACACTGGCAGAGGCCGATAAAAATGACCAAATATTGGCTGATTAATAACAAACTAACGGACAGTACTTAAATACTCTCTCAGATATCCAGTCAAGCTATGACGCAGCAAGTTCTCTCTCAACAGTGACACATCACACTCAACTCAGACACAAAATTAAAAATACGTGGTAGGTAAATTGAGCTATTATTGTTCACTCTTCCTTGTGATTAAATATTGAGAAACATGAGACATGCCTTGATCATTCTATACTATATATTTTACTTCTACAGTGCTTTGATCAATTAAAAATAATATCGCCCTTTTAAGCAGTTTCAAATGCCAAACACTATAAATATCAAGATATATCTATAATATTGATCAAAAGGCTGAAAAATATTGAACGTTCTTATATTTTCAATGATGTCTTTAAAATATAAGACATAATTGAAGTCATTGAGGGTAGGAGAGGGTGTGAGACAGTTCTTTCTCTGGGGTAAACAGAGTGATTTGGACAGAGCGATACTGCTGGAAGCGACAGTGAGAGGGAAACCGCTTCTACCTGGAACCAGATCCAGTCGCCTTTTATTAATACAGTTCAGAACGAAACAGGCCCTCCAACAGCAGCAAAGCCTGAGGGGAAAGGAGTTTTTGTGTGTGTGCGCGTTAGAGAGATGTGTGAACATATATAAGGAAGAATGAAAGAAAAACAAAGTAAAATCTTGTGTATATGTGTGTTTTAATTAAATCCATTCCTCTAAGACACTTTATCACTGGTTCAATGTAAGTGATTCACACAAGCGCACTGTGAGCCAAACAGACAGAGAGCAAATAAAAATGACTTCAGTGAGACAGACGCTCCAGTAATGCAGGAAAGCAGCTCGATTTGGTTCTTCAGCTCATACCAACGAGGTACTGCCAGAATAAACAACCCAAAACAGCCAAAATCCAAAGCATGAGAAACACCACATCTCAGCCTGCCCATCCAACCAAATTCCTACAAATACAAGACAGACAGCTTGTTGTCCTGCAGGTAGCGCACATTCACACAAACACAGGCCATAGGGTCCGTGTCACTTTCAAAAACAGCTTAAGGTGCTTTGGTGGAGACATCCGTTCCCTCGCCATCACACGATTAATCCACCACGCACAGCTTTACTTACGCAGACGACTGCAGGGGGACATGAACGAGCGCCTGTCTGTGTACTCACACGTTCATTATAACATTATATCCTCTCTAGCCACCATGGCAACACTTCTCTTTCCACCTCATTGAGCTCTCTTTCCGCCCATATGCTTTCTATCATTCAGTCTGTCTCAGGAGGTGTGCATGGCACTTTTTCTACAGCTAATGGAAAAGTCAAACAATGTGTGTGCTCTTGAGGCCTGCGGTCCACTTGAAGATAACTGGATGATGTCAAGATTGTGAACAAACAAACAATTGATAATGTCAATAACTGACTAATATCGATGCAGATATATGCATGGAAATTCACCAAAATCTCATTTGTTCAGTCTGCGTATGTTTCTCTCTGATCACAGACAATCCCTGCGTCATACCGGCCACAGCTGTTGCATGTCGCAGGACTGGGTGCAGTCAGTGCACAACACAGCTCCACACACACCAGGACACACAGCTTGTTTAACCGATGTTGTTTAACATGTCGTTAAACTATGATGAAATTCATTGTGAAGGATTGTGATGCACTTCTGATATCTTTTTCTACTGATGAGGAAACAAAGGTCCACAGCTTTATCAGCTATTTTGTAATACAGTAATATAGGCCTACATAAAAATCTGATGAGTATATGTTCAAAACTTGTATGGCTTACTTTCTTCTGTGGAACATAAAATATATTTTGAAGAATGTTCACACTGTTCTGTTCACACAGAATTGTTAACTTCAAGTCAAGGTCAAACGATGACAGTCCCCAGAGATGATTCAATAAATACCTGAGCAAAATAAGTTTGCCGTCTTTCCAAGCATTCAGAGGTACAGCAAATTCTTTCACTCGGGATGGCTGGCTAGATGTCCACCACTGGATTAGTGAGGTCCTAGTTTATCTAGTTTTTGTTTAAGCGTTAATATTATGCTGACAGCATGTTGTTAGACTGTCAGCATGGTAAACTCTCACAGAAGTTCCATCTCTAAATTCATCCCCTTTAATGCAGCGCCGCTACAGCCATTAAAGCACAGTTTTTCAAATACACCGCCTTCCACAATAATAAACAGCTTCGAGACAACTGCTGTCGAACTTCAAATCACCTGCTGTGAACAGCGTTCCCGTTATTATGTATAATCTGAAAGACTTTTTTGAGGGGAGAACTAATCACAAAACAATGCCATATGATGATAGTTTTGTGCTTAAAGGAACACTCCACTATTTTTGTAAATAGGCTAATTTTCCAGCTCCCCTAGAGTTAAACAGTTGAGTTTTACCGTTTTCGAATCCATTCAGCCGATCTCCGGGTCTGGCGGTAGCACTTTTAGCTGTAGCTTAGCATAGATCATTGAATCTAATTAGACCGTTAGCATCTCGCTCAAAAATGACCAAAGAGTTTCTATATTTTTCCTATTTAAAACTTGACTCTTCTGTAGTTACATTGTGTAACTACAGAATGAAAAGTTGCGACTCTCATTCGCCGCATAATATCATTGCGCCTGCTGCACCCATGCTACGGCAGCAAAATTCCTTGATTATTACGCCGGAATGAGAGTATAGTTCCTAGTCATATCGGTCTAGAAAATTGCACGGGTTAGTTCACCCAAAAATGAAAATTCTGTCATTAATTACTCACCCTAATGTCGTTCCAAACCCGTAAGACCTCCGTTCATCTTTGGAACACAAATTAAGATTTTTTGATGGAATTTGAGAGCTCTCTGACCCTCCCATAGACAGCAAGGGTCCTTACATGATCAAGGTCTAGAAACGTAGCAAAGAGATCGGTAAAATAATCCATGTGACATCAGAGGTTCAACCGTGATTTACAAACGCCTACAGAATACGTTTTGTCGGTCGTCAGGTTTGGAACAACATGAGGGTGAGTAATTAATGACAGAATTTTCATTTTTGGGTGAACTATCCCTTTAATACATTTCAGGGAACCTGTATATTAAGCTGGTATTCAGCATGAAATGACAATTCACCCCGTACATTTTATTGTGAATGATTTAATATGTGCATGTTTCGAAAAAACATTTTTGACCTCGTAATTTTCAATCATAACTTGGTTCTCCGATGAAACGACCCTCTGGTGACACATGTCTGACTTCTCCAGTCATTTAGGAAAGCAGCTGCCCTTTTTTTTTTTTTACAACTAAATGCAAGCTCACATTCAGATATACCTCTATCCAATAAACAACAAACAGACAGACCCCAAAGTCACCATCCTACATTTTTTTTCACCCGTACGTACAACAGTACGTCACAATTCGGAAGAAAACATCTGTTGCTACTTCTGTTGCATCCGAGAAAAAAATTCTGAAAATCCACAATACAAGACAATTATGATTGCTCTTGCACATCCCTAACGCTTATACAAGTGGTTTCAGTTCAAAATTCTTTCCTCTGATTGATTTCAAATTTCAATTGCATACTTTTGTGGAGAGGCATGGAATAAGAGCTGTCCAACCACCAACACAGACACCATTGTCACCATCACCACGCACTGCCATCCATCCACCCACTGAGATGATCAAATAAAACACACAACTACAAGTTAAAAATCTTTTTTAGGAAGGGAGTGTACAGTATGTATACATGCTTTGTGCAAGTTTATAGACAAGCTATGATAAAGGCAAACATGCAATGAAGGACCGTAAAAGTGCCAACCAGAATTGCCCTACTAATGTAATCAAATTAATTTCCAATAAGGCAGTGCTCAAACACTTGTATTCCAAAAGGAGAAAAACACAGTGCCACAGCAATCATGTCAAAGGCACTTGGCAGTTATTTTTTCATTAGGTAACGGAGTTTAAAACCCAAAACCTCCAAACACTTGCTAATGGAAACAATGTTTACAATGTATGCAAACTCATAGCCCTTCAGCTCAACTCTTTCTAGGAAAAAAGGATAAGCGTAGCTGCTCGGTGTAAAGTGGAGGGCGCCGGGTTTGTGCACTGACGTGCTTGTGTGTAAGAGTGTGAGCTTAAGCCGCGTGTCTGTCCCGCACCAGACCATCTGCTGATCCAGGGTGTCACTTCGTCTCTCCGCGACCTGTCAGGAATTATCCTGTTACGTGCTTTAGACACCTGCAGATTCCCAGCAGTTAAAACAGAGCAGGTAGGACAAATCCCTATACCCAATGCATGACAGTGGGAGAATAATGGATGGACTTGTTGTGAAATCACTTCCCTTACAATTCTGCCAGGGTCAAGTGTTTACTGACTGGTTCACTGTAGGCTTGCTGTAGCCCTTCAAATTTTCTGTTGAATTAATGGATAAATTAACTATGGGTCTAGAGGATCTAGAGCAGGGGTGGGCAAACTTGGCCCTTCCAGGTCACTTTCCTAATCACTTTACTAACTCTAATCAAACACACCTGAAACCAGCTAATCATTGCCTTCAAGACTACTAGAAAGCTACAGGCAGGTGAGTTTTATCAGGGTTGGACCAAATCTCTTTTCTCAGCTCAGTAAAGTATCTATCAGGTCAAAAGTTTTGATCTTCTGATCATAAATCTTTCAGCGCCCCCTCTACACAGCTTGGCGATGGCGATTCTAGCCTGAAATATGAATAAATTATTTAGAGCCTGGCAAACAATGAGTCAGCCACCCGAATAATGGTGTTTGTCTGTGTCAATGTTTGTATAGTGTGCCACATGCTACATTCATATGCATATCACAGAATGCGTTATGTCCTTTCAAAATACAGAGCGACACTCATTTGAAATGAATAGAGCCTGCAGTGTAAATAGCATGACAGGCTTGCATTCTGGTTAGGGGAAAGAGGAAGCTGGGCTTTTGTGTTGATATTAATTGTGTGATACAAGTGGCGCATTAGGCCTACTTGTCGGTGGTCGACGCTAATCCATCATCTTAAAAATCCCTAATGCTGGAACTCAACCACTTAAATGAAAATCTATACAAACTATTGTTAGTTGGAACTAAGATTCCTCGAAACCTCAAGAAAATCAGCAGGAGAGTCATAATAAAAGCATACAGAGGTGCTGCAAATATTCACGGCACCTGTTAAACTAGAACTACAAACAAACTCGAAAATGTTAAATTTATTGACCTCATATAGGAAACTTAAGTCAGAAAAACTTAGTTGAAGGTTAGTTGATTCCATAGTTTGGAGTATTTTTATCCCCAGCTAATTAAATAGTAAATTCTCTTTCAGAAGTAAAGTATTTTGCTTTTGAGAAAACATGCTTGGCTTTCCTTTGAGAAAGATATTAAACTTGGGGGTTGTGAAATGATAGCTTCCATATGCTCTCAGCTGCTAAGAAACATAAGAGAAACCACAAGTGTTACTGCAAGATGATTTTCCACAATTAACAGCCATCCAATGATCCAGTTCCAGGTTTTTCAAAATCAAACCAAACAAAACATTTCCTCAACCTTGTTCTTTGTAGCTGGGAACCAGTTTCATCAGTTGCTCCTCTATTAACTGAACATACCAGCAAAATATTCCTCAAGAATGAATTGCACCGATTTCATGATTTATTTGTCATGATGTCTGCCTGATTATTTTTAGTTAAAAAAAAAAAACTACCAAATTTACACTCATGCAATATATTAGTCCGATGTCTTCTGTGATCTTATAATGTCTTTTTTCTATCTTTTCTATTCCATGATGATTCCAGTTCGAAGGGAGCATATGTGTTCCATTCAAAGGGCATTAAAGTGTGTGAGACGTGAATTTAAATTGTAATTATTTACAGAGGTATATTATGTCACACTTCTCTTGTAAGTTTTGTCTGTGTGTGGAGACGCTGCAGGCCGTGGCGTAGCGCAAATTCGTGAATGAATGATACAAAGTTAAGTAAACTTCAGTGGATTTCCAGTGCAGAGGGAGTAGGGAGCATGACAGTTGGAACACAGTTCATGCATGGAGCTCTCTTCTAACAAGCTGGTTATCTTAATCAGATGTGTTAAATAAGAGAGGTCATGCAAAATATGGTTCACAAGGACTGGACCCTTCTCAAAGTCCCGCCCCCCCCTTAGTTACCGTTGCTATGTCCGACAAGCCATGGCGCGCTCACGCCACACATCATCACTCACACAGTGAAAAATACATCGCAGAGCAAAGAGGGGAAACTGACAACGCCACTTACAAAATACAGAGCAGGTTACTTTTGGTATGAAACAAAGCCTCAGCTTTCAAATTTAGTAATTTTTTTAGGAAACTCAAACAATAAGTTCAAATCCACCGATGTAAATCTACTCTCCTGTCTGGTTTGTTTGTTGCCTAGATCGCCTGTCAATCAAAAGAGGTCAATTGCTGGTGCTTTCACTAGAACTGAACTTAAACTCAAATTTACCTCCTACCTTCAATGAAAAAGCAGAGCAACTGTTCTTCCCTCAGTATATCATGTCATGAGCTAACTGTACTAAAGCTGAATTTCAGACACAAACATGTCGACTGATTAATCTCCACGGATCCAAGAACATTCCTTATAACCCGTCTACATATGGTCAAGGTAAGCAAACATTATGACTATTTGGACACTGATGAACTCAACACTGGGGATCAGAACTAGTTTAATTAAGGTTGCAATGAGTGATAATGTCACTGCCCATCCTAAGTTGCGAGATTAATTAAAGCAGCTTTCCTTTCAAATACCCCTTTCTGGTCATCTGTAATTAAATATTAGCTATGAATTCTTCAAAGGTGAAAACATGGTGACACCATCAAAGTAGAACTCTAGGCATGTGAGAAGGGCGTGACAGGAAACTGGTGCATGCATTGATCCAGTGCTTAATGTGTATAGAGGTAAATATAATGCCATGGTAATCAGGAACCACAGTGCCACAGCAAAGACAGTATGCGGTGACACTGACTATGTAGATTTATTCTTCACTAGAGAGCATTTAGAGCTTCTCTTCTCACACTTGTTACACACTATACAGTCCAATAGTGAAAATTAGTGACAGTTAGTAAAAAATTGACCAAAAGTGACAGTAAAGACATTTATAATGTTACAAAAGATTTAGATTTCAAATAAATACTGTTCTTTTGGACTTTCTATTCTATCCTGAACAAAAAAAAATGTTCCACAAAAATATTAAGCAGCGCAACCGTTTTGAACATCGATAAAAATAAGAAACGCTTTGATAATAAGAAATGTTTTTGAGCACCAAATCAGCATAATACAATCATTTCTGATTCCTAGATGGGCATCTTACCATCACCTGGAATAAATTAGATTTTAAAATATATTAAAATAGAAAACAGTTGTTTTTAAGTTACATTAATATTTACTGTTTTTACTATATTTTGTTTAAATTCAGCCTTGGTGAGCATAAGAGACATCTTTTAAAATACATACATTTATACATTGGCAAAGCAAACATGTTTATTTCTGTGGACATGGTAACATCAGATGATTATATCAAGAAAGATGGCTAAATATTTGAAGATTAATCAGTCTATCATTAATGAAAAGGCTTTCATTTTGTGAAATACTATTAATGTAAAGTTCTCATTATATACTATACTATCAATGTAACTGAAAAGTTTATTATTAAATTCTTATTAACTTATTAGCATTTAGTTTGACCTCCTTTGCTTTAATGTAATCCTGATTATGCTGTTAGCCTGCATAATTGAAAGTGATACAAGGAGAATCTCATGACAAAGCAAACACATGTATACACGCTTATGAGTATACAACCACCTCTCCCTCCCTTTCACACCTCTGGCCCTCACTGGTACACAGAGATCATAAACATGTACACAATTGTGCCTTTCCTTTAAATGTGTCCCAATACACACTGAGCAATCACCCACTCTCTTCCCGTTTATGTGCACTCACACCATTTGGCTGGGGTTCATTAAAAATTCAGTTTGGTCCATTAAAGATTCACCACAGCAGTGCTGTTACGTTTATCAGGCCTCTGCCAGTCGCCCTTCAGCAAGTAACGAGGATTCTTTCCAGGGCCCTGATATTACAGCAAGGCCATGATACTGCTGCTGATCTTTGGGAGGTTAGAGAGAGCCAGAGAGATGTGGAGAGGCAGAAAGTGGTGAAGGTCCGTCCTACCCTCTTTTTCCATTTCGAGCTACGACAGGCTGTGTGCCTCAATTATTCAGCAGTGTTTCACGCGCCTCCTGACATCACCACTGCACTCGCAATGCCTGCATCTCAGCCACAGGCTCCATGCTGCCCTGGATCACACCACTGACCACCATCACACACATGCTACAGGCAAGAATGCTATCATTAGTACTGTATGTTCGGACAACCCACACATGGCCACAGAACTGTGTAGGAATATGTTACATCAGAGGTCTTCAACGGTGTAGTGAACGGGTACAAATGAATTTTTCTGAAAAATAATGAAAATGTGTTCAAATACAACATTACTTGTACATTAAACATTTCATTGTACCACATTCAAATTGATCATGTACAATTAAAATGAACATTATTTGAAATTTAAACAATGACCTTAAATGTACGTTATTAAAGGTCAGGTTTAAAATACAGGTTTAAGGGTCCATAGCTCGAAAAATGGTTGAAGTCTACTGTTTTAATAATAATAAAATACAGTAACACTTTATATTAAGATTCAACTAGTTAAAGCTGACATGAAATGGAAATTTACTGCCTATTTTCTAAATGTATTTTATTGATCTTATTGTAAATGATTCATCCATGTGCGTTTACATTTTTAATCAAAATGTCATAACTTGATCTTCTGGTGAAAAAACAGACTTCTCTCTAGTGATGTATGCGGGACTTTTCCAGTCATTTTTAGTTACAATCATCTGCAAGCTTGCATTCAGATCTGCCTCTATCCAATTAAAGTGCCTTAGATCAAATGTACTTTAAAGCAATAGAGATCATGAACTTACATGCAGCATTTATTAATCTAAAGTTCAATTTAGCTCATGTTAATGTATAATTAAAACGTTACAAATCTATTAGTATGAGTAGAAAATAACATTAATCTAGATGAATAAATTCTGTAAAAGTATTGCTCATTCTTAGTTCATGACACTTCAACCATTTCACAGCAAAAGTAAAAGAAGATGGAGTATGAGTAACCAGAGGTAAATTCACGTTGTTTATTCTTAGTGCTCTACATTTACATAATGTTTTCCTTTACATTTCATTGATTGGACTAATCTGAAGTTTATGCAAAACAGGTAAGAAATTGAAGCATCACATTCAAATAAATTCAAGATAATATGAAACTGAAATGAAATCTTAAACTACACTTATGAGAACATACGAATAAGAATCTGATCAGAAATCTGGAGCACTACCATTAAATAACAACTATAAAACTGTGGCACTCTCAACAAACAAGTGTACTGCTCTCTATATACTATAAGGCACAACCAACATTTGACTGAGTAATTGCAGACTATCCTGGCCTTTGAAAGATGACTCAGAGATGATAATAGCTTATATGCCGTTAACAGGTTGGCATGTCGAGAGATCTCTCTGGGCTTTGATTAAGGCCAAGGGAATGGGGAGATTTCACAGGAGGGGACTTTGGCACTTGTGTTGGGCCCACCGGATGAATAGCACTGTTGCTTTTAAATGCAGTGCCAGCCAGCACGATGAAGAGTCTGAAGAAAAACAGTTGCCAAGTTCCTTGAAATCAAGCCTAAGAGAGTTGCCAAACTATGCTGATCTAATTACCTGATGTTTTTTGTCCTAGGATCTTTTAAAATAAATCTGTTGTTTACAGGCCATCCATGGGGACCGTAGCATACACATGCGCACACAATGAGAACAGGATCTGTTATAATTCAGCTTGAGGGTCTACAGACAGTAGTTGTTACAGGATTTTGGTCTGTGTGAAACGTTCAGACAAAGTTAACACAATTAATGTGTTATCTTGATCAGTCTTGGAGTAATCATGCCCATGCCAAGCTGACAATCCAAAAGAGTCATTTAATTAAAATCCATTTCATTTAATTCAACCCAACCTGATACCGTACGAGGACAGGTACACAAAGTGCCCGTTCCTCAAAATAGATTCACTGCTTTTGTTTGCGATGCAGCAGAAACAGTGGCTGGGGCTCATATATCCTGACCATCTTCACCAACAACATAATTAGCACTGATGATACTGACAGTGATTAGTGACTCAACTGAGACACAGAAAGAATGAATGAAAGAAGTAGCATCAACAGGTTCACTGCATTAGCTGTTACACATATGAGATCAGAGCACAGACCCATCCACGGAGAGACAGATTATCAATATTGTTCAGTCTGCTCGGATGGATTAACATCATGCTTCCTGTTAAGTATTTGTGGTAGGTTAAAGGGGTCATATGATGCGATTTAAATTTTTCCTTTCCCTTTTTGGAGTGTTACAAGCTCTTGGCGCATAAAGAAGATCTGTAAAGTTGCAAAGACTAAAGTCTCAAATCCAAAGAGATATTTTTTATCAAAGTTCAGAGTCAACCACACCCTCCTAAAACGGCTCGTTCTAACACGCCCCCACATATCTACCTCACTATGTGGGAAGATTTGCATAACGCCGCCCAATTGTTCACGCAAAGAAAGAAGGCGTGACTTTTATTCTCGCTGTAGTTTTGTTGAAGCTGCAGCCATGTATGCTGTGTGCTTCGTTATGAAAGCAAACTACTTTGTTTGGTCTTCCAAAAGAGGACGATATCTGCTTCGTCATGCCTAGAGCCTATCTGTGCTGGTCGCTGAGGGAATACATCAACTTTCACAGTGGACAAAGTGGAGTCCAGCCCGGGGTCCGTCACATGTGGTTACTGCTCATTCGTCGCATCCGACGGGCGCGCCGTTCTCGAATCCGCCGCCTCAGCTCACTCTATCCCGGCCTCAGCGCACGCTAAGCCAGGGCTTCCGCTCACGCTAGCCCGGCCTCAGCACATAGCTCGGCCTCAGCACATGCTAAGCCGGGGCTTCCCCTCACGCTAGGCGGCTGTGTTTGTCGTTGTGAAAGCGAAACTACTTTGTATGATCTTCCAAAAATCCAAAAGAGGATACGACTAGAAATCAGTGGTTAAGTTTTTTTTACAACACTGTTCCAGAACAGTTTAACCCAAATATTCAGATATGTGCAGTACATGTTATGGAGGACTGTTTACTGATCCTGGTAGAGTTGACTACAATGCCGGCAGTTCTGACTCACGTAAGTACATTTTAATTTAAAGGATTTGCCACTGATGATTCAAACACGAGTTTTGAGCAGTGTAGAGTAGTGCTTGTTTGTCATTTCTCCGATCACAAATGCAGACATGGTTTTATGTTACGCAGCGAGATGCAACGCAACGCGTAAAAAGACAGTATAAGTCATTATAATCAGTAATTATGTCCCCACTGGATGCAACAAATGCCTCGTTTATAATGGGTTTTAATGTTTTTGTCTCGTCGCTCCGGCCGGACAAGGCATCAACAGTATGTGACAACGCATTGGATAGCTGGCCAATCACAGCACACCTCGCTTTTTCAGAGCGATGAGCTTTGTAAAAATCGACGAGTTTCAAAAAGGCGGGGCACAGAGGAGAAACAATAATGTATAGTATGTGGAAAATAATGTCTTTTTTTTTACTTTAAACCGCATAAACACATTTCATTACACCAAATACACAAAATAATGTTCTTTTTAGCAGCATCATATGACCCCTTTAAGATACTTTAAATTAGCATGTGCTCAGAGTACAATAAGACAACAGTTTATGCCATTCAAAAAATTTGAATTTGTCATATGTGGCCAGTTCTGATATACTATGCTATATCACAAATAATGCAGATCTGATCAGATCAAAGAGAAAGACCTTAGTTACTTGAAGGATGATGGTGTATTGACACAAATAGAAGATGTAACATTTTAGGAAGACGATGATGCAGCTCAAATACACAAATACAGAGTCAGACTAACAGGTTAACAGGACTAACTAAGGTTTTGCAAAAGCAAAACCTTACCTCTTGCTGACAGCTTTTTTGTGTTGATGATCTTAGCAGCATATTCCTGGCTGGTTGATTTCTTTACACATCGCCGAACAATAGAAAAGGCACCCCTGTTTGAAAGAAACACAGCAATGTCAAATGTCAATAACTACACAATCAAGCAAGCCTGAAAATTAAAGCAAAAAACATCACATAATCATAATGTTACACAAATGAAGCAAATAGCGTGCAACAGTGCCCATCCAACATTTTAGCAGCGTTGGTTCCAGAAGTAAAGTTTTCACTTTTCCCATAGGGATTTTCCAAAAAGTCTTTGATTTGGACTTGTAAGCTATGAACGAAACCAACCAGCTATGAGGTGAATCACAACTTCCAAGAAACTTTCAAATTGAAGCAACAGATTTAATGAGGTAGAGAACTACAATGCCATGAGACACTGCAAATGACATAATCAAATTAAAAATTATGGAGAAATATAAAACTATTGATTTAAAGGTGTTGATTATACACATATACAAACAATACATTTCATGTTTTGTTTTTTTTGCGCAAAATAAGTAGATTATGCATACAAGTATTTAAGTAGTTTGAGAGCTTAGGGAGACTAGTATCATTTGCTTTGATTCTCTGATTGGTAGAGATTTCTCTGCAAAATCCTGGGTAATGTAATTTTTCCTCAGGATTTCCACTTTTGAACATGGTTATTTAAAAAATAAGTTGAAACAATGTGGGCTGATGACTTCAACCAAAGTATATACACCACACTTTTCTCACTCATCTCGGGCCTCATGTATAAAACTTTATGTAGACTTCATCCTAAACGTGTTGAAACAATAGTTTTCAGATTTATAAAGCCATGTGTATGCCAGAACCTGCGCAAAATTCGCTTTGTAATACCCAGTCAGCGGAAGATTGTGCGTACATGAATCTCCACCCTGTGTCCTCCCCGAAATAGCCATTTTTGGAGCTTACAACACCTAGTTTTAATATGCATAACATCATCTGCATATCATTTCCATGCATATTCCCATCCACGTGGCACCATGTTTAACGCAGTTAAGGGTACAATACGTTAGGAAAATATGAGATACAGACTATAAATGCGTTTTGAGACATCACTATTTTAATTTATGCAATTTGCCTAAAAGGTAAACATATATTTTAGAATGTTTATAGCCTATATTTTTATGGAAAGATACAGGCCTTATTTTTTTGCAGTAAATAGCTGTCTGACTCACCGCGTCAATAACAAAACATTTTGGAAATAAAATGCGCATATCTTACAGTTTCCTTCAAATTCTATCTTTTAAATGTGATGTTTGTCACAATATTGGGAAGAGCACGAAAGGGGTTATCATTAGGCTACTGTCTGTGCGCGACACAGAGGTTCTAGAGTACTGTCATCAAACCAGCCAATGGACTGTTTGATCAACGAGCGCATCCTTATGTCTGTCGTTACCGTCTATGTTCCAAAGCCATCAAACAAAGTCAAGTTCACAAAATGATTATTATTATTCGTGCAAAAGAATTTTCTCAGAACACGAGTTTTGCTATTTAGAACACAATTTAAAGGGGTCATATGATGCGATTTTTTTATTTTTTTTTTCCTTTCTCTTTGGAGTGTTACAAGTCTTGGTGCATAAAGAAGATCTGTGAAGTTCCAAAGACTAAAGTCTCAAATACAAAGAGATATTCTTTATAAAAAGTTAAGAGTCAGCACACCTACCTAAAACGGCTCGTTCTCACACACCCCCACATATCTACCTCACTAAATATTAGCATAATGCCGCCCAAATGTTCACACAAAGAAAGAAGGCGTAACTTTTATTCTGGCTGTAGTATTGTTGCCGCCACCGCCATGTCGTGAAGGCGCTGTGTGCTTCGTTGTGAAAGCGAAACTACTTTGTTTGGTGTTCCAAAAGAGGAAGATATCCACTTTGTCATGCCTAGAGCTGATCCGTGCTTGGTCGCTGAGGAATACTTCAACTTTGCGCTGTGGATCGCCGGATTGGTTTTCACCGTGGACGAAGCGGAGTTCAGCTCGGGGTCGTCACATGTGGTTGCCGCAGGCATCACCATATGGTAAGGGATGTAACATTTCCGTCACACACTTGAGGAATTCGCCAATCACAACGCACTGGATAGCTGGCCAATCAGAGAACACCTGGCTTTTTCAGACCGATGAGCTTTGTAAAAATCGACGGTTTCAGAAAGGCGGGGCATAGAGGAACAATAATGTACAGTATGTGGAAAAATAATGTGTTTTTTTAACCTTAAAACCACATAAACCGCATAAACAAACTATTTCATTACACCAAATACACAAAATAATGTTCTTTTTAGCAGCATCATATGACCCCTTTAAAGCGGAATTGTCATGCGCCAAGCAATCCTCGCTGTGAACATTAAATCGCATACCACAGGAAAATTGTTCGAAAGCTGCATATCCACTGCAAATATTTCAGTTTAAATTCATATAAAAATGTTGTAACTTCAGAGTGTCATATTTAATCTAAACGTGTATGTCAAACGTAAAACAGACTTTAAAATCATTCAGTTTGCTTCCTTATTTCGCTCCCTCCAGTAAAAGAGCGCGTAGGCCTACGCATGGTCTACTCTAGAGTGTCTGTACGGTGTGCACATATTTACGCCTAGTTTATTTTTGATAAATACAGGTATGTGCGTGGAAAATTGTGTACGCACAAAATGGGCATGGAAATATGCGTACGCAATTTATACATCAGTTTATACATCAGGCCCCAGGTGTGTCTTCTAAGGTTTAGAAGATCAATTCAAAATCAATTCCACTACGAATAAAAGGAGTTTTACCTCCGGAACCCCACTGTTGCATTCTATTGGACGCAAAATCACAAAAAATAATGTAACAACAACAATACACTGGCACTAAAAATTCAGCTTTAAATGTGCTACATAAAATAGGCTATGTCACTGTAAATTATTTCACATACTTGCAAAAATGCCAACTTTGCTTATAGGCAACTATTGTGAGCTGTGATGTGAACGGCGGAAATATGGAAAATATGTCTATTTCAGGCTTTTAAGAGCTCTCCAAAAATGATTTGGGCACTGCTAAAACATCTACTACGCTATACTGAAATATTTACTATTTAAATGTTGGCTGAAAGAACGTACTCAGAGCACACAACTACTTTTGAATGGACAAAGATGCTTTTTGGCAGCAGACTGGTGTAGGTATGGTATCTAACAGCAGGGGCTAAATGAAACATGCTACATCCGTTAAACCCTAACTCATTATGGTGCGTTCACACTGACAGCGTTTAAATCGTGGGAGGCTGTGGAGTTGCTATGCTGTTAGTTTCTAGTAAGCTCTGTTCAGATTTGAGAACAGTTGCTGTCACTCAAGACAGAAATCGCTGTCAGTGTGAGCACCCCTTTAGTTTAGATAAACAGGTAGCCCAGGCCCAAACTCACACCATTGGCATCGCCTCCAACTTGTCTGATTGGCTAGCATGTACAATTTTGTTTTCCAGTGTCTGGAGACACAACCTATTGCAGTGATATACAGTGGGTACGGAAAGTATTCAGACCACTTAAATTTTTCACTCTTTGTGATATTGCAGCCACTTGCTAAAATAATTTAAGTTATTTTTTCCCCTCATTAATGTACACAAAGCACCCCATATTAACAGAAAAACACAGAATTGTTGACATTTTTGCAGATTTATTAAAAAAGAAAAACTGAAATATCACATGGTCCTAAGTATTCAGACCCTTTGCTGTGACACTCATATATTTAACTAAGGTGATGTCCATTTCTTTGATCTCTTGGGATGGTTCTACACCTTCATTTGCGTCCAGCTGTGTTTGATTATACTGATTGGACGTGATTAGGAAAGCCACACACCTGTCTATATAAGACCTTACAGCTTACAGTGCATGTCAGAGCAAATGAGAATCATGAGGTCAAAGGAACTGCCTGAAGAGCTCAGAGACAGAATTGTGGCAAGGCACAGATCTGGCCAAGGTTACAAAAAAAATTCTGCTGCACTTAAGGTTCCTAAGAGCACAGTGGCCTCCATAATCCTTCAATGGAAGACATTTGGGACGACCAGAAACCTTCCTAGAGCTGGCCATCCGGCCAAACAGAGCTATCGGGGGAGAAGAGCCTTGGAGAGAGATAAAGAAGAACCCAAAGATCACTCTGGCTGAGCTCCAGAGATGCAGTCGGAAGATTGGAGAAAGTTGTAGAAAGTCAACCATCACTGAAGCCCTCCACAAGTCGGGGCTTTATGGCAGAGAGGCCCGACAGAAGCCTCTCCTCAGTGCAAAGCACATGAAAGCCCGCATGTAGTTTGCTAAAAAAACACCTGAAGGAATCCAAGATGGTGACAAATAAGATTCTCTAGTCTGATGAGAACAAGATAGAACTTTATGGCCTTAATTCTAAGCGGTATGTGTAAAGAAAACCAGGCACTGCTCATCACCTGTCCAATACAGTCACAAAAGTGAAGCATGGTGGTGGCAGCAACATGCTGTGGGGGTGTTTTTCAGCTGAAGGACAGGACGACTGGTTGCAATCGAGATCGGAAAAGATAAAGGCGGCCACGTGGGCGTATCCTGGACGAAAACCTTCTCCAGAGTGCTCAGGAACTCAGACTGGGCCGAAGGTTTACCTTCCAACAAGACTATGACCCTAAGCACACAGCTAAAATAGGTGTGGCTTCACAACAACTCTGTGGCTGTTTTTGAATGGCCCAGCCAGAGCCCTGACTAAAAGCCAATGGAGCATCTCTGGAGAGACCTAAAAATGGCTGTCCACCAACGTTTACCATCCAACCTGACAGAACTGGAGAGGATCTGCAAGGAGGAATGGCAGAGGATCCCCAAATCCAGGTGTGAAAAACTTGTTGCATCTTTCCCAAAAAGACTCATGGCTGTATTAGATCAAAAGGGTGCTTCTACTAAATACTGAGCAAAGGGACTGAATACTTAGGACCATGTGATATTTCAGTTTTTCTTTTTTAATAAATCTGCAAAAAAATGTCAACAATTCTGTGTTTTTCTGTCAATATGGGGTGCTGTGTGTACATTAATGAGGAAAAAATATGAACTTAAATGACTTTAGCAAATGGCTGCAATATAACAAAGAGTGAAAAATTTAAGGGGGTCTGAATACTTTCCGTACCCACTGTACATATGTCAGGCATACAGACTTTAATATTGCATGTTATGTGCCACAACATCAAGTCAAATGCTAAATTGGACATTTCACAAACAAGACCGCACTAAGGGAATCATTGTGTGCCGATGTTTTTGCCAGCTGTTCAACTCCTGTCAATGAAAGATACCGACCACCTAATGACAGTGAGATATATGATATAACTCAAAAAAATACTGATGGGAAATCTGAATCATTTCCACTAATCTGTTCTTTCTAAGAGTTTGTGTAGAAGAACGGGTTCATAAAGCGATTCAGTGGGACATTAGGTCATCACATGAACTCCAACATATCTGACATTTGATTAAGTTTGATTTACTATAAGCTATTTATTTACTAAGTTACTACTAGTTATTTCCAAAAACATCTCTATTTTTAACTGTTAACAAAATTACATATTCTATGAAATATTACATAGTCTAACATGTTTCATTTAAGACATAAGTAGGTATATTTGCTGTTTTTTATAGAGTTTTATGATGGTTATTTACTAATTTAGCTGCTATTTATTAAAGCCAAATCGGTATGCGTGTTGATAAAACCGTCACACATTCGAATCATAAACATATTTCCGGTACGTTTTATTAGTAACATCTCTGCTATTCGGCTATTTAAGTCATCTGCACGAGTTGTTGACTCGAGAACCGCTTAAAATGATTCAATACCATTCGCGAAGAATCGTTCAGACCGGTTTTGTCCACAGGTCAACTAGTTCATTAAAACGATCCGACTCAACAGAACGATTCATTCATGACTCGAGCAACGCTAATTCACTTCCTTCATTTTCACGTTGATGTTTTTGGCGGCTGGACAACAGCTGACAACAATTGTAACAGACCGCCCAATGACGGTGCGATATATGATGCCCAAAACTGCAGCATTTCCCGCAACTCTCGTTACATAAGTCTGCAGCAAACCGTACAATCAATCCTGCGCGGCAGCAGTCATCAGTGATATCCGATTAATGCTTCTGAATGCTGTAAAAGTTTCAAAACGAGGACGCAAATCACCAAGCCGAGCACCTCAGCCTTAAGTGTTTCCCTTTCTAACGAATGGCCGTCCGCATGTCGATAAAGTGTCGACAGAGTACTGCATCTCGCATCACGACGACACGCAGGCTCCGAAAGCACCCTGTAGCGCGCGAGCACGACGTTAGGAAACGCGTCTAAAGATCAACAAAGAAACGAGCTTCGTGAAACCCGAGGCTTAACAAACACACCGAACTACTCGAATCGACTCAATCGGGCTTTCGTTAAGCAGGCTGCACTGGCTTCTGACATGCAAAACCGACCCGCCTCTGTGTGAAGGCGGCTGTCAACACACTGAACTAGACCCAGGCAACACGACGAGACACAATGCAGCGAGTGGAGAGAGAGAGAGTGATGCAGCGGTGCGGTCGCTTACTTTCCGAGCTCTTCGTACAGCTGATATTCGTCTGTAAACCTGGTGGAGGTTACAATTGTAGCCATGTTGGAGGATATCGCCACTATGGTGTCTCCGGGACCGCCTCGCTCAGGTTTCGGGAGAGCTCTCGCTCACTCAAAGGGAGAGAGAGAAAGGAGGTGGTGGGGGTGAAAGAAGAGAGAGGTGCTGGTAAGTGGCGTGCGTGTGTTGCTGGTGGAGGTGGCGCGAGAGAGAGCTGCCAGCCACGCGAGATTTTCTCAGTCGACGTCGAGAAGTGACACACAGTCCGAGCAAGCGACGCGACAAAACGACGTCGCGCTCTTGCTGAGTGGACTGACTGCTGCGGTGTTTTTCATCTAGAGATGCCTGAACGTGAACGAGTCGTTCTTCGGAGTCGGATCTTTTCGACGAATAGGGAGAATTCGTTCGCTAAGCCGGTTTGAACGATTCGAATCGGATTTGACAACTCGGCCTCTGATTCGAACATGTCAGAGCTGTTAATGAAAGCATTAGGACCTAGTGAACCATGTATTTAGCGAATTAAAAGTGCATTTCAACAATGGACGATTCCCAGAATGAGTTACAGATAAACCTTACTAAATATATGATAGAAATAATTATATCAAAAAACAGTTTGCAACATTAGCAGCTTAACCGACTGTTTATGTACAGCTACTGACACCACAAGCCTCGAGGAAACTAAACACCAGAAGTTCAAAACGGATGCATCTGCTCTTACATTAAAAATAAGGTTGATAGAATTTTATTAAAATGTGCAAAAACTACAAGAAATGTAGGCCTTTTTGGTTCTAAATGACTTTTGTCTTAATATTAGGTGCTGGATTGGCACCACCATAGGTCGGTTTTTGTTCTTTGGAACAAGTCTGACAGAAAGCCGAATCATTAAAATGTCGCTTTTACAGTCCCCCTAGCTCATATTCATAAAATATTCAATATTTAGCTGGATAAAGGGCTCTGGCATTCTGCATTCTAGTTTCACTGTGCTTGTACATCGTTCATCTTGACCGATATCACCACAATCTCAAATGCTAATGTTACTCTATAAACACATTTTATTCCATCCCTGGAAAACTAGATGTACTTCCTGGTATAAACGGAAAGCAAAAGTTAGCTTTGACAGCTTTTGCTTCATTGAGTGCTATCAAAGGAGCCCAGTGTGTAGATAGTAAGGCCCGATGCATACTCTGTGCAGGTACATAAGTGCTGATGCTTCCAGGTACACAAGCTCAATTTCATGCGTGTCATTGCATTCCAAAATACCCAAGCAGATGTTTTTAAGTCTTGATGTACATAGTTCTTATGTAGAACATAATCAGACATAGCTTTAATTTTTACACCAGCAAACTATCATCTAATCAAATAAATAAAAATGTCAATTGTTAAAACAACAATCAATCATACACTTAATAAATCAAATTGTATTATTATTATTATTATTGTATTCTTTTTAATAATTTCACCATCTTGAAAAAACAGCCATTTAAAACAACCGGTACAAAGTCATTTATTATTTGCAGGTGTGCATGCACAAACAGATGAAAAAAATGTACTCTGCCACATTATTGATGTACTCGTATGATGCAGGCCTGCTTCAGGTTTCAGCCATTATATTAGTCCATTATGTGGACTTTTATCGCTTCTTAGAAAAAGAATGTAACAATTCACTGTCTCATGGTTGTAAATGCTCTTTCTTCTTTCATGGCCAACCTTGTGGAGCAAAACAGTCCGATTAGAAATGAAAGCATAAGAAGTGGAGGGACTGTAATTACACAGACACAGGTTGATATGAAAGCTTAATTAGAGCAGAGTAGTGGTGGGTGGTTATTAATTGCAGTGTTCCTGTAGTGCTGATGCTCTGTACAGTGAGCTGTGTATGAGAATGTGTCCTTGCATGCTGGGAAAAGCCACATTTTGGTATACTCAGTCCTCTGCAAAAGCTCAGCAGCAGAGGATGGATGGCTTGCTGCCAGACCCGCGATCGCTGCTTCTATCGGATACCAGTGACGAGGCTTTGAATGTATTCTAGACCTGATATATGCTACGATCTGTTTTGGAATTAAATATGTGTGTCAGTTCCACACAGAGCCCACCCTCAGCACCACATCGCTCATGTCAGATCGTTTTGTGTGCCTGTTTACACTTTCGAGGACTTCCCCCCCGGTCAAATTCCAGCTCGCTTCTCACCAGCATGTCATACCTCTGATTGTCACTACTACTTATCTTAGTATTGTCTGCTCGACCTGCCTTCACATTT
Source organism: Sinocyclocheilus anophthalmus (assembly GCA_018155175.1). Taxonomy (NCBI): domain Eukaryota; kingdom Metazoa; phylum Chordata; class Actinopteri; order Cypriniformes; family Cyprinidae; genus Sinocyclocheilus; species Sinocyclocheilus anophthalmus. The sequence continues at coordinate 369,989 of JADLZN010008064.1, forward strand.
CTGGACAGACTCATAGCTGTTGTTATGACTAGCCCCCCTTTTGTTTTCCTTCCCCTTCTTGTTTTCTTTTGTTTTCAACTAAACCGGCCTACCCCAAATCTTAAGTTATTTGTCCGTTGTTAGGTCCTCTAATCCCTGCCAAGCGGTGTATAGTAACTATTCTTCCTCTTCTTGGACGTGGACTTTAGCATTAGTGAACAGGAATGAACTATGCTTTGATTGCATGGGTCCCATAGCATTTTGTTCTCATTTACCCCCATTAGAGCCTGCTTCCTGCCTCTCACTTCTGTATGCTTTGTCTGATTTGCTCGTTGCACATTTACTCACCTGATCCTTATCGCCATGATTTTGTTTCTGTCCGTGTTATTGCTGCTTGTGAGCACGTCACTTCATGACCGTGTAATCCACTACGCTGTCTTTGATGCCAAGTACAATTGCAATATTTTCCTTTTGCTCTGATTTTACTTATGACTGCTTTGCTAAATCATATGTGCATTTGAGTCACTTCTTGCTAATGTGTTACGGCCACTGTGAATTCGCTTTCTCTATTTCTCTTTTCCTACTGCCCTTCATCCTATCAACCCTGTCACCTTTACCCACATCTTCCCCACCCCATGCCCTTCGTGTCTTGTATGCTCTATTTCAGATCTCTTTTTGGCCTGTGTGTGCATGTTACCTAAGACTTTGCCAAAAAAAAACTCACAGCATTCACCTGATGATGGTTCCTTTGTTCTAACACTATCTATTCCGACTTTACTTTTAGCTCTGTCATCTGACACAATTGATTTTATTGTATTATTCAAGCACAATTTATGATTTGCCCACAGTGATTTTGACCTAGTGTTTATATGGGCACGAGAAGCGCCCCCAAGCTTATTCCACGCTATGGACGTAGAACTCCTGTCTGGGTATTGATGCCCCTACTTGGGCACTTAGATGGAACAGTCCTTTCTATGTTTGCCCCCACAGGACACGAGCTCCGTTCTACGTTCCTAGACTGCTTCCCAAGAGGACTATAATTGTACACATTTCAAGCGGTCTTTTTGTACCTGTGTGACTTTGGAGACCTAGGGGTTGATTTCTCACATTAACACTACATATAATTAGTCCTACACAAAACCGCCAACTGCTCTTAGTTACCTAGCGGGTCTCCATTGTATCATACCCGGTTGAATCGAATCAGGAGAGCTTTGTTTGGGAGTATGACTGTAGGCGTATGACATATTGGAAACATAAACAATGCAACACATTTGAATTCAAACAGGCAGAAATATTCTTATAAAACTAACTGACATTTATGTGTCACAAACACAGTTATGATCTTTAGAGTGATGGCATCAGATCTAAATGAACCTGAGAAACATTTTATATAATTACAACATCCCTTCATCACAGCATATAGCATAACTTGCAGTTTAAGTGTAAAGAAAGCTATGCACTCAAATGTATTCAGTTCCTATATACACACACACACTAATAGAACAGTCTCTTCTGTAACTCTTCCATACTAGCTGGTGTAGTTTCTCATCCACTACAATAGATTGTGAGCAGGGACAACAGTGTTCCGATCAACCATCTGTATCAAATGATTCGGCAGTTTGGCAACAAAAACATCATTTGGCCCCTAAATGTTTAGTTTTTTGGAGCCCTATTCCCTTTTTTTTTTTTTTAAACCTGAATGCCTGTATCTGTCAGGTAGTAAGGACATTTTATGCTTGGTATTTCTTAAACAAATCGCTCACAGCACCTTTAATAGATGCCAAACTCAGCATGTGTTCAGGATGACTCATACACAGAGTGAGGGAGTTATTCAGATCGCTTAGTCTCTCTCTCTCTCTCTCTCTCTGGGCCAGCCCAAGTCTTTCCAAAGTAGGTTGATGCTGTTTTCAGTTGTTTTCAGAGATAAAGACGGAGGAAGTGTTTTTGTTGTATTGGTGAAGTTATAACACTTATAGTCATGTTGTAATAATTCATCCAGGTACATTCCAGACTTTTTTTTTTCCACTTCTTTTGAATGGGCAAATAATAACAGGAAACAAAAATGCCCTCTGGACTATGACCTAAGATAAGTATACAACAGATTTATCAGAGATTGTAAAGGTGTGGCCACACTAAACTTTGTGTTTCCAAAATATATGTCTGAAGTAGTTTTTATGTATAATTTCACAAGTTTAGAGCAAATGTAATCACACCTTAAAGGGATAGTTCACCCAAAAATGAAAATGAATTTATCACACTCTGTTTCGTTCAAACTGTAGCAGGATTCTATATATAACTACTTCTTCTGAACACAAGATATTTTGAAAAATGTTTTGGTGCCCATTGACTTTACGAAAAAGGAAAAAAAAAAGTATTTTCTTTATGTCCCACAGAAGAGAGTCATACAGGTTTTGACATGAGGGTAGATAAATAAATGACATTTTCATTTTTGGACCAACTATCCCTTTAACATTTAAAAGAACATCACAATATTACGCAAAAACAATTTGATGGAAAATAGGAGCATATCAGTCAGTTTGAATCATGGTTTAATGAATTTTTAACAACAACAGTCTCCAACAAAAGATACAGTAATTCTTGCTCTGTAGCTTTTAAGGTAAACATCTGTTTTGCATTATCTTAACTACATACTAACATTATCTTTTAACTGTGTATTGACTTTTACCTTGCTCTAGATTCCTTATCTTCCAACAGTGAAGCATTTCTTACAGTAGAACTTAAGGAAACATTCTCCTTGTTTAATTACTTCATATGAATGTGTTTAATGCAGGTCACTTCTTTGCAGCTTGATAGAGGTTAGTTTTTCATTTATGGTTTGTGACTGAACAGATCTTTATGGGAGGACTATGTTATTATGAACAAATCAAAAGGATGGATTATTTTGTAGGGATGCTGACAGAAGACACAGTCACAAATTACATTAGAGTAAAACCATTTACATACGTAGAGGTCAAATTTAAATATTCAAAATATTTCTAAACTGTTATTTTGAAATATGCATTACACTAAATACAGAGCACATTTCATCACGTCTTGTGAATTGAGTTAAAGTCTCTTGAAACAGGGAGATGAACAGGCCAAGAATGTCTCGTATAAAGGCACACAGCCTTCATACCCAAGAGTGATCTTCCTCCTCCTCAAATAGCCCTCGTTTTACATCAAAGAGCTTACTTTATCGCTTTTTTTCTTGCTCTGACATTCTTGCTTTTACATCTGCACTGACCTGATCTACTCAAACTGAGAAGGAATGCAAGAGGAACAGGTGGAGGAGAAAGTGCAGAAACCATGAAGAATCGTGTGTTATTCTGGTTGTGGTGGGCAATGTCAGAGCACGAGAATTAAAGCAAAAGATAGGAGAATGAGAGAGGCGTGAGGAGGAGTGCAAGGCAGAGGCATGTCAGAGAAAGAACAGATAGATGAGAGAAAGTGAACCAGGGGGTGGATAAGAGAACACTGGTCCATGAACAAATGAAGAACAATATAAGTGCTGTATTATTCCCGATCAAATCAATGCCACTGCTTACATCACTTTCTGTATTTGAATGACTGGATCATCTAATAAAGATCCAGCAATATCTACATTAAGTGCTTGTGGAATCACATGTGATGAAATCCAGACTGCTTCTGTCGGAGTTCCATTAATGGTAGGTGATCTGAACTGTTCCGTTAAATCCATCGCATCAAACAGATGGGAACTGTCTAATAAGCTCATGGCTGGTAAGTGAAATCTTCGAACTACCGTGTAATAATGAAGGAAGGCCATAAATAGTTCAATGTCGCTGCACATATTTTCACACTGCCAGCAAAAAATGGCTTTGTGGCTGCAGAAATCCTGTCCACAACTACCTCTTCAGACTACAAGAACAAAGCGGCCCTTTGCATACGGTTACCAACTTTTTTGAACAAGGCCCTGAGTTTGCAGACTCTGCAGGTACTCTTGGATCTGGCCTTTCTGTTAGTGTTGTCTGGTTCTTCATCAACCCCTTCATCTCCTGCCTCTTCCTGACCCAGCCAGGGAGTCCACACCCCTCCATGAAGTTGCGGGTCAGCCATCGGGTCATCCGGTGGATTACGCGGAGGCACAGCAGTCCGGTTGTACTCATCAAGTCGGGCCAATAGCACCTTGACCACCTCAGGCCGTGCCTCTGCCAAATCTGCCCTCTCATAGGGATCAGCAGTGACGTTGAAAAGCCAGACAGACTTCCCTCGCTGGTCTCGTCTCTTTTCCATGCCCTGCCACTGCTGCGGACCTCCCGGCATCGTCTGTGGAGGAAACCAGTCTCCGTCGCCTACGTTCCCTGTCAAAAGTTTCCAGTCACCAGCTCGTATGGCTGCACGCACTCCTGTATCCCAGATCCCAAAACCATTAACATTTAGGAGTCTCGGGTCGACTTCTCCATGCCTGCGTGACACGGGGTCAATGTTGAAGAGGATTTCAGTTCGTGGACAGGGTAGGCCGCTACTTATAGCACCCCAAACATCTTGGCCGTCCAGGTGGCTGGAATCAGAATCTCTGTATCCTGCAAGAGACAGCAAGGTTGGGTACCAATCGGAAATGTGAATCAGAGCCTGACTCACCACCCCCTTCCTCTTCAAAAGTGGGCTGTGTACAAAACCAACTGCTCGAACTCCACCTTCCCAGTAGGAGCCTTTGCCGCCACGCAGGGGCCAATTACAACCCCCTGAGAGAGGTTGGCCCCCATTGTCTGAAGAGTAGATGAGCACAGACTTGTTGTAGTAGCCTCGCTCCCGCAGCTCGCTGACAATCTCCCCTACTGACTCATCTACGCCGCTCACCATTGCGGCATAGTGGCGCCGAGGTCTGTTGCCAAGGGTCTGGTAGCGTCTGAGAAGATGCCCAGGAGCTTGTAATGGTGTGTGCACGGCCTGGAGGGCCACATATAGAAACAGGGGCGTCCGCTGGTCATGACCTCTCAGGATTTCTTTCACTCTGCAAGAGTCCAAATGAGCACAAAAGCTTACATGACTCAATGCAGCACAGTATTTGGTTCACAAATGATTGCTGTTTCTCACCTCTCAGTGTAAAGCCTTGTTGAGTAATTCCCACTCAGCTCCCAGGCCGGCCGGTTTCCGTCATGCAGGTCGAACCCACAGGCCTCTGTACCGTCACAGCTTTGGAAGCTGAAATGGTCTCCACTGCCCGTCAGCGATCCAAGGAAGCTTTGAAAGCCACGGCTCGTTGGCAGACACTCAGGCCGGCAAAAACCCAGGTGCCATTTCCCTACCATGTGAGTGCTGTAGCCAGCCTGCCGGAGCCTCTCAGGGAGCGTCGGTATGTTGGAGGGCAAGCAGAGGGGCTGCCGTGCACGGATGATCGAGTGTTGAAGCCCAGTGTGAATCTGATACCTGAAGCAATAGATGGTAGGTGGTGATTGTGATGGAGGAACACAGATTATACACCAAGGTTCCTCAAATCTCGCACTGGAGGGCCACTGCCTTGCAGAGTTCAGCTCAAATCCTGATCAAACTCACCTACCTGTAATTTTGTTGTAACTATGAAGACCTTGATTAGCTTGCTCACAAGTCTTTGATAAGGGTTGGAGCTAAACTTTGCAGGACAGTGGCCCTCAAGTTCTGGATTTATGGAACCCTTGTCTATACAAATAAATTCACTGGGTTTAACTTCAATAGAGAAAAGCTACTTATACTGAATATGCAATATATCGAATTAGACAGTATAAGATCATTTATAGTAGTATATTCATAATTGTAATAAGTATACAGCAGTCAACATTTGAAGTGGATCAAAAAAGTTCATCAAAGTTGTCCTAAGACAAGAATGCATTTTGGTTTTAGGACTTCAACTTTGATGAAAGGTTTTGATCCACTTCAAATGTTGACTAGTGTATACAGTAAGATTCATGCAGTGTTTAAACAAAATAGTGCCATTAGAAAACAATAGTGGGTCTCTTACCGTCCAGTCATAAGCTGGCTGCGTGTGGGGGAACAGATTGGCTGAACATAGTAGTTTTCCAGTTTCACCCCTTCGCCAGCCAGCTGGTCCAACACGGGCGTGTGGATCTCTGAGCCATGGTACCCAATGTCATTGTAGCCTTGGTCATCCACCATCACGAAAACAATATGTGGGGGAACTCTGCCCTGTCTGAGAACCTTTTCCTCTGTAGTATGTATTAGTCCTAGCGCCAAGCAGAAGCAAAGCACCAGTGCATCCATAATGTGGACACCAATCCACCAAATTGCTTGTCCGTTGACTAACCCTTTGGTGACTCCTTATGTTGACGTTCAACTTGAACCAAGCTAGATTAACAGAGAATGCTTGCTGTAATACTCCATCTAGCAGCCTGAAGGTTTTTTTTCCCACTAAAGTAGATTTGGCTCCTTTAATTTAGTTAAAAACGAGTAAATGATAAAGGAAACTCGTTCTGTAGCTCTTCTCGATTTGTTAGTCTAGGGTGGCATTCTGTATGTCTGAGTAACTTTGTGAGCGGAGCTGAATTGTTTGAGAGTAAACACTGCTGTCCTCTAACAGGACCATGTTACATTCCTCTAGCACGCCAACCTACAGGATCATGTGCTTGTGTTTGAAATGTTATAAATTGGTAAATAACAAAACTTGATAACTTGGTTTTATAAATGTTAAGATATTTACACAGTTTGTAGCAGATATATACTTTTAACACAGTTTCACTGTGATGGTGCATGTGATTGTTTCTTGATGGGGGAACTGTATAAAAAAAAAAGGGAAATATAATAAAAATACAAGGCAATTTGAAAAAATTTAAGGAAATACAGTGTTGACAACACCTGGTCAGTAAGTGTATTACACCCATCAAATAATAAGAAGGAAAGATTCCTCCTCAATCTCCCAATTCACAATTTCCATCAGACATAAACTGTGGGTGATATTGACCCAGAACAAGCATCAGTGCAGGTGAAGCAGTGTTGATGAGACAAACCTCACATGTTGTTTTATTGATCTTTTAATTACCGCAGAACCCCATAAAGGCGTTTACCTGATAATGAGTTCCCAGAACAGAGGCTGTGGAGGCCAACTTTCCTGTATACCGGCTAAGTGATGCTTACTGTGGAAGTGTTCGGGGAAAGGACAAGCACTGATCTACTGAACCCAAAGAGAATGCAGTCAATAAAGCCTTATTAGATGCACATCATTTAAAGGGATAGTTGAAATGAAAATTCTGTAATTTATTCACCCTCATGTTGGTCCAAACCTGTATTGACACTTTTTCTTCTGCTGAACACAAAAGTTGGTAACTGTTAAACAGTTTTAGCAACCATTGCATGTCTCGGTCATAATATAACTTTTTTTAAGACCACTCTCCAGCCCAAAAGATACATTTTTATTTATCCGATTAAACCGATTTAAAAAAAAAAAAAAAAAAAAAAAAAAAAAGTGTGTACCTTCCATTCCATCCATAAAATCAGTAGCAACTGCAGAAACACACACCAACATACCTGGCCTGGGCTCGTATTTGGAGTAAAAGTGTCACGTTGTGAACCCTACCGATTCAGTAAATCACAAGAGAAACCAGTGTCATTGAACTAGTGGCCTCTGAATTCCACTGATAGATAACAAATTATGTGACGTTTGCAAACAACAGCTACACCAGGAACACCTATAGATGAAGGTAAAATGCCACAATAGCAGATTACTGGTCTAGTTATATAGGCGAAGGTTGTGAGAATTAAAATGGGGGAAACAAACAATGACACACGAGCGCTTTCTCTCTCTCCAATGAGAGGAGAGGTGCGGCCCTCTGAAGGGCTATCGACCGCTCTCAGGTTTGCTCTGCCAGCGATCTCCTCTATGTAGCAGAGAGGAAATCAATGCCACGAAATTAGTCAATTTCCTACATTAAGCCAAAACAGATGACAGTCTCGCCCAAGTGGGAAATTTCACAGCCATTTCAGAGCAGGGAGAGAAAATGGAGGAGGCAGCCAGAGGGAAAGAGGAGGGGGAAAAATACACTCAAAATGAGTAGCCTTGCCCGTTTACTGTGTAGTAAGCAATGAATTGTCATCAAGGCTTTAGTGCAACTGGTTTTGATTTAGATTAGATTTTACCTTGGACATTTTTTTTTTTGGATGAGCACAAATATACAAAAAACAACATATTTAAAGTAAAATTTACTATGAGATGTTGAATGGCACCGAAAATGCAGTATTTTAACGGTCCACTGTTAACTGTTTTTTGTCCACACAATGAAAGCCTGAAGGACACAAACAGACAAAAACTGTTCTTTTGTGTTCCACAGAAGAAAGTCAATCATTTATGTTAGGAACGAAATGATTACAGAATTTCCATCACTTTAAAGTACTGAAAGCGCAACGTGACAAAAGACAACATTGAACTTTCTCAAGAGGATGATTACATTTAAAAAGAATCATTAACATCATTTAAAAAAATTGACATAGCCTGTTTAGCAAGTCAGTTAGGACAGCAGTGGCTCTTTAGTTATGCTACTACAACTAAATATACATGAATAATACACAAACACACTCAATAGAGGTGTAAACCCATTTGTGGCCAAACACCCACCGAGCAGCCCATTAAGCATCAAAGCTCATATGTTATTAATTAATGGATGAGTGGAAATGTTCCAGGTGTGCAGCCTGTGTATGCATGCATTCTGTGATATGAAGAGAGCATTAGCTTCAAATCACTCAAAGTCTATAGCTCCACTATGTGGAGAGAAAAGGCATGACAACTGGAATGCTACTTAAGGAGATGGGAAGCCGAGAAGCAAGAGATGCGGGAGAGAGTCGAAGAGACCAATCGTAACGGGATGTGTATTAACACAACGTGAATGCTCTAGGAGGGGTTCAAGAGAGGTAATAGGATCAGGTGTCTGGTCGTGCTGGCGTATTTGGAGAAATGATTACAACTAGGCAGTTCGAAAGGGAAATCATCTTACATTTACAGGTGCATCTCAATAAATTAGAATGTCGTGGAAAAGTTCATTTATTTCAGTAATTCAACTCAAATTGTGAAACTCGTGTATTAAATAAATTAAACACACACAGACTGAAGTAGTTTAAGTCTATGGTTCTTTTAATTGATGATTTTGGCTCACATTTAAGAAAAACCCACCTATTCACTATCTCAACTAATTAGAATATTTCATAAGACCAATAAAAAATTTTTTTAGTGAATTGTCGGCCTTCTGGAAAGTATGTTCATTTACTGTACATTACTCAATACTTGGTAGGGGCTCCTATTGTATGAATTACTGCATCAGTGCGGCGTGGCGTGGAGGCATGGAGTGGAGGCAGTCAGCCTGTGGCACTGCTCAGGTGTAATGGAAGCTCAGGTTGCTTTGATAGAGGCCTTCAGGTCATCTGCATTGTTGGATCTGTTGTCTCTCATCTTCCTCTTGACAATAACCCATAGATTATCTATGGGGTTCAGGTCAGGCGAGTTAGCTGGCCAGTCAAGCACAGCAACACCATGCTCATTTAACCAACTTTGGTGCTTTTGGCAGTGTGGGCAGGTGCCAAGTCCTGCTGGAAAATGAAACCAGCATCTCCATAAAGCTTGTCAGCATAAGGAAGCATGAAGTGCTCTAAAATTTCCTGGTAGATGTCTGCATTGACTGTGGACTTCAGAAAACACAATGGACCAAAGTCCTCTTTTCAGATGAAAGTAAATTTTGCACTTCATTTGGAAATCAAGGTCCCAGAGTATGGAGGAAGAGTGGAGAGGCACAGAAAACATGTTGCTTGAAGTCCAGTGTGAAGATTCCACAGTCAGTGATGATTTGGGCTTCCATGTCATCTGCTGGTGTTGGTCCACGTGTTTTCTGAAGTCCACAGTCAACACAGCAGTCTACCAGGAAATTTTAGAGCACTTCATGATTCCATCTGCTGACAAGCTTTATGGAGATGCTGATTTCATTTTCCAGAAGGATTTGACACCTGCCCACACTGCCAAAAAGCACCAAAGCTGGTTTCAATAAACATGGTACTGTGACTGGATTGGCCAGCACAAACTCCCCTGCATGATCCCCCTAGAGCAACTATGGAGGATTGTCAATGAGGAAGATGAGAGGACACCAGACCAACAATGCAGATGACCTGAAGGCCGCTATCAAAGTAACCTGGGCTTCCATACCATCTCAGCAGTGCTACAAACTGATCACCTTCATGCCACGCCTAATTGAGGCAGTAATTAATGCAAAAGGATCCCCTACCAAGTATTGAGTACATGTAGCGTAAATGAACATACTTTCCAGAAGGCCAACAATTCACAAAAATGTTTTTTTTATTGGTCTTATGAATTATTCTAATTTGTTGAGATAGTGAATTGGGGGGTTTTTGTGAAATGTGAGCCAAAATCATCACAATCAAAAGAACAAAAGACTTAAACACTTCACTCTGTGTGCAATGAATGTATTTAATACACGAGTTTCACAATTGAGTTAAATTACTGAAATAAATTAACTTTACCACCACATTCTAATTTATTGAGATGCACCGATGTCTCCTTTTACAGTTGAAGTTTGCGTCGTAACGTCTCCCCAGGAAGCTCATAAAGCAAGTAGTGTTGATGTGTGGTTAGAAGGAAGTGGTTTGCTTGAAGTCACTGAAATGAAGGATGACTATGCTAAATATTAGAACAATATGACTGTACAACAATTTCTTTCCTTTGTTTAAGCAGCAAAAGGCAATAATTTAAAAGTGCTTCCCTAGACAGAACTGTGATCCCTTTGAAAGGTAATATGGTGGCAACACTCACAGGCAGCCATTTTCTCTGGCAAGTTTAGCTCCTTCTTGAAGTAAGCAAGGACCCATGATCTCTAAATGATGTTTGTAGGAAAAATCTACCGACCGTCTCCAGCGCTTGGGTTCAGTAAGAATGTTTTGTTGTAGATTTCCATTTCAAGTATTTTTTTCCCTTTTCCTTTTCTATTCATCAAATAATCCTGAAAAGGATTTAGAAGGATCATGTGATGCTGAAGACTGGAGTAATGGCTGCATTAAAAAAAATCTTACAGTCTCTTACAGACTTTTTAGCCCATAATACCTTCTGCTCTTTTCTCAAAAGGCTCAATTCCAGACCAAATGATTTACACAAACATATCCAACCTCTCTAAGTGTTTATTAGAGATAATACAGCGTTGGGAGTTTTTAAAATAAATTTTTTTACAAAAGAAAAAAAGACAGCAGCTCCTCCTTGTGTAGGACAGACCACAAATCAAATCACAGCACAGCCCTTCTCCTCTCCCGCTTTCACAGCTCCTGACATGCAACACATCTGCCACAGCGTCTACAGTAACTTCCACACTTCAGTGTGCGTAGTGTAGAGGAAAGTGCATGGATAAGATAAATACGGAGATACACCTGATAAGACACTTGAAATAAAAGCTTTCCACTGGACTCGAGACATTGAACAGATGCTCCCTCGATTGCATATACTTTCTTACCGTTTGGTTTCTGATCCAGCTTTGTGCGTTTGTGCGCGTGGGGAAGAGAAGGGCTGTAGATCTGACGTCCTATAGGCGTCCCATCCAAACAGAGCTCTGGCTGTACACAAATGCTGTCAGGTTCAACCGTCACAATCCCACCCACCCGGACCCAAAATATACAACGCTTTTAAATGTACAATGTTTTACAATCATTCCTCAGACGAGATGATCAAGGCTAGACTGTGTGTGTTTATTGTACGAGTACTAGTGTGTATTCACACACTTAAGTCACCAATAAATTCATGCTTGTCCACATCGGTAGTGCGTTCTGGGCCTGACAGGCAGGTCTGTCATTAAGGTAAAAGGAGGGACTACATTTCCCAGCATTCCCTCATCTTCAACATCTCAGACAGTGAGCACCTTGGCAGCAGAGAGAGGCTGAGGTTTGCAGTCCATTTCAAAGCCATCAGTCATTTCATCTGCTACTATAGTTATGAACCGAGTGGTTTTGGTACCTCTGTAGTGAGCGGACACTGTTTTTTAGGTGTTCTGATACTGGAGGTGCAGGAGATGTCCTCTCAGCTCCAGCTGGTGCTCTGGAGCTCTTCTCTGAGCCAGGTGGGTAACGCCTGACCCAGTCGATTCAGCAGCCGAAACAATTCCAGGTTATGCGCCACGTAGTACTCCGTCAGGAAGGCACGTGTCTGGGAAAGACACAAACAGAGCTGTTTGAGGAAGCCTGCAACTCTTAACTGCTGTGTGTTGTAACTAACAACAGCCTGTAGCCATGACTATGTTCAAATATAAAACATCTGTGAGTGCCTTCACATAAATGACAACCTATTTACCCGCTATCGTTTTTGTTTAACAAATTACAAATTATTAATATATTACATAAGTTGTTTATTTCTATCAAACATATCATTTAAAATTAAATGATGATTGGTAATTCTTATTACTAAGAATTACATAGACAATTAATATTAATAGTAATTAATACAATGAGAACTTATTGAATCTTATTAGTATTGAAATATAGTATACTAAAGTATTAGAAGGTATTCAGTATTAGAAGAATTTATTATGTCATTACGTATGAGACTTTATAGAAATAAAACAAATTATTAAATCTATAATATTTTAAATGATTATTAAAATGCACGATATTGGATTGATGATGAGGATATATGGACAATTATAACACAATACAATAGTTCGATTAATTCTTTTATCTTAATTATTTCAAAATACTAAAATGTTTAAATGATACAACTTACAATGTTTGAAATTAAATTACAAATTAGAAATTTATTATGATGAATATTAGTAACATGCGCTTATTATTAGATTTATAAAAAAAAAATTACAAATGGTTGTAGTCAGTTAATACAAATTTTATTTAATCAAATACAAAAGATTTTATGTTTGGAATAGCTGATTTTGTAAACTGACCTGTAATTTATTTGATTCACTATGCCATTTAATGTTTGTTCATGAAAACAATGTGAAATAATGTTACCTTTAAACGTACTAAGAAAAAAATGGACAAAAAGCCAGATTGTCACATGATCTATGAAGCCCACTACATGACAAGCTGTGTTTTTATATTCAACTTATATACTATATTTAACTATAATAAAAATGTATTTTGTTGTAATTGTTGGTCTATGCACCAGACAAAGTCAAGTTAAACGGTTTTCTGAAAACGGTTAAAAACTGTTCAACTGTAAACATTGAGACTGCTCGTGTGTTGTTTCATTCTGTTTGCAACGAAACAAACATGCTTGTTGCATTCTGCTAGTTGAAACATTTCCAGTGATATATGACATGACTGATATGATCTGATCTGATCTGTGTGAGGTTGAGCCCATCACTTCTCACTGCCAGTGAGTCACGTCTATAAGAGTGTGTCCTTGCCACTGGCATCGTTCAGAAAGAGAGAGAAAGTTTTATGAGGGAGGAGAGAAGAGATGAGACTATCATCTACCTCGGGGGCCATTTCTGGATATTTTCTGCCTTTACTCTTCCCCAGACACTTAGGACGCCCACCTTCCAGCCTCTGACACCAGAATCCTTTACCCTCATCAAAGCTGCAATACACAGATAACACACAACCACACAGTTTTATATAAGAAACATGTTCAGGTTATTCACAGCTATAGTGTTCATCAACAGAGTGAGGTGAACAGTGGGACTCACACGAGAGCCTGGGTGTAATTGAAGATGGGTGTGACCCCCAGGAACTGCTGGATGCCGTCCATCACCAGGGCTGGGTTAGATCGGAGCAGGGTACCATCTACAATATGGAGCTAATGTGGAGGAGTGTCAAAAAAAAGAAAAAAGAGTTCAGAAAACAAATAGCAACGCTAATTTTGAAAAATTTTACTGAGAAAAATATTTGTTGGTAATAAATGCTATACTGGCAAAGTAAGCAGTGGTGTTGTTGTGAACTAAAAATAAAGCTGGAATAAAATAAAATAAATATTAGATGAAAAACATTATAAATGGTGCCTTGTCAAATAACCAAAATAAAATCGTAGAATTACTGAAATAAATGAAAAAGCTAAATGAAAATGACAAGCACATAAAATAAAATGCATTAAAAAATTACATGTATATATTTAAATAAAAGCCACATTCAAACCTACAGATTTCAAATGCATTTGGCCTGATAGTTGTTAAACACATCAAAAACAAGAAAAGGCAATTGTACGGAGATAACTGCAGTACCTGTCTGGCCTGGTAGTGCACAAGCCAGTGCTCTAGATGTGTGGCGTAAGTCCCAGGCTTAAGGCTGCGGTTCTGAAGAGTCAACAGCTCTTTAGATGCAGACAGACCTGCTGTTACAACCTCGTGGAAGGTGTGGTTAATGGCAACAGGGTCCTGGTGTGCTCGCTGGTGCTGACAAGACATTAAAAAAAACACAAATCACGTCATAATTTCTATGGTGAAAGAGAAGGGTTCAGGGATAAGATAAATGCTATCTGGCTAGGCCAAAGCTTCAGACAAGAACCTCTACTTTCTGCAGTCCATATATGGGCTGCCCTATTAATGCACAAAATGACCTCATGAAATTAATGCACGAAATTGCCTCAAAAGTCTACGTCTACCACAAAGACGTGATTTTTCAGTAAGTAATTCAGTGATATGTCTCAGGTAATGGGGATATTTTCTGAGTGCCACTCCATTAAAGGGGTCATATGATGTTGCTAAAATTTTTTTTTTTTTTGTGTATTTGGTGTAATGAAATGTTTATGCAGTTTAAGGTTAAAAAAACACATTATTTTCCACATACAGTACATTATTGTTTCTACTCTATGCCTCGCCTTTCTGAACGCATCGATTTTTACAAAGCTCATCGGTCTGAAAAGCGAGGTGTGCTCTGATTGGCCAGCTATCCAGTGTGTGGTGATTGGCCGAATACCTCAAGCGTGTGACGCATACACCCCTTACCATACTGTGATGCCCTGTCCCGGCGTATTGCACTGCGTAAACATAAACTATGTCTGCATTTGTGATAGGAGAGAAAAGACAAACACAGCGCTAAATCGCGTTGAAATCATCCGTGGCAAATCCTTTAAATATGAAAACCTACTTACAGGCTGTGAGTCAGCATTATTTGTCAGCATCATAGACTATACAGGGTCACATGCGGGCCCGAAGGGAAACGGGGGAACTGAATTCACTGGAACACCGGCGGGCTACTCTCAAGGAACAGCCTCCGTAAAATGTGCTGCACACATCTGAATATTTGGGTTGAACTGTTCTGGAACAGTGTTGTAAATACAACTTAACCACTGATTTCTAGTTGTGTCCTCTTTTGGAAGGCCAAACAAAGTAGTTTCACTTTCACAAAGAAACACACAGCGTCTCCACGACATGGCGGCGGTGGCAAAAATACTACAGCAAGAATCAAAGTTACGCCTTCTTTCTTTGCGTGAACATTTGGAAGGTGTTACGCAAATCTTCCCACATCATGACGTAGACATGTGGGGACGTGTTTAAACGAGGCGTTTTAGGAGGGCGTGGACGAGTCTTAACTTTTATAAAGAATATCTCTTTGGGTTTGAGACTTTAGTCTTTGCAACTTTAGGGATCTTATCTATTCACGAACAGCTTGTAACATTCCAAAGAGAAAGGAAAACTTGAAGTCGCATCATATGACCCCTTTAAAAAAAAATTCTAACAAGACATTTAAATGATTACTACTGCTGGAATATTACATCTATTACAGAAAACAGACCACACAACATGAGAGAAAGAGGGAGGGAGAATGAGAGAAAGCTGTTGTAGAGTACCTGATACCAAGAGTAGGCTCTGTCGACTGGGTTGATAAGCAATGCTAAGATCTTGGCTCTGGGCAGTAAGGCGGCAGCCCTCTTTGGAACCACCTCTGTATCAAAGTAGTTGGCACTTTTCTCAAACATGAAGTCTGTGCTGACGTTCGAGGGGAAGGGAAATAAGTCCATGTACCTGCAAGAGATTAAGACACGCAATAACAACAAATATGCTACAAGAGGCTACAATAAATTATTTTATTTAGTATTCTATTACAGGACACTAACATCATCTCACTATTAAAAGTGATGGATCTATTAAAATTTCAATATGAAACCTAAACAGTCTTACAGATATAATAAAGTGGAGGGGTGATAGAAACAAACTTGTTATGACTAATGACTTGTGTCTGCTACACTGGCTGGGAGAGAAAAAGCTGTGCTGTGTATATTACCAGTCAATGCCGTTGTGGTAATTTGGCCCGTTAAAGAACTGGATCTCCTCAAAGGTGACTGGGCTGGGGAAGTTGCTGGTGATGGCGGGGTGAAGGGTCAGGAAGGAGTGCAAAGCTGAGGTACCTGTGGTCAGAAATAAACAATATCAAACGCAATCTCTAAGGCTGCATTTTTGGTAATTTATTTGGTTACCCTAAGTAAGATTTAAGGTTTGAGTATGGAAATACCAGGAATCACCTGTTTTCTGTGGGCCAATAACCAGAAATTTGGGTAGCCTATCACAGGTCTTCTCTTTGGACCAGATGTCTTTATGTCTCTTGTCATGACAGGGGTTCTGAATGGATGAAAAGATGAATACACCATTCCCATGTTTTTGCATTTCATATTTTATTTGATTAATGAATTTACATAAATTTTCCATCCATTCATTAAGAGATGAATTCATTTTTAATTATTAGAATATAATTGATAATATTATTAATCTATAAAATAACTAAATATGTTGTAATTTATACAGTGGTGTGAAAAAGTGTTGGACCCCCTCCTGTTTTTTAATTTTTTGCATATTTTTCACACTTAAAAAATTCAGATCATCAAACAAATTTTAAAATTAGTCAAGATAACAAGTAAACACAACATGCTGTTTTTAAATGAAGGTTTTTATTATTTAGGGAAAACAAAATCCAAAACTACTTGGCCCTGTGTGAAAAAGTGTTTGCCCCTAAACCTAATAACTGGATGGGCCACCCTTAGCAGCAACAACTGCAATTAAGCGTTTGCGCTTCTTGCATAAGTGGTAAGCGACCTTTTTGTGGAGGAATTTTGGTCACTCATCTATGCAGAATTGTTGTAAACCAGCCACATTGGAGGGTTTTCGAGCAAGAACCGCTTTTTTTAAGGTCATGCCACAGCATCTCAAAAGGATTCAGGTCAGGACTTTGACTAGACCACTCCAAAGTCTTAATTTTGTTCTTCTTCAGCCATTCAGAGGTGGACTTGCTGGTGTGTTTTGGATCGTTGTCCTGCTGCAGAACCCAAGTTCGATTCAGCTTGAGGTCACGAACAGATGGCCGGACATTCAGCCAGAATTCATGGTTCTATCAATTACGGCAAGTCGTCCAGGTCCTGAAGCTGAAAGCAGCCCCAGACCATCACACTATCACCACCATATTTTATTGTTGGTATGATGTTCTTTTTCTGAACTGCAGTGTTACTTTTACGCCAGACGTAGTGGGACACACACCTTCCAAAAAGTTCAAACTTTTGTCTCATCAGTCCACAGAAAATTTGCCCAAAAGTCTTGGGGATAGCAAGGGCCGTTTTGGCCCCAAAAAACTGAGACGAGCCTTTATGTTTTTTGCTCAGCAGCGGTTTTCGTCTTGGAAATCTGGCATGCAGACCATTTTTGCCCCGTCTCTTTCTAATGGTGGAGTCATGAACACTGACCTAAACTGAGGCAAGTGAGGCCTGCAGTTATTTGGATGTTGTTGTGGGGTCTTTCGTGACATGTTTGGAGATCGTCGCGTGCTCTGAGGTAATTTTAGTCAGCGGCCACTCGGGTTTTTTCCTGGGAAGGTTCTCCACTGTTCCATGTTTTTGGCATTTGTGAATAATGGCTCTCATTGTGGTTCGCTGGAGTCCCAAAGCTTTTTTTATAACCTTTTCCAGACTGATAGATATCAATTACTTTCTTTCTCATTTATTTCTGAATTTCTTTGGATCTCGCCATGATGTCTAACTTTTGAGGATCTTTTGGTCTACTTCAATTTGTCAGGCAGGTCCTATTTAAGAGAATTCTTGATTGCGAACAGGTGTGGCAGAAATCAGGCCTTGGTGTGGCTAGAGAAATTGAACTCAGGTGTGATAAACCACAGTTTTAACCGGGGGGCAAACACTTCTTCACACAGGACCATGTAGTAGATTTTGTTTTCCCTTAATAATAAAAAACTTCATTTAAAAAACTGCATGTTGTGTTCACTTGTAATCTTTTACTAATATTTAAATTTGTTGATGATCTGAGCTTAAAGTGACAAACATGACAAAAAAAAAAAAAGGAAGGGGGCCAACACTTTTTCACAACACTGTATATATATATATATATAAAAAAAAAAAAAAAAAAATATATAATAGATATATATATCACGTTATAATAGGTCTTATTATATTTATATATAAATGAATTGATAATATTTATTTTATCATTTTAAAAACTAGTTTTTAGAGACTAATTGATGGTTTTTTTCTTTTTCAACGGTAAGCCCTCCACTATACTTAATAGATCTTAATTGTAATACATATTAGTGCACAAACATCTCCAGAAACAGTCACAAACGTCTTCAAAAACTATGAATAGCAGATTTTATAATTTTATGAGGCCTTATTATTACCCATATATATAATATTTATATAATTATATAACTAAATAAAAATAGATGCATAAATAAATATTTATTAATACAACTATTATAATTGTGATTATAATCACAAATATTTGCCTTTATTATACCTGCCATAGGGGGTCCATCTCTTCTGGAAAGATCTGGAAGTATTTCTCGGCTAGTTCCATAGGAGGTAGAGTCTGTAGCTGTAGGTTGGTCCAGCACTGTACAAACTTCACCAGAGACTCAAAGGTGTAGAGGCCGAGCCGATCATTTCCATAGTTAGACAGGTGTGTCATGAAAATGCTGATCTGCGGGTGGGGACAGTGTTATTTACATATAACTTATTTTTGTTTCTTTTTAAGGAAAGCTTTGGAAACATCTCCTATTTTCATTTTGAAGATCATAATCTAGTTTATTTTTTCAGCTGCTGCACTAGCAAACACTTCAGGCGATAGGGCTGGACACAAACAAAAGCATAGAGTGCAAGGGCAGGACTCTGTCACTGCTTAAGGCTTTGGGAAATATAAACAAACACACACAAATAAAAATATACTCCCTCCCATTCACTCAACACACACACAAGCACAAACACCGAGGGGAAAACAGCACAAATGCAGCTCACAGGGTTTAGGAGGATGGTGAGGAAGAGTTCTCCTCCACGTATGCTCTTGTCCAGCTCGCGAGAGCCTCCAGGGTACTCATTATAGAAGATGGTGTGAGTAAAAAGGCCACATGTCTGCCTCGGCAACACCTGCAGACAGAAGAAGGTGAGAGACCTGTACAGACAGCATTCAATTCAGCTTCAGCCATTGCACAGACGTACTCCAAGCCGAATGTATTAGAAGGAATGAAACCAAAACAAGCCATTAGACTTTTAATCTGATCATGGTGGGCGCAATTGAGCTTAGGCTACAATAACATAATTTTGCATAATTTTTTGGGGATTTTAAAAAACTGGGTCTAATTCATAAAACACAAGGAAAACAAATCTCTATATTGTTTGTTAAATCATTATTGGATACACTGTTGAACTGAACTGAATAATGTAAGATTTACACAGAAAATCATTCTGCTTGTGTTTTATTAATAAAGGCCCTTTCACACCAAACGCAATGTGAAAAACTAATCAGACACATTACTGCTCAAACGTTTAGGATCAGCAAGATTAAAAAAAAAAGAAATTAATATTAATTCTGCAAGGATGCAATTAAATGATCAAAAGTGACTGTAAAGACAATTTATAATGTTAAAAAAAAACAAAACCAAAAAAAAAAACAACTGTACGTGTAAACTTCCTATGCAAGAATCCTAAAAAACGTATCATGGCTTCCACAAAAATATTAAGCAGCACAACGGTTTGCAACATTGATAATAAAAAGAAATGTTACCAAATCAGCATATCAGAATGATTTCTGAAGGATCATGGGACACTGGAGTAACGGCTGCTGAAAATAACTTTGCCATCACAGGAATACATTTTTATTTTAAAATGTACTAAAATAGAAAACAGTTATTTTTAAATTCCAATAATATTTCACAATATTACTGTATTTTTGATCTAACTGCAGTAATGCAGTATCAATCAAGATTAAATTAATTCAAATTATTTTAATCTCCTGACAGCCCCCATTTCATAAAAAGGAATTTAATAGAAAAAATGAAGATGTAAACAAACTATGTTGTGAATGAATACTGAATAAATTGTACAAAAAATTAATTTACACTGATTCTCTCCTCATGTTTTTCTGTATAAGATTATCAAGCTTTACAGTGAAGTGGCAATGTTTTACCTTTATGCCACGATGTATGAAGCCCCTGCGATGGCGTGCCGGTCTAAGGTGTGGATATTCTTCTGTGCTGGTAACTGTGATCCCCCATACGCTTTTCCAGGCCTCGTACAGCTGGCTGTGTACAGGATACACCCCTGAATGGTGGGGGGCCACAGCGTACCCCATGTCTGTGGGAATACCGTGTTCCTGCAATGGCAAGACACAAACAAACGCTCATGATGATCAATCACAAAGCTACTCACCACATGAAATTCACCCGCAATTACACTGCCAAGTCTTATGGGGCGAACGGGAGTAGAACTGGGGAGAAAAGTCGATACGCGACGCATTATAGATGCCGTTAACAAGACATGTCATCAGGGCATGCGTGAGAGAGAAGCTTTTGATTATGCTTCTCTGCAGAGGAAAAAAACAACTTAGTGTGTCAAGAGGCGTAGTTATTTCTAACGCCACAGGAGGGTGGTAGACAAACACATCCTCAGATGAGCAAAGGACTTTACTTCAAGACCAAGGTGCCACTTTAAGAGCTCCACGTGTGAGTTCCTTCTCGCTCATGTGTGTGAGTGCAAACTGTGAGATCCACAAGCCCCGGTTAAGGACGGCCCTTTGCAGGCTCATTAAACCTTGATGAAGGAGCTGTGTCTTCTCTATTGAGCAGAGTGCAGGAGAAGGCATATGTCAGTGTCTGCTCTAAAGACAGGATGTGACAGAAGGATTAACGAGAGGAGGAAAGGGCTGGTTAGTATTCACAGTGCACTCCCTCTCACTGTCTGTCTGCTGGCGGTCCATATCCCACTCCAATGACCATTATTACACCGGGGTGGGCTCGTTTCAACAGGCCAAATTCACAATCTTCTCGGCGGATGCACACCGAGTCAAGGTCAAAGAGAATCCTACCGATCCAATGAAAAAGTGCTAATACAAATCTATAATGAAATACCAACATGAGATAAAGCTGGTGGGCAGAGAATCGATTCTCGCACCTCTGCGATAGCAGCAATAATGGCTGTAAATAGTAACACAATGATGAAGGAACAAAGCGAGCTCCCCTGTCTCAACACAACAAACGTAAGGAAAAAAATTATATGGAAAATATATTCCATATGCATTTGCTTATCCAAGTTTAATATTTAAAGAATATGTAAATCTTTTGTAAGCTAGTTGAAGAGTGTAAACACTTTCAAGACATTCAACCAATGGAGTGCTAATAGGGGCGGAATAACCTGTGTGTCCGAACAATGGTAGATGAGTGGAGTGTTTGGTAATATTAGGTTTGCAATTCTGTTTGGTGCAATTAGTGGCACAGAAATCAAACAGTTCAGTTTTAAGATAATTAAGAAAATTTCACCAACAAACCTGTGCAAACTGCATGTTGAGTCTCATCTGCTCTGCCAACACGCTCACATTGTGGAAAAGGTGTGGTTGCATGTGACTCCACATGTGTGGAAACCACCAGAAATCATGGCGGTGCTGCAACAGCATGTCGTCGCCTTCATCCTCCTCCTCTGTACCTGCAAAAACACATATACATACTGCTGAAGTTTAACAGTAAAGACATCTGGGTCTAAAAGAGCATAAGAAAAATCTGTTTGTTAGTTTGAACTTTGTATCATCAAAGAATCCTGACCAAAAACATATCATATTTTACACAAAAATATTAAGCAGTAAAACTATTTTAAACATTGATAAGCAATGTTTCTTCAGCACCAAATCCGCATTTTAGAATGGTTTCTGAAGGATTATGAGAGACATGAAATGGTAGCAATCATGCTGAAAATTCAGCTTTGTCATCACATAATAACAATTTTATTCGAAGAATAAATGAAATTTTAACATCTATTAAAATAGAAAATAGTATTTTTTATCAAATAAAGGCAGACTTGGTGAGCATGTTTCTTAAAAAAATTAAATTTAATTAATAATAAATAAAAAAAAACTTACAGAGGCCACATTTGCTTTGAACCTTTGTGGACATGGCTAGCAACAGTGAATTCATTTGAAGCCCAACAGAAAATAGATCCGACCATGAAATAGCTTTTTGGTTGGTTTACCAAGATTCATATTTGTGGTTTCAAAAAGGAAATAGTTTAAAGGGGTCCTGTTATGCTTTTTCACTTTTTTAATTTTTGTCAGTGTGTAGTGTGTATGTTTGGGTATAAAAAAGATCTAGAAAGTTACAAAATATCAAAGTCCACTCCAAAGGGAGATATCTCGTTTTTTAAAAATCCCTTTTCAAGAACTACAGCAAACGGCTCGGTTGGACTACAGCGTTTGTTTTCCGGGATTTTGTGATGTCACAAAGCGGGATTGGACATCCTTACACAGAATTCCACCTACAGTAATTTGATGGTTGGGGGGTGGGAAGGCGGAGGTAGTGGTTAGGAACGCTGGTTGAGTGGCGATCAGACGAGACGATGAGACAGGAAGTGCGGCTGTTGCTGTAGCTCACCTTTGGGCATGTCTTCGAACAGCGGCTCTCATTCTCAGTCCTGCAGTACCCCCAGCTGGCCTTTTGTGCGGTTTCTTATGCTTATACGTTTGCTCTCTTGCCTGTCAGTGCCCGCGCAATTGGAATTACGGATATTGCTCCATGGTTTCCAGTTTGTCGGAGCATATATGTCCATACAAAGGGATTTAAGTGTGCAGACTTTAAATTGTATGAGTTAAATTGTATTATTTACCCGAGGTATCTTTGTCCCACTTCCCGCTTCTCTTGTAGGTTTTGTCTGTGTGTGAAGACGCTGCAGGCAGCAAATCTGTAAATGAATATTCCGAAATGAAGTAAACTTCAACGGATTTCCCCAGCTCAGGGAATAGGGAGCAATGGACACTGTGTAGGGAGCATGTCAATCGGAAAACAGTTCATGCACGGAGCTCACTTCTAACGAGATGATGGTCTGAATCAGGTGTGTTAACAAAGAGAAACATGCAAAAGATGCAGAGCGGGGGTATGCGAGGACTGGAAATGAGAACCGCTGTTTGAACCAATTTTACAAATATAAACACGACTGAATTTTAACGACGGGCAACGACTCTGCGCTTCTCGTCAGGTGCAGATCACTGAATGCTGTTTTTTTCCCCCCGTGACCCTGTCGACGTTCTTGTTTTTGTTGAAAGACGGAGCAGGGGGCGTGGCAGTACTGAAATACCGTCTAAGCTGTTCGCCAATCACATTGCACTGGGACAGCTAACCAATCACAAACACATTTTGTTTTTCGGAAGGCGGAACCTTCATCAAAGCCGGAACTAATCAAACCGTTTGTGCCAGGCTGGGGAAAAAGGTAATAATGTAAATTATGTGAAAAATAATGCGTTTTTCGAACCACCAAGCATGAGAGCATGTTCTAGTACACCCCCAAAGCAAAATCAAGACTTTGTAAAAGAGCATAATAGGACCCCTTTAAGATAAAAAAATGTGGATTTCTCTGAGGTTTAAACAAATGCCAAAGTCTCTTAAAAGACAACAAGAAAAGGGAAAAAAGTACCTGCATGGTAGAACTTCCCGGAGAAGCCAAGATTGAAGGTGAAGTTGGGAACTAGTGTCTGCAGTTTATTCTGTGTGTTGAGCAAAGCCTTGAAAATGGAAGAAAAGTTATCACTTTAATAACACAATATCAAAGTTCTGCCTAAAATCTGAATAAGATTAGCAATATGCCAAGAACAAAAACAACAACATTTGACTTTACTCTGAGCTGGGCTTGAAGGCAAAAACAACTAGTGTGGTGTTAAACTAATCTCTCCAGTACCTTAGGCATTCACATTAATAAATGTATGAGTTAAAGTCACCAATAGATGTCAGTGTGGTGCCAATTCAGCCCTTTGAAGAAAAGAAGAACTTTCAGGCCATCGGCCAGATCGACAGACTGAGTGGGATGTGAAATATACATTTGCATTCAAATCTCCTCTACCCACGGGCAGGTCAGACGCGCCGAATAAAGCCTTAACATCAATCTAAACTCATCCTTGCAAAATGAACAGATTTCATAACTTAGCATCACTGCGCACATCTAGCTAACGACGGCCCTGCGAGGCTTGAAATACAAAATGATCCTGCCATCAAGCCCTTCAAACCCTGAGAGTGATACGGGGGTATAAGCGAATTACAGCGCTGTTCCAGCACAAATCAGACGGCGGGGAGAGATAGTGTCGCTTCCCGCACAAATCTAACACAAAGCCAAGCTGATAGTTGCAGCAGTATCACAAATCAAGCCGTGCTGCTGGGGAGAGAAGGCTGCTGCTTCGCAATGAAGAGATGGCATCTTTCGCTGATTTTAAGATTAGTGTCCCTGAGTATGAGTGTATCCAATATTTGTTCTGCCTTGAGTGTGTTTGCTCAGCATATTCCTGCTGTTTTTATGGCAATCTGCGAGCCATCCAAGATTGCATGGTGATGTCCAGGGTGGACAGATTCAGTAGTGTGAATCATCTTTGACAGGTTGATAAAAGAAGAGTTAGTTTGAAAAAGAAAAAAGATGCTACCCGTTTTTCTTTGCACAATCAATAACATTGTTCAATGAGTTATGACAGAGAAACAGCCAATATGGAAAGAGGACAGAAGGGCTAGAGGTCAGAACATAGCTTTTTTTTCACCACTGACCTTTGCGGTCACAACAGACTTGGCTCAGAACTGCAGCAACACTACAGAAACATTTTCATACCTGAATCTTATTTTCTTCCCATAGCCCATCTGATTATCTCTTAACCTAACAGACTAGAGTTAAAAATGGTTGCTAAGACAAGATTCAGCTCCTGCAGATAGAGTGACCAGATGCACAGCAAAGCCAGTCCAATGTCACATCGGGCAAAGGCATCACATTTGGACAACAGAGATGGGCAAAACTGTCATTCCCTTACAGATCAACTCTTCTCTCAGTACAGCTGACACTCAATGGTCACATGAAGTCTCTAAAGCCTTGTTTAGATGTCAGTACAAATCAGATTTTTGTTCTTATCCGATTGGAATCCAATCGAATTGATTGACTGTCCACACTGTGTATCGCAAATTGATTGAATTCAATTTGTGTCCCGGAGCGCTCTTTCGTTTGACATCTGCATTGGTTTCTATTGCAATGCCTTTGCGTTGTTATGCCTATGCTTCAAACAGCAACCCCAGCAATAGAGTTTGCAATACAGATGTTGTCTTACGACATGACAACATGTTGCCATCGTGCTGGATTATATTTCATCTTATGAGGCAGCGGCAGAAATGCCAGAACAGCATTAGAATGGTGCTACTTTTATTCCCGGCTGTGCCGCCTCCGCTCTTCAAAACCAAAGAGGTGCGTCTACTAAAGGGTATAATATCGTCTTTTTCCACTTGACTTGCACTTCGCAACAACACATCTTTGTTTCTGCAAAGATGTTCAGCATGTACAAAAACGTCTGATGTGTTTATGTTTTACGTGGCATGAGAACGTGAAAAAGATATGCTAAATCTGATCTGACCGGTCAGACTGAAACGGATTTCCAGGAATGCGATTTGAATAGGATTTCAAACCACATATGAATGTAGCTCGAAATGGATTTGCAAAAATCAGATTTCATGTAGTTCATTGCTGTTCAGGCTAAACATGATTGGATTTCAGACAGTCTGAACGAGGCTGATGTACAGCTGGACGGTCAAATAGCTCAAATTCACAACTGTGAAAATCAAGACAACATTGTCAAGTACACAATACAACTACACATTACTCTTATTATATAGCAGCAATCAGGGTCTGAAGTAATTTTTAATGTCTATTTATTTGTAAATTTTAAACATTTTTAATTTACATTTTATATTTAATTAAAAATGAAATACATTTGATTATTTAACAAATTAATAATTAATTCTTGTTACTTTTAAGCGGCACTCCATAATTCACCTCTAATAGAATTTTATTTAGGATGCCCAGAGTTTTTTTTCTTCAGAACTCCATCTGCTGATATATATGTGGAATATTACCCACATTAAGACACCAAAATGAAAAAGAAGACAATCACGATGTGTCATTTTTTTGTGCTATTTCAATGAAGACTGGCTCACCTTGTACATGATTCTGCAAGTAACCCAACTTTGTAACAAATATACAAGCTAAAAATGCTGAAATAATCTAGTTGTCCCATACATACAGTACAATGTATGCACATTAACATATAAAGCAGTGAACTGTGTACGTATGGACATCATATATGCATGTGTAGTGAGTAGGAGGAAATAAATAAGCTTCAGTTCTGAAAAAGCACATGGAGTAAGAATAGATGCCATTAGTCCACCATTAGACACAGTTTGTCCGAGTTTTCTATGCAGCACCACTGGCTGAGGTGATTTCAGCCTACTTGTTCAGCTTGAGGCCAGGTGGCATGGCATACATCACCATCCAAGCTGGCAAAAAAAACAACAACATAAATACAGCTCTGTGGGTGGATAATTTGTGTGTTACACGCATATTCCTGCGAACCACTTATGCTATTTGTGGAAAAAAATGAAGAACATGGATTAACTAAAAATTGTGTCCTTGCTCCAAGGTATTGTCCCCAGTAACCAATATGATTAAGACTGACTGTAAAATGAAAGCATATGGAAATGAGATGCTGCGTACATTTTCAAACCTGTTTTCTCCAGTAAATAATAAATAGCACCAGTTGTGTAACAGGTTGGGTTTTAAGGGTTGTTCAGGGCTAAATACAAGTTATGCTCTATCAACAGCATCTGTGGCATGTTGCCGATTACATGGGCACAGATGCTATTGAGCTTAACTTGTATACAGTGGTTTTCATACCGAGGTACAGGATGGATACGCTCAGGTGTTACACAAGACAACGAATTTTAAACAAATGTATAATACAAACATATTAAATATACATTTGCATTTTCTTATTTCTGAAGCAAGATGAACCGAAAAGGTGAGATATTATTCAGTTAGATGATTCCCATCTGTGTTATTTAACTTGATAGACTTAAAAGTAAATTCAAGGAATAGTTTACCTAAAATGTAATTTCAATAATAATTTTTTGACATTACAATTATTTGTAATTTTGGAGCTTTTACATTCATTATATTGAACAAAGTGGCCATGTAATTGTTTCTCTTTTGTGTTACACAAAGTCAGTCATATGGGTTTGAAATGACATGAGGCAGAGTAATGACACATAAATAACTGAATATGTATTCTTGTGTAGGCTATTCCTCTAATATAAGAGAAATACAGTGGTGTGAAAAAGTGTTGGCCCCCTTCCTGATTTCTTATTTTTTTGCATGTTTGTCACACTTTAATGTTTCAGATCATCAAGCAAATTTAAATATTAGATAATGTAACAAGTGAACACAACATGCAGTTTTTAAATGAAGGTTTTTATTATTAAGGGAAAACAAAATCCAAAACTACATGGCCTGTGTGAAAAAGTGTTTGCCCCCCCCCTAAACCTAATAACTGGTTGTGCCACGCTTTGCCGCAACAACTGCAATCAAGCATTTGCGATAACTTGCAATGAGTCTTTCACATCGCTGTGGAGGAATTTTGGCACACTCTTTTTTGCAGAATTGTTTTAATTCAGCCACAGTGGAGGGTTTTCGAGCATGAACCGCCTTTTTAAGGTCATGCCACAGCATCTCAATAGGATTCAGGTCAGGACTTTGACTAGGCCACTCCAAAGTCTTCATTTTGTTTTTCTTCAGCCATTCAGAGGTGGACTTGCTGGTGTGTTTTGGATCATTGTCCTGCTGCAGAACCCAAGTTCGCTTCAGCTTGAGGTCACGAACAGAGGGCCGGACATTCTCCTTCAGGATTTTTGGTAAACAGCAGAATCCATGGTTCCATTTATCACAGCAAGTCTTCCAGGACCTGAAGCAGCAAAACAGCCCCTGACCATCACACTACCACCACCATATTTTATTGTTGGTATGATGTTCTTTTTCTGAAATGCAGTGTTACTTTTACGCCAGACGTAATGGGACACACACCTTCCAAAAAGTTCAACTTTTGTCTCGTCAGTCCACAGAGTATTTTCCCCAAAAGTCTTGGGGATCATCAAGATGTTTTCTGGCAAAACTGAGATGAGCCTTTATGTTCTTTTTGCTCAGCAGCGGTTTTTCGTCTTGGAACTCTGCCATGCAGACCATTTTTTGCCCAGTCTCTTTCTTATGGTTGAGTCATGAACACTGACCTTAACTGAGGCAAGTGAGGCCTGCAGTTCTTTGGATGTTGTTTTGGGTTCTTTTGTGACCTCTTGGATGATTCGTCGTTGTGCTCTTGGAGTAATTTTTGTTGGCTGGCCACTCCTGGGAAGGTTCTCCATTTTTCCATGTTTTTGCCATTTGTGAATATGGCTCTCACTGTGGTTCGCTGGCATCCCAAAGCTTAAGAAATGGCTTTATAACCTTTTCTAGACTGATAGATCTCAATTACTTTCTTTCTCATTTGTTTCTGAATTTCTTTGGATCTCGGCATGATGTCTAGCTTTTGAGGATCTTTTGGTCTACTTCACTTTGTCAAGCAGGTCCTATTTAAGAAATTTATTGATTGCGAACAGGTGTGGCAGTAATCAGGCCTGGGTTTGGCTAGAGAAATGGAACTCAGTTGATAAACCAATTTTTAAAACAGGGGGGCAAACACTTTTTTTCACACAGGGCCATGTAGTTTTTGATTTTGTTTTCCCTTAATAAAAACCTTCATTTAAAAACTGCATGTTGTGTTTACTTGTGTTATCTTTGACTAATATTTTAATTTGTTTGATGATCTGAAACATTAAAGTGTGACAAACATGCAAAAAAATAAGACATCAGGAAGGGGGCCAACACTTTTTCACACCACTGTATTTTACATCTCTTCTGATGTCACATGTCTATTCATTCACCATTTTAGCTAAGTAAATTGAAAATGGCCAATTGCTAACTTTGTCAAATATAATTGATGGTGAGCTAATTAACTGCTTGACTGATTCAGTAAGCAGACAGACAAGGCAGATTTTTCTGCTGAAGAAACATCTTCATGTTGTCAATGCAAATGGGACATTAATTGCCCTATTATTTCTTATTAGAGCTGTTAATTTACTTTGTCTGGCTTCAAAGAGGACAACCTCTGGGTGATGTCTATCTTTGCAAGTGTACACTACACATGTATGGCTCCTGAAAGTGTAGAGACCACGGGCAGCATTGTGCTTTCCATATTGTAGGAGGCAGAAAGCATCTACTCATTCTGATGATGAGTGCTGGGAGGGATTCATACGTCTCTGTAATCAGCCCCTTTGGCAACAATGCTAATAAATAGGAGGTTAATAGGCACATTGTCCAAAGAGAGCAATTATCCCTTGCTCTAACAAGCACATTATTTTGAGTACTAGCTGTTTAGCCTCGACTCTCCATGACACTACAGTGTTCAAAGCATCATTTGTGTACCATGTTATCTCAGCCAATACATTATGTTAAGAACATAAATTTTGCCTGTTACATCACAGGCTGAGATGAAGAGTATGAGAGATCAATGTGAATGCTTACAGGTAAACAACACTGAGCAGCCTAATAACTTAACAGGTTAGATCACCCAAAAAAACGAAAATTCTGAAAATGAAAATCATTCACTCACTCTCATGTTGTTCTAAACCACAGAAGAAAGTCATACAGGTTTGGAATGCCATGAGGGTGAGTAAATGAAGCCCATATTCATTTTTGGATGTACTAAGTTAGAAAAGACACTCACCTTCACATCTGTCACCTTCATACGTGTACCCTCCTTTCCCACAAATATATCATCCACGTCAACCAGCAGATGCCTCTCCAAGGACAGGCAGAGTCTTTTCCCTGTCAGATAGGCTATGGCATCCACAAAAATCAACTTGTGCAGCCAAAACGATATATTGTTACCAAACAGCACCCTTTGAATGCCGTCGTGAAGGCCAAGGTCCTGAACTACAGTGGCATGAAGGGCTCGGTGGGGCCCCAAATGGGCCAGTGCCTCTGAGGATTTTGTGAGAGCCAGGAGCACGGGCTCGTAGGTGCTATGGTTAGACTGAAAGACTGTCCAGTCATCGCCAGGGAGTGGGCCCTGCTCCACCTCATTGGGTTTGGTGATGTACAGTAATGGGGCAGCAGGGTTGATGTGGTAGTCCCGTAGGCCCAGGTTAGAGTGCAGGAACAGTGGGAAGCCCTTCAGCTGGGCACTAAGCAGCGAGTTCTCATTGGCTTTAAAGAAGCCGATGATGCCTACACCAAATTCAGCACAATATTTATCCAGCAGGTCACGGTTCCAAGCATCCAAGTTGACATACTTGAGAATGTTCTCATAAATGACCAGGGCGTAGCGGCCGACGTCACGTTCCATCAACGTAGGCGGCATGTCCCCCTTGCTGGGTGCAATCTCAGTGTGGTAACGGAAGCGACTGGACTCAAGGATAGCCACAATCTCTTGTCCTAGCTGAGAGTAGATGCTTTCTACAAAGACCAGCACCACAGGCTCTGTTCGAGAGTTATCCACTGCTTTAACCGTCCTCTGCCGGACTGTGAAAGGGGGCAGGAAAAGAGGAGCCCGTTGCCCTCCTGCTGCGGCCGCGACGACCCCACCACAGTCACTGAAAGGCATAGGGGGCGCCTCCTTTATTTTAGGGCTGTTGCTGACAAAGTATGCCAGGAAAGCCATGGAGAGCAGGCAAAATACGATGAGCACCAGGATAAGGCGGTGGAGCTCGAGTTGCCTGACACCCCGCACTAACTTCCACAGCCCCATGGCCACAGCGCAAACACGGGACTGGGGAAGAGAGGGGGGCAGAGGGGAGGCTGAGAGCCTGACCGTCACAGAGATCGCAGCAAGAGGAGGACAACAGCGAGGAAAAGAGAAGGAAAAAGGAAAAGGGTTGAGCAGCAGACACCAGCACAAGCTTTGGGTCAGGAGTAGCCATTTATGCTAGGTCACCATGGCCCCCATAGCCTATGACGTGTGTTTTTGCTTTGATTGCTGCTTCTAGCCCCGGTCCTCCAGTGAGGTTAGTCAGTTCTTTCACCCCCACCACGCGTTCCCGGAGTGCACTTGCTCTCGGCTGGCGTCTTGGGCCTGGGATAAGAGGACTGGGTTTCTTGATCACTCTCGACACTCCTCCTCCACTACTCGGCAAAGGATCAGCTGTTTTTCTGCCGACTTTTGCGTTGCTGTGTGCCGAGCTTTCAAATAAGCACGTGCCTCTCAGTGCAAAGGGGCTCTTTGGGATTTGCTGGAGAGCTTCAAGGCCAGTGCTTCACTTGCCCCGCTGGCCTCAGCAGTGGATGCTCTGAGGGTGTTCACCACTGGGGCGGAATGGCGAACATTGGCCCCTGTAGAGGCCCAGCATGGATGACCACATTCACCATTGGGCAGGAAGAGCCAGAGCCTGAAAGGAAGAGAGAGGAGAGATGCAATCAGTCCAAACATTATCAAGTACCTTTAAAGAGTGCATGAATCGGGGGAAGCAAGCAGATCTGACGAAGTGTTCGTAGCCTAGACCAAATTTTGCTTCACTCTTCCAAGCAGCCATGTGATTTTGCTATTAGTGTGACTGCTGATGGGGATCACTACATTACCACAGTGTCTTTTTTTTTCTCATGACTCCTAAAATATTCCTGGAGCCATTGTCCTCCAGTAGGTTAGCATTACAGGTATGATAGAGGGATCACTGACCTTATAGATAAGTGACTGGAACAGTTTAAAAGGTGAACTTTGGACCTGCATAGACCTAATTAGAGCATGGGAGGGCAGATGATGGGTAATTCAAAACTTTGATTGGAATGCACTGTTTATCAACTTGAGAATATCTTAAGTAATCCCCATTGCAGAGAGCTAGTTATAGTTCGATCAAGTTTCAAGACGCTGGAGATGGAAATCATTGGATCGCAGGCACATTTTCTCCTTCCTCTCCTCACCAAGAGAGGCTTTGTCAGCTTACAGCCAGCTATCAGTCTCTGACATGATCAATGCCAGCCATGCTGTAACTATAAATTAGGCTAGCACTTAAAGGATAATTTTTCCCACAGATGAACAAGCATAGCCTGTGCTTTGGTCAAAGGCACCTTGTCTAGGACAGACGATAAGCTAAGAAAGAAAAATAAAGGAAATGACAGAAAAAGCTCATAGCTAATAATAAATGCAGAAAATCTTAATGTGGTAATTCACCTGTCTGCGAGAAGGCAAAGAATAATTATAAAGAGAAAAGGAGAATGGCGGTGAAGTGCTCAGCTGCATTAAATTTATCAACCTCAGAATGAACTCTAAAGAGGAACACATCCTGATAAGGAAACCTAGGTTACTATTAGCCTGGGAGCACTCTAACCTCACTGACCAGTTCTACATCAGTTCAAAACAAACACACAAGCAAACACAAGTGCACACAAACAGCAGGTTTCCATCACAACACATTGCAATTCATGAGGTCATAAAGATACTCGGTCGGGGGATCCATTTAAACATTATATTATCTGTACAGTATAGCAACAGAATGAAAGAGAGGGAACAGTAGCCCTGAATCATTGAGCAGAATGGTTTTACATGGCATGTGTTGTTGAAGCCAGGACAAAATTACTAGGGCTGGGTAAAAAATATCGATATCTCGATATTAATCGATTCTCATTTTTACGGAACTATATTGATTCCTAAATACCAAGAATCGATTAGTCTAGCCTGTTTTCAGTTAATGGATGGAACATTGAAGGGTACTTTGCTTCTTTTGATCCTGTAAACAAACGTTGGTTTTCACGAGACTCACCGGCGCATGCACAGCGCTGAACTCATACGTCATGCTCCCGGAACTGCTTCTGTGTACAACTGCTGGCGCAAGCTAGATTAAAGTGATTACGTTTTGAATATGGATATTTTTCTTACAAAAACGCATTGATTCGCTACAGGAGGCCTTTGTTCACATCCCGGAGCTGTGTGAGACACTTTATTTAATGGAAAGGTGCCTTCTATTTCACGTCTTTTGGACAGAAGCAATGCAACACCCACTGAGTACAACGATAGAGCTTGAAAGATCAAAGACAATTTTTAATATAACGCCGACTGGATTCGTCTCAAAGAAGAAAGTCATATACACCTAGGATGCATCGGGGGTGAGTAAAACACAGCCTAATTTTTAATTTTGGGTGAACTAACCCTTTAATATATGCACCATATAACATATTCATTATACAGTTTACTGTTCTTCAATGTTTAATTTACGTTTGAATAAATCCATCAAGTTTTTACGACAGCCACCATTTAAATGTTTATATTAAAGGGGTCATATGACGCGATTTAAATTTTTCCTTTCTCTTTGAAGTGTTAGAAGCTCTTGGTGCATAAAGAAGATCTGTAAAGTTGCAAAGACTAAAGTCTCAAATCCAAAGAGATATTCTTTATAAAAGTTAAGTCAACCATGCCTACCTAAAAAGGCTCATTCTAACACGCCCCCACATGTCTACGTCACGGTGTAGGAAGATTTGCATAACACAGCCCAAATGTTCACGCAAAGAAAAAAGGCTTAACTTTTATTCTCGGCTGTAGTAGTGTTAACACGGTGTGTTTCGTTTGAAAGCAAAACTACTTTGTTTGGCCTTCCAAAAAGAGGACAATATTGCTTCGTCATGCCTAGAGCTGAACCGTGCTGTCGCTGAGGAAATACATCAACTTTGTGCTGTGGATGGCTGGATTGGCTTTCACAGTGGACATAGCGGAGTCCAGCCCAGGGTCGTCACATGTGGTTGCCGCAAGCCTGCTGGACGCTCCTTTGGAGCTGGCTGCGCCGTTCTCGAGCCCACCGGCCTCCGGTTCACTCTAGCCCTCCAGCCATTCTTCACTCTAGCCCCCAGCCTCTGCTCACTCTAGGCCACCGGCGCTCACTCTAGCCCGCTGTGTGTGACGCTGTGTTTCGTTGTTAAAGCTAAACTACTTTGTTTGGCCTTACAAAAAAGGACACGACTAGAAATCAGT
Source organism: Sinocyclocheilus anophthalmus (assembly GCA_018155175.1). Taxonomy (NCBI): domain Eukaryota; kingdom Metazoa; phylum Chordata; class Actinopteri; order Cypriniformes; family Cyprinidae; genus Sinocyclocheilus; species Sinocyclocheilus anophthalmus. The sequence continues at coordinate 404,206 of JADLZN010008064.1, forward strand.
GGTTAAGTTGTATTTACAACACTGTTCCAGAACACTTCAACCCAAATATTCAGACGTGTGCAGCACATTTTATGGAGGACTGTTTCCTGATCCTGGTAGAGTAGACTACAATGCTGGCTGTTCTGACTCACAGACTGTAAGGACATTTTTTTACATTTAAAGAATTTGCCACTGATGATTCAAACGCGAGTTTTGGGCAGTGTAGAGTAGGGCTTGTTGTTTGTCATTTCTCCGATCACAAATGCAGACATGGTTTTACGTTTACACGGCACGATGCAACGCAAAGCGTAAAAAGACAGTATAAGTCATTATAATAAGTAATTAGTCCCCACTGGATGCAACGAATGCCTCGTTTATAATGGTTTTAATGTTTTTGAACGTCTGCTACGGGCCGGACAGGGCATCATCACAGTATGGTAGGGGCGTAACATTTCCATCACACACTTGAGGTATTCGGCCAATCATAATGCACTGGATAGCTGGCCAATCACAGCACACCTCGCTTTTCAGACCGATGAGCTTTGTAAAAATCTACGCGTTTCAGAAAGGCGGGGCATAGAGGAGAACCAATAATGTACAGTATGTGGAAAATAATGTGTTTTTTAACTTTAAACCGCATAAATACATTTCATTACAACCAAATACACAAAATAATGTTCTTGTTAGCAACATCATATGACCCCTTTAAAAAAAAACGAATTGAAGGAAGAAATAATAATAGGTAACAACTTTTATTATTGTAAAAACCTCAATATATAGTAATGTCTGTACAAACTGAAGCCCTGTATATTTACAGCATCGGTTGAGATTTTTTTGCCTTGAGAAAATTTGGCATGTTACTGTACCTGATTTATAGTGGTGGACTGATATATCGCCAAGGCCGATATATTGGCCGATATTTGGTATTTTTCAAATATTGGCATCGGCCGATATGTTTTTCTGTTTGGTCGATGTGTTCGAGGCGGGATTTTTATTTTGACGGCACTGAGAACGGTAGCGTCTGAGCACACAGTGTTCACATTCTCCCTTTTGTTCGCTGTCATCATTCAGTTCTGTCTAATATGGATATAAATCTATCTAATAGAATGTAAACAAATGAATTAAAATGTATGCAAAAAAGTATTAACGATTGCTTTAATATTATTAGTAAAAGAAAGGCAAACATTATAATAGTTTTTCATTTGCCGTCAGCATTCAGCAAATAATTTATTTATAATTTATATCATTTAAATCTTTGAAAGACTAATGAACATTTAATTTCAAAAACCTTGCAAACTTAGTCGAATCCAGCTGTGAGATCTTGTGAAGTGTGTATTTGTATCCTGCATGATCGCGTGTTCTCTGGGTGACGGTCGATCCGTGCAAATTGAATGCGGACAGGAGGAGAGTTTAGCTTCTCTGGAGATGCGCGATCGACAAACTTTGAACTCGTGATTTTAAATTATGCTGCGTTTTATGCATTTGCCCACTGCCATATTAATGTATTTTTCACTGTGTGCTGTATGTAAAATGAGTTTTACCTTGGCTTTATTTGAAAAAATAAATAAATAAATGATTCACACAAAACTTCCCAGAATACTGAGTGCCCTGTTGGTTACCGTGTTCACTTTCTTTTTAATTAGATTTTTATTAAATATTTATTTGTGAAAAATGCTTTGTCTTCTAAAGTATAAGTATGTTTATTTTACAAAATTATTTTAATCCATTTTCAAATGATTTAAAATTTCTTAAATATAAATTATAATAAATATATTTTTTTTATATCGCCCATCGGCTACCCTGCTTTCCAAGATATCAGCATCGGCAGTCAAAAAACCCATATCGGTCGACAACTACAGATATATTGATCCCAAAATAATCGAGATTGAATCGAATCGCAGCTGTGAATTGAGAATGGATCGTGAAATTTGTGTTCAAAAAACCCAGCCATAAAAATGAACGACATTGTTCATATAAAGAGAACGCTTTCAACATTGAGTCAGAGAAGGCAAACTATCAGAGCTGAACCGACCAGGGAAAGCGCAGGATGGCCATGAATATCTGTGTTTATTTAAAACTCGATTACGAAGTAAACAACCAAGCTTGCAGACATGGCACACATGAGCACAAAAGGAAATGAGATGGGGGAGTGTGACTAAGGGAGGAAATAAGATGCCAAATTGAGGAACAAGATACAAGGAATAAAGGCATTCAAGAAAGTAGAGGAGGCAAAAAGCAAGAGTGGGCAGCCAAAATATTCCTGTATAAGCTCACTGAAGTCCTCAAGCGGTGTATGCAGTTTGAGGAGAGAATTACATTTTCCCTCGTAATGATAAAGTTTTTAAGGACCATTAAATCAAATTCGAATTGGCTTTTTGGTGTCGTTATATCATTATTATTATGCTCATTATAATACGGGTTTCTTATCAATGTTGAAAAAGTTTTTGCTGAACTAGAGTAATGACTGTGAAAATCGTTTTGTCATCACAGGAAAAAATTACATTTTAAAATGTTTTTAAAAGGAAAACATTTATTTTAAATTGTAAACTGTTTCATAGTTTTTGACTGCCTTGGTGAGCATAAGAGACTTTTTTCAAAAACATTAAAATGTTAATTATTCCCTAAATTTTTGACCAGTAGTATACACATACAGTGACTTGCTGACCTCCAGCAATTAAAATGCTGTTGGTACGAATATGTGCTCCTGAAGTGTGAGAGGAACAGAAATGAAGAGAAGCAGGACATTTACTAGAACTGTTCTGTAATTAGCAGCAAAATGGAAAGTATTGTTTCAATATCCTGTGACAGAGATTTTCAGCTAATACAGAACTGTGTTAATGGTGTAGAATGAGGGCAAAATGAAGGAGTGAGTAAATGTGAAACCATGTTTGAGAGCAAGAAAAATTACTGATTAGACAGGGTGTGAACAGGTGCATAAGGATGTTATCACCTTGAAGATATGCCACACACACACACACACAAATACATTTACAGACAGTGGATATAGAAAAGAATGATACCCCCCCCCTTAACTTGTAACATCAAAGTGAAAGATATAACACCAACATTTCATAAAAAATAAAAAAACAGAATCACAGAGTTGGAAAAAGGATCACCCCCTTCTGTCAATATTTTGTTGAACCACCTTTTGCTTTAATTACAGCCTTTAGTCTGTTGGGATATGTCTCTACTATCTTTGCATATCGAGACTTTGCAATATTTGACCACTCTTCTTTGCAGAACTGCTCAAGTTCAGTTAAATTTGATGGTGACCATTTGTGGACTGCAGTCTTCAAGTCATTCCACAGATTTTCAATGGGGTTTGAATTTAGGTTCTGACTAGGCCATGCAAGGACATTCACCTTTTTCTCCTTCAACCACTGTGTGCTCAGTTTTGCTGTGTGCTTTGGGTCATTGTAATGTTGGAAGGTAAACCTTCTTCCCATTGACAACTTTCTGGCAGAGGGCAGCAGATTTTCCTCAAGAATTTGATATTTGCCCCATCAATTTTTCCTTCTAGCCTTCTAAGTGGCCAGTCCCTATAACAGGATATTACCACCTCCATGTTTTACTGGAGGAATGCTGTTATTTGGATGGTGAGCTGTATTGGATTTTCGCCAGACATATCACTTGGTGTTGAGGCCAAATAACTCAATCTTCAAGGTGCGTTTTGGCAAAGCACGGTTGTGACTGCATGTGACCTTTCTTGAGGAGTGTCTTTTTTTCTCACAACCTTCCCAAACAAGCCACATTTGTGGAGAATTTCTGATATTGTTGTCACATGCAAACAATGACCACACTTTGTCATAAATTCCCGCAACTGCTTCAGAGTTGCTGTAGGCCTCTTGGTCGCCTCTCTGACCAGTTTCCTCCTGGCTCTTTCATCCAGTTTGGAGAGAAGTCCTGATCCAGGGAGGGTCTGTGTTCTACCAAATACCTTCTACTTTACTGTGCTTCTAGGCATTGATACAGCCTTTGAACATTTTTTTGTATCCATCTCCTGACTTGTGCCTGTCCACAACTTTATCCCGGAGATCTTTCGACAGTGCCTTGCAGCCCATAGTTGATTGTTTGCTTCAGTTGCACTACCATGGACTGAAATGCTCCAGGAAAGCTCTTCTCATGCTGAGCTGATCCAAAATTACCACAGCTGATCACAGTTGAATGTCAAATGGCTTTGTGTGCCATGAGAAGGTGATTAGCTACACCTGATAAAGTTTACAAGTTATTTTTAGGAGGGGGTTATCCTTTTTCCAAATGATTCTGTTTATTCCCCTTTTTTCTGACATGTTGGGTATATCGACTTGGATTTATAAGTTGCACAGAGTAAATGCAGCTGGATAAAACAAAAACTGTGTTCGTTCATTTCTTGGCTGCAAAGCACCTGGTTAAGCATGGTGTTAAATGACATCGCAAGATTTACAAACCACGAGGAGCTATTCCTCTGGTGCTGCATCATAAATACCCTGCAAGACTGCCATGACTCACTGGACCCTTGAGCATAGACTCTACCACTAATCCATCCCTGGCTGAGCTTGTATGTGGGCCCATGGGGGAGGGGTCTCAGATTTCCTAGTGGTGGACGAAGTACACAAATCAAGTACTTCAGTAAAAGTACAGATACGTATGATAGAATATCACTCCAGTAAAAGTACTCCTTTTTTAATTTTACTTGAGTGAAAGTACAAAAGTAATTGATTTTTAATGTACTTAAGTAAAAAGTACCGATAGATAAATGTTTATTTTGCAGTTTTATATAGGCTACTTAATTAAATTTATATTAGCATATTTTTTTTTTAATAATCCTATTGCTCAAAATACCTGGGATTTTCCCAAAGTAACCACTATATGGAGTCAAGATATAGTTTTGTTGTTGATATGGACTACGTTGAAGAGAGTGATGAAGTAATGTTCACTGTGAAGCTTACAATGCGAAGTACCTGAGAGAAAACAGATTTGACCATCTGATTTTCACCATTAAGAAAAAAAGTGTTTTAAAGCTTTTTGTTTTGCAGAACATCACAGTTATATATGACATGAGAAATAGGCCTGAAGTTAGGAAGAACATTTTTAAGGAAAATGTAATTATATTTTCATAATGAATTTTTTCTTCTCAAACCTTGTCTGTGGTGTAAAAACACCCCTGGCCAAATGCCCCCAGAGGGCATCACTTCCCACTTTGATAATTACTGTAGTTACCATGTTCTGAACATCAAATCATTTTTTTCCCCCTCAGATGTAATCTATCTAGGTGGCTGAATAAAAATATTTGGACTTTATATATAAAAATTACCTCAACTTAGCACCGGCAAGCTTGTTAGCTAGACAGTTAGCACCATCTAACAATATTTACTTATTTTCAGTAAGGTTATGATGAATAAACATTCATATCTACTCGGCTAGTTAATCCAAACAAAATAAAAATACTGTTGATAAACAATATAAAAACAGACATCACATAGGGCTAAATGCGTAGCATTTTAATAAAACTGTTAACGTTACGGCAGCGGGGAATATGAACGCGCATTAATTATTTTATTTAGTCTGTGTTATTTTAATGTTTTTTTTTTAACCTAAAATAGAGACACTGATGTTGATGTGTCTGCACTCAAGCATTTCAGTGGGCTTAAACAGATCACCCTTTACAGCAGATTTAGTTCACAACAACTGACAGCTTTGACCTAAATATGGGCATGGACAATAATTCAAATATCAATAGTATCGCAATATTTTTCACTACCGGTGGATATGATTTTTAAACACCATTTCAGAAATTTCGATCTACAGTGGGTACAGAAAGTATCAGACCCCCTTAAATTTTTCAATTCTTTGTTATATTGCAGCCATTTGCTAAAATCATTTAAGTTAATTTTTTTCATCATTAATGTACACACAGAACCCCATACTGACAGAAAACAACACAGAATTTTTGACATTTTTGCAGATTTATAAAAAAGAAAAACTGAAATATCACAATGTCCTAAGTATTCAGACCCTTTGCTGTGACAATATATATTTAACTCAGGTGCTGTCCATTTCTTCTGATAATCCCTGAGATGGTTCTACACCTTCATTTGAGTCCAGCGGTGTTTTTTATTATACTGATTGGACTTGATTAGGATAGCCACACACCTGTCTATATAAGACCGTACAGCTCACAGTGCATGTCAGAGCAAATGAGAATCATGAGGTCAAAGGAACTGACTGAAGAGTTCAGAGACAGAATTGTGGCAATGCACAGATCTGGCCACGGTTACAAAAAAAATTTCTGCTGCACTTCAGGTTCATAAGAGCACAGTGGCCGCCATAATCCTTAAATGGAAGATGTTTGGGCCGACCAGAACCCTTCCTAGAGCTGGCCGTCCGCCCAAACTGAGCATTCGGGGGAGAAGAGCCTTGGTGAGAGAGGTAAAGAGGAACCCAAAGATCACTGTGGCTGAGCTCCAGCGATGCAGCCGGGAGATGGGAGAAAGTTGTAGAAAATCAACAATCACTGCAGCCCTCCACCAGTCGGGACTTTATAGCAGAGTGGCCCGACGGAAGCCTCTCATCAGTGCAAGACACATGAAAACCCGCATGGAGTTTGCTAAAAAAACACCGGAAGGACTCCAAGATGGTGAGAAATAAGATTCTATGGTCTGATGAGACCAAGATGGTGAGAACTTTTTTGGCCTTAATTCTAAGCGGTTAGGTGTGGCGAAAACCAGGCACTGCTCATCACCTGTCCAATACAGTCCCAACAGTGAAGCATGGTGGTGGCAGCATCATGCTGTGGGGGTGTTTTTCCGCTGCAGGGACAGGACGACTGGTTGCAATCGGGGGAAAGATGAATGCGGCCAAAGATACAGGGATATCCTGGACGAAAACCTTCGCCAGAGTGCTCAGGACCACAGACTGGGCCGAAGGTTTACCTTCCAAAAAGACAATAACCCTAAGCACACAGCTAAAATAACAAAAGAGTGGCTTCACAACAACTCTGTGACTGTTCTTGAATGGCCCAGCAGAGCCCTGACTTAAACCCAATTGAACATCTCTGGAAAGACCTAAAAATGGCTGTCCACCAACGTTTACATCCAACCTGACAGAACTGGAGAGGATCTGCAAGGCGGAATGGCAGAGGATCCCCAAATCCAGGAGTGAAAAACTTGTTGCATCTTTCCCAAAGACTCATGGCTGTATTAGATCAAAAAGGTGCTTCTACTAAATACTGAGCAAAGGGGTCTGAATACTTAGGACCATGTGATATGTCAGTTTTTCTTTTTTAATAAATCTGAAAAAACGTCAACAATTCTGTGTTTTTCTGTCAATATGGGGTGATGTGTGTACATTAATGAGGAAAAAAAAGTTAACTTAAATGATTTTAGCAAATGCTGCAATATAACAAAGAGTGAAAAATTTTAAGGGGGTCTGAATACTTACCGTACCCACTGTACAATTACAAGTGCCCATACATTTATTTGTGCCGTTGGACTTCGTGAATAACCAGAGCACTGCACGGTTCAACATCATAACACGGCTCAGGTGTTTTATTGAAAGTATCTCTGAAGGGAACCGATGTCTTCAGAAAAGTTTTCGAGGGCATTTTTATTGATCTGATAAAGTGCATTCATGGCGGAGCTGGTGTATTCAGCATTACTGGAGAAACAGCTAGTTGATCAATCTAAAACACCTCCTGTGGCCAAAGAATAGTTTCAGTTAAATAAGGCCCATCCCAGAAAGGTTATTTTCGTAAACGAAAACTAAAAATAAGATTGAAAAACGAAGGTCAAAAAACATTTTTGTAAACGAATAAAAAATAAATAAATAAATTTGATGTGGGTCGGTTTTAGGGAAATACCCGTAAATGGCGCATCATGCACGTGAGGTTATCTGATGGAGAGACGCAAAGCAGTTTAAAGCAGAGTCCTGCACGGGTCCTGTTAAGTAAACCTGCATCTGAAGTACATAACAGAACACACGACCCGTTATCCGACAGCAGCCAGCACCAATTTAATTCTGTACCCGACCCGTTTGACAAAGACCGCAACCTGAACCGCACCCGCATTAAATAGGCTACTGCATCAGTAAGGCAAAATTATTTATTTTCTCATGTGACAAGCAATCAAACCAAAATAGGCATTTTAAGTTGGTGCTTTGAAGAGAAATGGACAAGCAGCGCAACAGAAGAATGATAAGAACGCGCATCCATCCTTTGCCTACATCTTGTGAACAATCTGCCAGGCTGTTTTGTACAAATGTGCATAAACTACATACTTAAATCTTCATAAATGAAAAGAACATATTTAGATATGACTTTACTGTTAAGTGCCACTGTCTCTCCTTAAACTCTGCAGTGTATAGGCTATGCGGCCGTTAGTCCTTTACAGAAGCATTAAAAATAAATCTTAAAAATAAAATGATATAGGCTACAGAAAGCGAGCAACGAGTGCTCCCAAGCTGTCATTCACTTCAGCTGCAGCACGAATGGCTAGAATGCGCAACGCTGCAAATCCAATGTTGAGGCTCCGCCATTATTATTGAATTTCATTAGTCACACTTATTTATGCGCGTTTGTTCGCGGGAAAGCGAGCAAGACACTACAGTAATTATAGTTAAATAAGATGAAAGACATAGGCTATAATATAAAGAAATTAGCTACATTTATTTTCAAATTAAATATCACAACACACTTATCATTCAGTCTAGTGCGTTTTACATATAATGTAAGCGCAACTTGTGTAGATTTAAAAAGGCATGACTGCTTCATTTTTACGTGTATTTGTATACTTTTACCATCTAATAAATCTCAACATGCTTTAATTTGGTGTCGCTATAGTTTGCATCACTAAGGTTAAATTAGCCTAAGTCTTTCTCTGGCCTGCGCTCTGGAAGTGATCTGTAAACTTTAATTACTAAAACTAAAACAAACTAAACTATATAAAAACTAAATAAAAATGTTCACAAAATAAAAACTAAACTAAAACTAACAAAATGATTAATTAAACTATAAAAACGAAACTAAATTGTATTGCAAATTTGAAAACGATATTAAAATAAAACTAATTTAAAAATTCTAAACTATAATAACCTTGGTCTACCAGCAAATGTTGTTATTGTTCGTTTTTTTGGTTTCTGGCCGCGACTCGAGCACTTTTCAAACCCTTTTTGGCTGAAGGCATATTGGTTTCAAATCTATAGAATAATCCAGTAAAATTTTGAAATAGTTTTACTATTTAAAATAACTGCTTTCTATTTGAATATATTTTAAAATGTAATTTATTTCTGTGATCAAAGCTGAATTTTCAGCATCATTACTCCAGTCTTCAGTGTCACATGATCCTTCAGAAATCATTCTAATATGCTGATTATCATCAATGCTGAAAACAGCTGAGTATAATTTTTCAGGCTTCTTTGATGAATAGAAAGATCCAAAGATCAGCATGTATCGGAAATAAAAAGGTTTTGTAACATTATACACTATTCCATTCAGTAAAATTTTTATTATTTTTTTGGGAAAGAAATTAATACTTTCATTTAACAAGGATGCTTAAAATTGATCAAAAGTAACAGTAAAAGGCATCTATAATGTTACAAAAGATTTCTATTTCAGATAAATAGTGTTCATATCGATATCGGAATTATATCGTATCGACCGAAATTAAGAAATATATCATGATATAAATTTTGGCCATAACGTCCAGCCCAAACCTAAACATGATTTTCAGTTACAATAATCGACATTAGTAACTTACTTTTAGCAGCATCAGTCGCACGCGCGCTCACAAGATCTTCCGGTTCTTATTTGTGAGTTCAGTTCACTGGAGACTCGCACTAAAAGGTTCATTTGAATCAGTAAGTTGTCGACTCGTGAACAGCTGCAATCGGTTCATTCTAATTCGTGAATGAATCGTTTGGTGTGATTTGCAACTCAATTTAAAAGGTTCACTGAAAAGAATCAGTTCGTTCTTGAATCAGACACACAGCTTCTGCGTGTCGGAGCATCTGATATATTATAAGGAGTAACAATATGTTTTATGAAATGTAGTGAAGTAAAAAGTACGATCTTATGCTTTGGAATGTAGTGAAGTAAAAGTAAAAGTTACTCAAAATAAAACTACTCCAGTAAAACACAGATACTTGAAAAATGTACAGTAACGAAGTTACTGCGCTACTCCGCTACTGTCCACCACTGCAGATTTCAATCACTCCAGTTTCTTTCTGCTCTAACCTAATTATGGCAGAATAACTCAATCTGCCTTTGTCTTGTATCTTGACCACTAACAGAAATCAGATCCAAACTTTATCAAAACAGCTGCTGGAAAATAAATGCATCCACACCACTCTATACCAAATTACATTTTTAAATTTTCATAAAATAAAATCCATTAAGCTAAGGTTATGTGGGTGGTTCCCAAGCTAGTTGTACACAATTGTTAAGTTGCTTTTTTATTTATTTTTTGTGGTTGCCAGGGTGTTCTGGTGGTTGTTTAATGACCCATATCAAATGAGCCCACCAAGTATCTATAATGTACTTGTCCCAATATATGGCTAAGGCCCCTACTTAAATGGAAGTTTACTCGCCCATATTAGCCACAGCCAAGTAAAAAGTCTTATGTCTTATAATAGTGCAACTCACCTCTACAAACCACATGATTTTGGTGATTTCTGTAGCACAAATGGTTCGGGACATGTTACAAACCTAATTATAATACTTGTGGTTAAGGGCCTTTTTCAACCTCTAACCCCAACTACAAGCAAATAGTGATGCTTGCCTTGGCAAACAGCCATAATTAGCCTATAGGACTGATGGTGCAGTGTACAAAATGACCAGCAGGGGGCTTCCAAACACAATGGGCAGGGAATTAAGGTCTCTAGGTAAAGTGGAGGAGGGGGCTATCATTAGGGCCCAAGGTCACACTGAATTTGAGCCACAGCTGTGCAGGCCTCTGGGCATCTAGAGCATCTTGCCTGTACAAACAGACACACACACACACACACACACACACACACGAAAGAAAACTAGACTGCTTCAATCAATACTAAGTAAAAAAAAAAAAAGATCACTTTAAATGGCTTCTATGTGTGGAGAAATTTAATGAGCCTGCCGCTTACCTGCTACATTCAATTTTCAAGCGAAAAAATACAGACTGCTTCTACAATAACAAAACGCTTCAATAGCAAAAAAAAATCTTTAGATGGATTCAGTCCTGTGGGGCAATTAACATGCAAATGATTTATAGAACTTACAAGCTGTGGGGGATGTTGGGGAAAAAAAGCTCAGCTTATTTTTAATCAAAGGAAATGTTTTACAAACACCTGGAGATTGTGGCTTTATCGGAGCTATAATTTCAAACCCCTGAATTTGAGACAGCTGCAGGGTGACGACAGCAATGCCCGTTCTCTGAACCACAATCGTTTGGGACAAAGAGATGAAGGGGGACCATGTGAGGACCCTCTCCTCAGCCTCTCTGCCCCAGCAACCCCAGGGTCAAGCCCTCACTACCCAAACACCACAATGCTGACCGTCAAATTCCACAGGCCGCTGCCCCCCTCTGATTATTCACCATGAATAACACCAAATAGACTCACGCCAGTGCATGAAACACAGGCGGAACAAAACCAAAGAAGAAAGGATAAAACTCCCCCCACCCCCCATTTATCTTCTGCGTGGCATTTCTAATCTCAGCTGAGAGGGAAAAACTGAAGAAGTCCAAAAAAAAATAAAAAGGCTGAACTCTGTCTATCAATCTATGCATTTCTTTTAGTGTGGACGGAGATAAAAGTGCTTTGCTGCTTCTCATCCCACTCAGACTTCAATTGGGCATGTGAAGTGTGGCTAAACTATGTCTTTAAAGTGTTTATTTTACCCGTCCATTTGTTACGTGAGAATGAGGGCGGCGGTGCTGATAAAGCGCTGCTTGTGTTTGGCTTTTGAGAATGCCGGCTTCTCTCGCTCTGCCTCTCTGAAAATAGTGCAAAAACAGAATGTATTATGAGTGACTGAAAAGCAATTACCCAAACTAAGCTGATTTACTGATGTGAGCTGCATGCTGAAGAGCTCCAGCAGGGTTCACTGTCGCTGGCCGCTGATCTCCTGATAATGCTTGCAGCACAGTCTCTGTTAATTGTGGGATTACAGGACAGCAATTAGTGAGCCAGACTTAACTGGACAGGACAAAGAGACTAAATAACTAACACAACTGGGACAAGCTTCAATTGGACGTCTCCAAATCTGGACAGTAGTTTTTATGAGAGCTGACATTTTAGGATAGGATGGGATGTTTGGTGTTATGGTGACAGCCAGTGATGTGAATAAAATCAGCATTGACCTTATGAAAGCGATTACTTAACCATGCCCATCTCTTTTCAAGGGTGGGCACTCTGTATATTCATCAAACAAAATGACTTTGCAAGTCTAGCTTAGCTTACGTACCTGATGATTTTGGAATAAATTACTTTAGATGCAGTTTATCATTGGTAGGGATGTAACGATTCACTCAACTCACGATTCGATTCACAATTTTGATTTCATGATTCGATTCACGATTTTTTTTTTTTTACAAAATGAGATTTAAGACGAATTATAAAATAAATGTGTCTTTTTATTATTGCTTAGACAAAATACTGTACGTTTCTTTGTGAAATTGAAATATAACACTATAATAATATACTAATATAGCACTTGCATATTATTGCTCTTTTGTTGGTTTTGATTGCTTCTATTGTCCTCATTTGTTAGTCGCCTTGGATAAAAGCATTTGCTAAATAACAATTTAAATTTAAGCAAAATGTAAATAACAAAACTAAATTGAAAATTTGAAACATACCCCAAATCAAATAAATAAGTAACAAAAATAAAATAAATATATAAACAAAATAAGGTTTTGTACTTTCCATGTAAAATGACAGGCAACCACTGCATTTTAATCATGAACCAAACAAAGATGCAAAAGCATGAGTAGTTTTTAATCTAAATTAGACTATAATTTCGAAAATTTGAAGCAAAAACAGAATGACTTGACTTCAGTTTTGTGAAACTATGCATAAAAAATATCTGCATGAAACCGAAACAGCAGAGCTGAATGAGACGCAGATGCACTCTCTGCCAGCAGGGGGCGCTTAAAGCGTTTCCTTAGTTTCCACTGTAAACAAAGCAGCGCTGAACTTAAGAACTTATGAAGGGCCCAGACTGAGGAACATTTTTTCTGCCTGTGGACCTACATTTTGTGTGCGGTCGCAACTGGTGGCCACCGCGTTGGTCAACTTATAACCGCTGCCAAGTTCTGTTGATATGAGAAAACATCAAAGGGGGGCAACGAAACTGAAAGCATAACGAACAGCGCTTAGGAGATACCTAATCCGCTATAGCAAAAAAGTACGCATATTGATGGGAGACGGAGGATTTGATTTTCAAGCTCAGGTAAAGTAAAAGACTGCTTCTTAAACCAGAGAAGTTGAACATGCTGGTATTCTTGTGGGGGGGAAAAAAACATGCAAGCACTGTCACCGTTAGTTTTACTTTCTTTTTGTTGTAATTTTTAAAAAACTTGTTATATTTGCTGTTTACATGACATTACGCTATGGAGGCTCTCTTTGATTTTTATTTGATTCCTCAGTGTTTTTTGCTAACATCTGTAATTTTAGTGATATAATACAGCATGTGGTTGGGTGCCCGCCTCCTCTTATTCGTTTTTCGTTAATAAACGTTTTGTAAGGAGTTTTTGTCTTTATCGTACCGATTTATGGTTGTGTGCTTTTTAATTAAGAAAACAATGAACATCTTGTGTTAGTCTAAAAAAATGAAAGGTGGAGTGTACAGTGGTGTGAAAAAGGTTTTGCCCCCTTCCTGTTTTTTTAATTTTTTGCATATTTGTCACAATTAAAAAGATTCAGATCATCAAACAAATTACACAAAGATAATGCAAGTAAATACAAAATGCAGTTTTTAAATGATTATTTAATTTATTAAGGGAAAAAAGCTGTCCAAACCTACCTGGCCCTACGTGAAAAATTAATTGCCCCTCCTCTTAAATCATGAAAGAACTGTGATTAACCACATTATTTTAGAAAGCTGAGTTAAATTTCACTAGCCACACGCAGGCCTGATTACTGCCAGACCTGTTGAATCAAGAAATCACTTAAATAGAACCTGTCTGACAAAGTGAAGCATGCTTGAAGAGCAACACATCATGCCGCGATCTAAAGAAAGTCAAGAACAGATGAGAATCAAAACAGATGACATGTATCAGTCTAGAAAGGATTATAAAGCCATTTCTAAGACATTGGGACTCCAGCGAACCACGGTCAGAGCCATTATCCACAAATGGAGAAAGCTTGGAACAGTGGTGAACCTTCCCAGGAGTGGCCAGCCTACCAAAATTACTCCAAGAGCGCAACGACGACTCATCCAGGAGGTCATAAAAGAACCCAGAACAACATCTAAAGAACTGCAGGCCTCACTTGCCTTAGTTAAGGTCAGTGTTCATGACTCCAACATAAGAAAGAGACTGGGCAAAAATGGCATCCATGGGAGAGTTCCAAGGCAAAAGCCACTGCTGACCCAAAAGAACACAAAGGCTCGTCTCTCAATTGCCAAAAAATATCTTGATTATCCCAAGACTTTTGGGCAAATATTCTGTGGACTGATGAGACAAAGTTGAACTTTTTGGAAGGGGTGTGTCCCATTACATCTGGCGTAAAAAACAGCATTTCATAAAAAGAACATCATACCAACAGTCAAACATGGTGGTGGTAGTGTGATGGTCTGGGGCTGCTTTGCAGCTTCAGGACCTGGATGACTTGCCATAATTAATAGAACCATGAATTCTGCTATCTATCAGAAAATCCTGAAGAAGAATGTCCAGCCATCAGTTTGTGACCACAAGCTCAAGCACACTTGGGTTATGTAACAGGACAATGATCCAAAACACACCAGCAAGTCCACCTTTGAATGGCTCAAGAAAAACTAAATTAAGGTTTTGGAGTGGCCAAGTCAAAGTCCAGACTTAAATCCGATTGAGATGCTGTGGCATGACCTTAAACAGTCCATTCATGCTCAAAAACCCTCCAATGTGGCTGAATGAAAACAATTCAGGAAGGGGGCAAAAATTTTAACACCACTGCATGTAGCCAAAAACAGTGACCAACAAGACCATGAATTCGATCACAAATAATACTACTGATGATAAAGAATGGGTTGAATGTTAACAACTTTTGTTTTCCATATAACTATAAACTATGATAGAAGTTCATCAGTATGCATTGATTAATCCCATGTTGTAGTGCAAAAAAAAACTGAACTGAATCGCGATTTGTTAAGCATCTCAACCGATTTGAATCGTCACATATTGAATCGATTTTCAACCGGCTCGCGGTTAATCATTACATCCCTACATTGGGCAAACAAAACAGAAAGCACAAGCTTTTGTATCAGACTGTAATGTTGCAACACTAAATATAAAAGTAGATAATGAAAAAATTGTGAAATTACAAGCGGAAATCTACCCAAGAAGTCAAACAGTCAACATAAATATCAACATTAACACAAAGGAAAAATGTGTAACGGATGCTTTCTGCAGATGCAAATGAGTAAATAATTATGCTTTTTTGTTTTATTTTTCCTAAAGGAATATACACATGTAAGTAATGTATTTGTATTAATGGACAAAAATAAATGCGGGAAGACAATGTCAATTAAATACATTATTCCTCTTTCTAAAAACATCCATCAAACTGTTTTCTACCATTCCTTTTACCAGAAATGTTTTGCTTTGGAAGATCATTCACAATTTGCATTTTTAGTTGTTCATGATTACTGGCTGGTTTCAGGACCTGAACGAATGGAACTCCATTCACTAGCCTCTCTAGATACCTAGTATCCAAATTACATGTACCACAACAAGATTTTTTTACCATAATGTTGGGAATTTTCAAAAACGGAGGACATTTATTTGTCATTTAACAGTCATTTATCTGTTGCAATGTCAGTTGAAGAATTGGCTTCCTTTTAATACACAAGTTCTAATTTGTTTTCATCTATCTGTCTGTTTACAGCTTAAAAACCTTCAAACTTTGACTTTTTAAAAATTATTTAAAATCTCCCCAGCACTCAAGGTAATATTGAAAGCCTGTCCTGAAAAACCTTGGTTTTCTTGTTAAAAATACACAATTTAAGATTTTCAACTGATGTTAATTTTACCTACTCTCATTTAAAAAGCAACTCAATTCAAAATCAAGAACTGAATTGGAATTTGAAAAACATTCTTAAATTCTGAATGTCGCACAAGCCTTGCGACAGCTGAGGAAACAACTCCCTATGAGCGGCCACACACACGCACGTTACATTCAGGACTCATACTTTGAGTCGTTGCGTTGAGTTAATTTAACATCAAACGACTTTGAGAGACCAGATCTTGTTAGAAATGACAACAAGCATTGCAACGGTGAAATGGCTGGAGGGAAGCAGATAAAACGTTTCATTACCGAGAGGAAAAGGGTAAAAAAAAAAAAACAGGACTTCTATTAGAAGATTCCCACGCTGAAAAATATTGAAGGCTAATCTCTCTCATTAACGCAGAATAAATATTTAACGATTAAAAATGGCACCTCATTAGAAGGTCTATTCGTCATGAGAGTGTGCTGCAGTAGGCAGTCATTCAGACACACCTCTCCTTCATTCTCTCGCAGGTGGCAGCCACGATGTGCCCACTAGCATTGAGAAGGCTGTGTCAAAATATTTACATTGTCGGTGAGAATGTCATGCCTATCATCCTTGCTAATCTAAGCGCTCGAGTGTTGACACGATGCAGAAGTGTGTTTAATCAATGTCAGAGTATGTGTGTGAGTGAAAGAGAATGTGCAGGCTTAGCTGCCACATGCTAACTGCACTGTGACTAGGCTGGTAGTTGCAAGTATATTTCAGTTGCCTAAGATTTTGGGACAAGGATCAAGCTTAGGAGATGTTGCGGGGATGTCTGAGCTCCTTTTACCTCAAGATCATGTTGTTCACACCCCGCAGCACCACACATGGCTGTTTAGAGAAAAAACTTCCAGCTCCTGCATGCTGCAGAGGCAAGCAGAGACCCACTGTGTGTGGGATGGGGACATGTGCCTGCTCTGAAGGCAGAATGGAGGAACTTGACCACCTGTCTGGCTTACCCCGTCCACTGGATGACCCCCAGGCCTTCCTGATCTCAAAAGACCCAAGAGAAGTTCCTGTATGGTGTAAAAAGGCGTGATTGCCATTTAATGTCTGGAGGCTGTACAGATGGGTATTGTCGGCATTCCTAATTGAATGCTATATTCAATGGTATCAAGATGGCAAAAACAAAAACTCCCATTAAAAACAAATGACCCCTGGTCTCTTTGTCAATGCAAACTGCTGTTAGTGCGAACACACTTAGAATACTGATTCCAACATGGACAAAATGCCCATTCGAAAACCAGCAACGATAACTATAACGATAAATATATAGTTGTAAAAATCTTTCTAAAGTTAAACGAATAGCACAATTATAATGATAATGACACAGGAACAATATTGCCGGAATCACTTTCATAATGTTTTTTGTCCAGCTGATGAACTATAAAAATATTGACAAGCCAATCAGAATCCACCTGCTTACAACCTAATGTGGTGTTCGGGTCCTTTTTGCTCTGAAAAAAAAATATTTTTCCCGAAAATACTAGTTAATGTTATCGCATTGGACTGAAATTTTGTGACTGTTCACAAAGGGTATAACTACTTCTAAAAAATTTTTTGATAATTTTCATACTTTTCTGGGGGAGATTTTTCACTTTGTTACACCTGTGATGTTCCAGGGCAAAAATTACCCGGCCTCAAAAAAATGCTTATAAATCAGAAGGAACAAAGCATTATTTATGAATACTTTTCCACAATATTAAATAAAAACTGAGAAACTTTGGCACTGTTTATCACAGCTAGTGGTCTTTATGTTTAAATCCGGGAGTTTGCTTTTAAATTGTTTTATTTTGTACAAATGGCACAAAGTCACA
Organism: Sinocyclocheilus anophthalmus; assembly: GCA_018155175.1. Taxonomy (NCBI): domain Eukaryota; kingdom Metazoa; phylum Chordata; class Actinopteri; order Cypriniformes; family Cyprinidae; genus Sinocyclocheilus; species Sinocyclocheilus anophthalmus. The sequence continues at coordinate 422,179 of JADLZN010008064.1, forward strand.
CATGTGGTGTTTTCGCCCAGCAAAATTACCTGCCTCAAAAAATGCTTCTAAATCACTCATTATGCTATATTAATACCAAATATTGGATTCAATCTTAACTTCTTTTTTTTCATTTAGGACTGGTTTTGTATTTTTGCTTCTGATTAATCGTAGGCCTCGTTTATCTGAGAGTAGGCACCTAATTTTTTGAGTGAAAAAGCATTATTTATGAATAATTTTTTACAATATTAAATAAAAACTGATGAAAATTTACACTGTTTATCACACTAGTGTATAAGCAATTTTTTGAGGGAGGGCCCTTTTTGCTCTGTAACCTCGTAAGTGTGATAGGGTTCAGAACACAACACAAGGGTTAAACAGCTTGAGCATTTAAAGCGATAGATGCCATAACGGCAGCACGTGCTTATAAGAAACAGAACATTATTGTTGACGTTGTATGCTAAAATCATTATTGTTATAGCTCTTTATAGCTATCATTCTTGGTGTGAACAGGATTTAACTAAGACAATACGATAGAGACTGGAAGAGAGAATCATCACTAGGAAGTCAGGAATGAGCGTAGGAGGATAGAGAGAGAGTTGAGTCGAGTCCTGTTTACACATTTTATCTCGGTCTTTGCTGCCTCTCATATGGAAACACAGAGTTCTGAGTGTGCTGGCCAAAGCTTAGCTCTTAAATCAAACCAGAAGAGTGACAAGGTCAAGGTTGAACATGTTACAGGCATGACTGAATATTCTACATCTTCCAGACTAACAGCTAACAGGTTCTGCTTCTCAATGTAGCTCAATACATTTGTTAAGATGTTTTAAAGTTGCAGCTTAATAGTGTGTAAATTATTAATATCATCATTATGGCACTTCTAACTGAATACAATTATTTACATAACCATTTGAATGAAAAATACAATAATAATAAAAAAAACATTTTAACATTAAGATTCTACTTTAAAATGTTTGGATATAGTGACATATGTTTCAAAATTTTCAAAAGAGCATCTTGTGCTTCAATGGAGGCAAAAACACCTGACCTTTTCACTTTATCAATGTCACAAATTGGCAAAATCGGCAATGTCAAAAATGCTGTTTTATTTCTTTCAAAGTCCTAAAACTTATTACTTTATTTTTAAATGATCAGACTTGTTTTTTTTTTTCAGCTTTACTTAAATCCCCGATTTTCAATGTGAACTCAAACCCCATCAGTGTACTTGTAAACTGGGTAATTAGTACATATACTATGAGAAAACCTACTAAACAAACATAATAAAAAGAGTAAGTGTGTGTGGCATTTTTGGCATGCATGCTTTACAGGTATTTAGACAGCACTGGTCTTTGGAGTACAGTGTGTTTCCACTTGCTAAACATGAGGGAGAGGAAACTCGTCCTGAGTTTTGACCTGTGAGCACAGGCCTGGTGGCAGATCTAGGACAGAGAGATTGCAGATGTAGACTGTGACCTCACCTGTCCTTACACAGAACCTACACACTTCCCCTCTCCGATCAACCGCTCCTGACCAGTTAGAGGTCAACGTGGTAGCACAGAAAACACTTTTACTAACTACAGGTCCAAAATCCCATGTCCCCAGGCCTTCAGAATAGCATGCAGGCCAAGTTCAAGCATTTTTATATGTGTGCGTATGTAGACTTCTTATACAGTGTGTACGGAAAGTATTCAGACACCCTTATATTTTTCACTCTTTGTTATTTTGCAGCCTTTTGCTAAAATCATTTAAATTAATTTTTTTCCTCAATGTACACACAGCACCCCATATTGACAGAAAAACACTGAATTGTTGACATTTTTGCAGATTTAGTAAAAAAGAAAAACTGAATATCACATGGTCCTAAGTATCAGACCCTTTGCTGTTCACCATAGATTTAACTCAGGTGCTGTCCGTTTTCTTCTTAATCTCCTTGGATAGTTCTTAACCTTCATTTGAGGTCCAGCTGTGCTGGACTTCTACTGATTGGACTTATTAGGAAAGCCACAACACCTGTCTATATAGACCGTACGCTCACATGCCTGTCGAGCAATGTAATCATGAGGTCAAAGGAACTGCCTGTAGAGCTCAGAGACAGAATTGTGGCAATGCACAGATCTGGTCAAGGTTACAAAAAATTTCTGCTGCACTTAAAGTTCCCAAGAGCACAGTGGCCTCCATAACCCTTAAATGGAAGACGTTTGGGGGTGCCGAGCCATAACGCTGCGGGGTGTCCTAGAGCTGGCCGTCCGGCCAAACTGAGCTATCAGGGGGGGAAGAGCCTTGGTGAGAGAGGTAAATAAGAACCCAAAGATCACTGTGGCTGATCTCCAGAGATGCAGTCGGGAGATGGGAGAAAGTTGTGGAAAGTCAACCATCACTGCAGCCCTCAACCAGTCAGGGCTTTATGGCAGAGTGGGCCGACGAAAGCCTCTCCTCAGTGCAAGAAACATGAAAGCACGCATGGAGTTTGCTAAAAAACACCTGAAGTACTCCAAGATGGTGAGAAATAATATTCTCTGGTCTGATTAGACCAAGATAGAACTTTTTGGCCTTTATTCTAAGCGGTATGTGTGGAGAAAATTAGGCACTGCTCATCACCTGTCCAATATAGTTCCAACAGTGAAGCATGGTGGTGTCAGCATCATGCTGTGGGGGTGTTTTTTCAGCTGCAGGGACAGGACGACTGTTTGCAATCGAGGGAAAGATGAATGCGGCAAGTACAGGGATATCCTGGACGAAAAAACCTTCTCCAGAGTGCTCAGGAACTCAGACTGGGCCGAAGGTTACCTAACAAGACAATGACCCTAAGCACACATTTAAAATAACGAAGGAGTGGCTTCACAAACACTCTGTGACTGTTCTTGAATGGCCCCCAGCCAGAGCCCTGACTTAAACCCAAATGAGCATCTCTGGAGAGACCAAAATGCTGTCCACCAACATTTAAACCATCCAACGCGACAGAACTGAGGGGAATGGCAGAGGATCCCCAAATCCAAGTGTGAAAAACTTGTTGCATCTTTCCCAAAAGATTCTCATGGCTGTATTAGATCAAAAGGTCGCTTCTACTAAATACTGAGCAAAGGGAATACTTAGGACCATGTGATATTTTCAGTTTTTCTTTTTTTAATAAATCTGTAAAAATGTCAAAAATTCTGTGTTTTTCTGTCGATATGGGGTGCTGTTTGTACATTAATGAGAAAAAAAATTAACTTAAATGATTTTAAGCAAATGGCTGCAATATAACAAAGAGTGAAAATTTAAGGTGGTCTGAATACTTTCCATACCCACTGCAGTGTTGGGGGTAACAGAGAACCTGCCAACCCTCCTTCAATAATCCGAATGCTCTGTCCATCAGACAGTTTAGCCTCATTAGCATTCTAATATTAGCAACTTGTAACGCAATAACACTACGCAGTATTGTTGCAAAGTAGATTTTGCTGGGGAAAAAAAGTGTAATGAGTTTGAGCAGCAAGAACATTCACCACAATCTATTGCAAAAACTAGCTAATGCACATCACCTTGTTGCTCAAAGCAATGTGTCCTGACAGCAACATAATTGCTGTTGTTGGCATGTACCATTAACTCTCAGATTGTTCTTTAACTTAATGTCTGCTCTGTTATGCAAAGAGAACTTGTTTACTTCCCATTTCCAAAGTGTACTTAGTCACTTGCCTAAAATAAAAGCGAGAAGCCTGTTGTTGTCTTTTCCTGAAACTCTTCTGAACAGTATGAAGTGAAACTGTGGCATCAAAACACATTCAAAAGAAGCTTCGCTCATCCCACTTCAAGTCAGAAACTTCTAGAACTTCTTGAATAACCTTTAAATGTGAAGGAAGTGGCTTTTAACCAAGCACATCTCTGAGCAGGAGACCAGTCATCTTGAAAAGCCCTAAGAGTGGGATGCTATTTCCTCCTATCTTTATGCTTTCTGATGTCTGGCGGTGTGCAGACGAGGCAGCAGTGGGTGATGGCACTATGTCCCTTAGCAATGACCGTCCTCCTGGAGCGGGAGCAGGCAGGGTCGCTTAGGAGTTCACAGGAAGCTCTGATCAAAGGCAGCCCCTGAAGGAGCTCTACTGAAGGGAGCACACTAACCTGCAATAGTCATGGTGGCACTAAGCTGAAATCAGGCAGGAGGTCTTAGTGGTGGCTGACATATAAAATAACTGCCTTCCTACTTCTTTTACAAAAGCACTACGCAAACACAGCCACAAAAAGAAGAGGTGATAGATCATTTTGGGGGGTTTACAAGGCTTAGCAGAGTTAGCAGCACATTCAACTGACCGAACCGCAACAGACTTGTGAATGAATGAGTACAAAACAGAGTTTCCAAAAACCCATCACTGTTGACTGCTGGGCTATGAACCTGAAATGCTTCGTCTGTAAAATGCCCCTATTTTGTTACACAGACGGATGTTTGTGCTGCATGATATAAATAAAGTAATTCACTGCTGTATAACAGCGTATTGCATTTTTAATTCAAGATTTTAGCAATTCAGTTGACTGCGAGTACTATTTCAGAAACAGAAAATATGTACATGAGAACTGCTTTATTGGGCATTTAGTTGTATAAAAATGCAGTACTTTATGTAACAGTTCAGAGAGTAAACGCAAGTACAACTTGATGACATAATGAATATGATAATTAGCATATATAAAGTTTAATTGTTATATAAAGTTATAAGCATGTTTATTAAAAACTAGTTTTGTAACAATTATTTCAGACCTTTTGATGTTGATGAGAATTCAGATTCGGACCTTTTAATGTAACTTTGAGACCCCCTTGGGCTAGGATGATGCAAATGTAATAAACTAATGCCACATAGTCACATCCGCAAGGACCAAACCCCCTCCCCCCCCCCCCCCCCCTTAATTTCAATTTGGATTGGTAACGACAATTCATGCATCCCTGCATAACTCATGCATGAGGCGGATTTGTATTATATTCCAATATAAGCGCACATCGTGTTCAAAAAGGTGCCTCATATTTAATTATGTGTTGGTAAAGCTAGTTTTCCCCAGTACCTTGAGGTCATTAATTTTGCTCCAATACTGCACAGGTGCCTTTTCAGTCCTGGAGGCAGCCAACAGCACTTAAACTATCACACACACGCACAATTGGGTTTCTTTCTGCAAAAAGACCAGGAACTTGCAGGTCTTAAATTACTATTTTTAACCGGAATACCATATTAAAAACCGACCAACACAGTGTGAAAACACTTGACATGTGAGAATACAGAGCATCTTATTTCAATAATTAGTTAATTGAACTTTGGAGTTTTGCTTTCATTGAGTTGGCCAGCGTCTTCCACTACTGATAAACACAAACCCCATATGTCAAGTTCATCTTTTTTGTGCTTGTTCGAGGTTTATAATATATTCGACAGTTGGGAAAAAAAGTATTTGTCGCCACCAATGGTGCAAGTTCTCCCACATTAAAAAGATGAAGAGTCCCCCTGTAATTTTCATCATAGGTATCCTCAACTATGAGAGACAAAATGAGGAAAAAAAATCCAGAAAATCCCATTGTAGGATTTTTTAAGAATTTATTTGCAAATTATGGTGGAAAATAATTATTTGGTCAATAACAAAATTTCATCTCAATACTTTGTTATGTACCCTTTTTTGGCAATGACAGAGGTCAAATGTTTTTTCTGTAAGTCTTCACAAGGTTTTTCACACACTGTTGCTGGTATTTTCCTCCATGCAGATCTCCTCTAGAGCATTAATGTTTTGGGGCTGTCGCTGGGCACCACGGATTTTCAACTCCCTCCAAAGATTTTCTATGGGGTTGAAATCTCAAGACTGGCTAGGCCACTCCAGGACCTTGAAATGCTTCTTATGAAGCCACTCCTTCGTTGCCCGGGCGGTGTGTTTGGGATCATTGTCATGCTGAAAGACCCAGCCACGTTTCATCTTCAATGCCCTTGCTGATGGAAGGAAGTTTTCACTCAATCTCACGATCATGGCCCTATTCATTCTTTCGTTTACACGGATCACTCGTCCTGGTCCCTTTGCAGAAAAACATCCCCAAAGCATGATGTTTCCACCCCCTTGCTTCACAGTAGGTATGGTGTTCTTGGATGCAACTCAGCATTCTTTCTCCTCCAAACACGACAAGTTGAGTTTTTTACCAAAAAGTTATATTTTGGTATCATCTGACCATATGACATTCTCCCAAACCTCTTCTGGATCATCCAAATGCTCTATAGCAAACTTCAGACGGGGCTTGGACCTGTACTGGCTTAAGCAGGGGGACACGTCTTGCACTGCAGGATTTGAGTCCCTGGCGTTGCAGTGTGTTACTGATGGTAGCCTTTTTTACTTTGGTCCCAGCTCTCTGCAGGTCATTCACTAGGCCCCCCCGTGTTGTTCTGGGATTTTTGCTCACAGTTCTTGTGTTTTTTGACCCCACGGGGTGAGATCTTGCGTGAGCCCCAGATCGAGGGAGATTATCAGTGGTCTTGTATGTCTTCCATTTTCTAATAATTGCTCCCACAGTTGATTTCTTCACAACAAGCTGCTTACCTATTGCAGATTCAGTCTTCCCAGCCTGGTGCAGGTTTACAATTTTGTTTCTGGTGTCCTTTGCAGCTCTTTGGTCTTGGCCATGGTGGAGTTTGGAGTGTGACTGTTTGAGGTTGTGGACAGGTGTCTTTTATACTGATAACAGATGCCATTAATACAGGTAACCAATGGAGGACAGAGGAGCCTCTTAAAGAAAAAGTTACAGGTCTGTGAGAGCCAGAAAACTTGCTTGTTTGTAGGTGACCAAATAACTTATTTTACCGAGGAATTTACCAATTAATTCTTTAAAAATCCTACAATGTGAATTTTTTTTTTCTCATTTTGTCTCTCAAAGTTGAGGTATACCTATGATGAAAATGACAGGCCTCTCTCATCTTTTTAAGTGGAAAACTTGCACAATTGGTGGCTGACTAAAAACTTTTTTTGTGCCCCTAATGTGTATGTATGGTATATTATATATTGCACACAAGCTACTGAAAAAAAAAAACAGTGATACAATGGCTCATCTAATGCATAGGTACATAGTCAATCCACTCCTCTAACTTGCTATAACCTTGATCAATGTGTGTAACCATAGTAACAAATAACAATAATAAATTAATGATTAAGGGCTAGATTTACAAAACAGGGCAAATTGTTTTCTTTGGTCATACAATGCAGTCACTCTATTTTATAATGCAATATGAAACTGAATTTAGTGCTCCAATCAGGCCCGGCAACTGCGCTCTGCTGCTGCGTAAAGACAGAAAGCAGAGACTGTGCAGAGGCGTGTAGGTGTGAGTAGGTCAGAGTAGGTGTGTGTTAAGTATATAGCGGGAGAAGGGAAGGCTAAAAATCAATATATTCAGAGCAAGATGTCACAATGGCCAATCACGGCCAGCTCCTGTCACCAGTGCCATCGTGACATGGGTATTTAGAGCTTTCTAATTGGTCACACTGTGCAAAGACATCGAGAGAGGCAAAATGACAACTGACAATAGATCCACTCTCGATGTCAAGTTACAAATCCACAGACCGCCCACATCCTCTACCCAAGGTGCTTCAGTTATACAGTGCAACAAAAAATGTGGTTTGAAACTCACAGCTCCCTTTGGCTTCAATACGAAGCCATGCTGTCACAGCTGGCCAATCAGTGGCAAACGCTGGCTCTATGAACTCTTCATTTCTGTGAGTAGGCGTGAGAAAAAGCAACGGGGGGCGTACGTGTGTATCTGAGAGCGACCTTACTTTCTTTCTCTACTCTGGATTGTCATTCTGTTTTCCTGGCCGGGGGTTTAGGACCCTCCCACATCCCCAACAAAAACCGGAATACCTCTTTGCTCCAATTAAAATTTATTTGGCACAACCTCTCTGCAGTTATCTTTTCACTTTGTATCTGTCTGAGGAAGACGCTTGCCAGTATCCTCCATTCACACCGTGATCAATCCCACCGTGCAACACAAAAGTCCTAGAGGACCCCACAAGCACAAACTTGCTTTTAAACTTGGTCTCTTTCTCTCCACCACACAAATACAGGCAGACAGCATTATACAATCGAGGGGATGTGCATGCGAGGCCACACTGAATAATGAATCTTTCCTTACAGGGAGGTCTGATTTAGACAAATCAAAATCTGTAATGGACCTTTTGAGCAATATCTTGTCAACCGAGCCCTCAATATGAGGTAACGTCTCTCCCTCGCACTGGATGTCAGCATCTAGGTGAAGATGATGTCCCTGGAGGTACGCTGAGTCGGTAAGGCGCTCGCTTAATTGGCACAGAGCAGGAAGGAGGACAGGAGAGGAGACAGGGGGCAGGGGCAAAGTTCAGGGGCCACAATTCTCTTCCTGGCAGAGCTGATGTTACTACTGGGACCACACACACAGAGGAGCAGGCTTTTGTTGAGCATTGTCACTGTGCAGCTTCACAGAGCAGTACACTGAAGCATTTATACTCTCTCTCTCTTAAACACTCAGAATACAGAGGTCACAGAACAATGACAATCATTCAAGTACACTAACATACCCACTCGCAAGAGTATGTCTGCATTCACACACATTTGTACACCCACACACAGGCAACACAATCAGCAAGATCACTACATAATCACAGACATATACACAGAGCATGTTGATAAGGAATCTCTATGAACATCTCTACAGCTGTAATCCATAGGGTTATGCAGATCGAGCTCAGGGGTGCACGAAAAAAAAATATTTCTGCATAAAATTGATCTGATCTTTAATTAGGTCAAGACAACAATTAAAAAACAGTCTGCATAAACTGATTAAAAAAAGTACACTGTGTACACATTAGTGATGCACGGATGAGCTAAAACGTCACCCGAATCCACAGATTCAAATAAATTATCCACCCGCCAACAGCCCGCACCTATATTTTTCTCTGATTTAGATAACCGCACCCGACCATGACATTAGGGTTCGTACGGTCATGAAAAACCCAGAAAGGCATGGAAGTTTTAACACAAGCAATGGCCAGGCATGGAAAGTGTTGGAAAAGTCGGAAACGAGGGCCCAAGGCCTCGGTAGAAAGATTAGGTGTTGAAAGCGGGCCGAAAGTGGCTGCAGGAGTGGCAGAGAGCGCAATACCCAATCCCGCACCGTCGACTTTAAAATGAGGGAAATTGCAGCAAAACATTTATTCAATATAGCATGATGAGTAAATAAATCCACACAAACCATGAGATCAAATTAGTCAATTGAAAACAGCATGGGTGATTTAGCTGTACCACCGCTTCCTCTCTTTGACTTTCTCTTCACATCGGCGCATCCAGTGCTGGGGAAAGTTACTTTTAAAAGTAATGCATTACAATATTGCGTTACTCCCTAAAAAAGTAACTAATTACGTTACTTGGTTACTTTTTATGGAATGTAATGCGTTACGTTACTTTTGCGTTTGTTTCGCGTTACTTTTTAAATATGAGCTGGGCTTGATTGTTTTAATATAAGAAGTTCTATTTATAGCAAAAGCCCTTTCAACACCAAAAAGTGTAATGAATAAACCTCTGAAGCAAAAGTAAATTCACGTCTGAACGCAGGAGAAGAAACAATCTTCAGCAATAAAAAAACTAAGCACAGTTATTAGTTTATCTAAAGTAATTTTTGCTTATTAGTATGGTTGAACTGGATCATCAAAGGTCAGCAGCAAAGATATTGGTTAATAAAATGGGATTAGATATATTTGTGTTATTTAACATATTTAATTTTTGCAGGTTTGCATCATATTCTGAGTGTGCATTTCTGTTTTCATTCATTTTGAGGAATACTGAATCAGTATTTTTTTTTTTTGTGAGTGAGATGAATTAATGCACATTCACATTTAGTCTACAGTAACATCATGTTACACACAGCTGTACTTCTGATTTTTCTCCAGTTTTGACATGATTTTTCTCCTCAATTTCACTCAATTCTTCATTCTCCTCATTTTCTTCATTTAACTCTGAATAAAAGTAAAAATTGTTTATTTTCATTTAGTCATAAAAACAGAGAAATGTGAAAGTAGATAAAAATGAACCCTGATGTAAACACATATATATATCTTTTATGTGGGAGGAGCTTCACTACCAGTGAACATGTGGGAGGAGCTTATCTGCCAAAATCAAAAATACATCACTGAGTTACTGAGTTTGTTTTTATAGTAATAGACAGCAGAAAATAAATGATGTAATGTAAATTGAAGTATAAAGAAAACAGTTGAAAGCATAAACTCAGATATAAATGTACTGTACGAACTGTACAGTTTGCGGAGAAGCATTTAATTTCCTTCGCTTTCCAGAGCTTGGTAGATGAGTAACTATTATATTTGTATTATTAGACAGATAAATACATACATTACAATTAATGTTATATTAATTGATTTATCGTTTATAAATATTAATAATATATAGGCATAATAAATTATCCTATCTGTCATACATAATGTATGGTATTAAAAAGTTTTAAAAGTGTGAAATAATTTAAATAAAAATGGAACAAATAATTACACAATTATCTGAATCATAATTTAAGCAGTAAATAAGCTAAAAATGTATCCCATCCTGCAGAATTGTCAAAAACGTAATAACGGTCAGAGTGACTGATTTAGGCGCAACTGAAGAGCTGTTTAGAAGTAAATAAAATAATCAAAATGTAAAATAATAATAATGTGTTCTACTGCAAGTTCTCATACTTGATCTCATGTTTTCTCATGGTTTATTGTTGAGCTGTTGAATTGTTCTGTTAAAATAATCAGTTCCAAGCCTTTGACACTTTTTTAGCTTTAAGTGTCCATTCACAGGAGATCTGAAGACATCAGCATAATAAATGAGGAGAAAACAGGAGCTATTGACATGAAATAAAGAGTCTTTTCAGCAGCTCTGTTAATATTGATGAGCCTCAGACGATCAACACTCATTCAACAAGACATTCAAATCATCAGCAGATCATCTCTCTTTATTCTCAGTGTTTGCTGATAGAAGCACATTATTTGAGTCAGGATATATGATAAAAGTATATATATATATATTTCATAAATATATATAGTATATGGTGGTGTCATTTAATTGTTAATCCAAGCCCAAGCTGTATGTTAACATACACCAAAATATCGTCATTCTCGGTTGTAGAAACTGCAATTGTTGTAAAAGCTGCAGCGATTACAGTGTTTATATCACTAATAAATAAAGAACACAGCATTATGATCCTGAGGAAATGTCTCAAGTATCTGTGCGGAATGTGTAAATCTGAGCCAGAGACAGTCCATTTAAATGAAAGTGTCTTAATGAAGCGTCTGACAAAATGAGAGGGAGACGGAAATGAAACCAGCTGCGGGAATAGCCTGCACTTTCACAACTTCATCTTGCTGACATTATTTATGTTTATTGGTATTGATCCCTGCGGAAATTTTAAAAGCCTCAAAGGGATGATGATATGTCTGAAGTTTGTTATTATAATGTTGAATAGCATATTCATGTAGAAAGGTAAAAACTCTTAATCCTTTTTGCTTTTTCACTGCCCCATGAGTAATAAAAAAAAACATGCAAATTCTGTCAAAGCTTTGAAATGGTTTTGTATATGTGATGTAGCATCTCGACCAATCTGACACACAAATTTTAATTTGATTTAACAAATCAAATATTCATTAGATTAACAAACAATCACAAACCCCCTCACTCAATAAACTACGGATTGCCGAGGAGTTGTCTGCTGAAGACACCCCCTCCTCTGGTCACGCATGACAACTAATTTCATATATCACTGGTTTATGACCCCGTCCCCCAGGAATTGGGGTGTGGGGGGTGATAGGCTAACCCACTCCTATCGTCCCCATAGAGAGGGCAGAGCAGAAACTTGACTTTTCATACCTAATTAATTTCAATAGGACACCCTTTCTTGATTGAATACCATATCTTCTCAGGTCCCTTGTGTATATCCCATTTATACTAGTTCTTGGTATATTGTCTGTTGGAGTTACACATTGGCTTTTTTATGCATGTTAGGATAGCCATGACTAGACCATACTATAACACTCACCTTATATCATGCTTTTGTCTCTATGATCATCATCTCGTATGATCTACTGTGAGAGTGCATAGTACATGCTGATATACTTTGCACCATCTTGCGATGTCCTAAAATACGTTCACTGACACGTATTGCATCACACCCAGAGCGAATTTACATATCGCGAAATAACCATGCTTAGAGACAAAGAGTCATGAACACCTCCACCCAGTATTTCCACCTCTCCTCTTGGGAATTTCAGCCTATCACTCATTGACAAGGCCCATCTGAAGGTGTGAATCTCGCTATGCTTTAAGGCCACTACCTCATGTGACCACCCCCCAGTCTGTGGTTCGGAAATTGATCTGAGAAATGCTAGACACAAAGATGTTGAGAAATCCGTCTCAGGAACCACGCAATTGTTCCAGTGGCCGTTCTCGGCCTTAGTGTCCTATTCCATTTCACCAAGATTCTCTGACTCTAAACTGGTTCTTTCTCATCAACCAACTTCGGCAAGAATTCGGCGGGCCCTTCAAGAGTGCGTCAAATCACAGATGAATCTCTTTCAGACAGACGAGACTTGCAAGTATCAAACTTAGTCGATTTAATTGATGCATTAATTATCAGTTACACCTTTTTACAAAGGTGTGTTTTAACTAAGAATCTGACGTTTCCCTCAGTTGTAGATCTGCTGAATATGCAAATGGTTCTATAAATTTCATTCCTTATGTCTCTTCTCTGTACTGTGTTAAGCTTTAACCCTTTCCTATACCCACTGTCTGTGTGTGTGCCTGTAATGTTAGACCATGCTTATGTGTTAGGTAGGGATTTAGACCAGATTTATGTGTATTTGTAGTATGTTAGACAGAATTGAAGATGTTTATAGTATGATTACATAAAACATTACCTTGTATCACACTTGCACAGACTTCAGTGTTTACTCATAACCGGTACAAGTCACGTAATCATAAGCAGACTTACGCGTGCTACAAGCTTTTGTAGAATTGTTCAGTAAGAAAGTTATTTCCTTTAACCTGGAAATTAACGTTCTTAGAATTGACATGACGGTTGACCCTGAGTGGTCAGCTATATATCTACAGTGGATCTAAAATATGATTAGTTAATTATAACTAGTTATGGTTACTTATTCATATTTCCCATGAGCTGATTTCGTTAAGTGGTAATATGTACTATGAGACATTTCCATGTTGAGATTGCTGCGCACTTTTTTTACCTTAGAATTTTTGCTTCTCATTTCTCATAATTAACTGATATAATAGCACATATGCCCTCCAAAGTCGTATCTACAAATTACACAATAGAAAAAACCATTTTGGGAAAAAGAGGTTAAGATGTTCTAGTGGCATCTGGCAGTCTCCAGACTATATGATTTCTGTACTGACATATACCAACCAATCTGCTGATATGAGAGAGACACGACCTATACTCTAACACTATAATTCTTTGGCAATCCACCATAAATGATGCCGGGCACTTAGCCTACCTAATATTGGACATGACAACCATTCTCAATATCCCCAATTAACTTTGAAGTTTGACCCATTTGCTCTAGAAACATTAAATTACTCCTTGTCTATGCGGATTTAATTCCATTGGCGATTTACATAGCCTTAAAAAGCCATCAAAAAAAAGGAAGTTGATCATGCTTGTCATACCAGTACAGGTTTAATTTGCCAATATTCTTATAAAAGCTAGGCCAGTATGGCAAAGGGTAGAGTCCGGGGAGAGACGCACCCCTTCAAGGACGGCGGGTTAATTTGTGTGCGGGAAAACACAGGTTTAAAGGTGTGGCGGACCGAGGTTGCAACTAGGGTAGGGGTGACACGTGATAAGATATACAGCCAACAAGTAGGAAAATGTTTCAGCAGTTTTCATGTTTATTAGATTTAACCCACCAATTAATGTGTTACCCTTGGGCGTTTATACCCCCCTATTGGAGTGCAAACATGCCCCCATGGGTGGAGTAAATGCCCCACAAGACTGCAAAAGCATTATGCATTACTAAAGATTTACAGAAAATCAGAGTACAGAGTCAGTATTAAGGCTTCTTAAATAAAAAAGAAACAACACATAAATAATCTAACCAATGTATATTAATAATATACAAACGTTATAATAGCCTATTGAAAAAGATTGTGAGCTGATGCTACTGGGTCTAGACATAACTCGCTACCTGATGCATAACATTTGATGTAATTTATTTTAATATAAAATGTGCAAACATATGGACTGATATGCAAAGGCCAATCCAGCAAGGTCGAATGTTGTGATCGGCAAAAACCAACGGATAGTGATGTTCACAAACCAGAATACTAACAGAATTCGCCCATTCCCCCTGGGGGCGTTTTAACCCCACAGAGCTATTCGCTTGACAGAAAAAATTATGTCATTCTGAAAATATAATTATATTTTGATTAAATAACACGTATTCCCTATCTACAGGCCCTACTGTTCTCCTATCATATATAACTGTGATGTTTTACAAAACAACAGGCTTTAAAACACTTCTTTTTTATTTTTCTTACTGCTGAAAATCAGATCATTTACTGTGAAATTCGTTTTCTCTCCGGTACATCACCAGTGTTAGCTTCATGGTGAATTCTACGTCACTCTTGTCAACGTAGTCCATAGTTACAATAAAAATTTATCTTGACTTTATCTTGTGGTTATTTCACTCTACCCTACCATACAGTTTTTTCAGCATAACAATTTAAGCGAACTAAAAAATAACTAGAACTATGTCAGAATATCTTAAGATTTGTTTGCATCAAACTAATTTTGCATTAATGGCAGCAGCACCTATACAGGAGTTTCATCAAAAATCTTCTAAAGCTTCTTTATTTCCAAGCTTAAACTAGATTTTGAGTCCCAGTTCAGTGTGAACTTTTGAACTCCATGTGTGCACACACATGCATACAGACACATAGCTCTCACCTACACGTGTGTTGTTGGTGTTTCTAGCTGTTAAACATGGTCCCGGCAGAGGGGCGGTGGACAGATGTGTCACATTCATGACCTTGAAGGGTCTCTCTAATCTGGGAAACCTTGGCTAGGGCAGGAGAGCTCAAGTATTTCATTACAAATAATGTAACTTCCATTAATTGTGCTCTAAGATGCAAACATTACCTACTGGAGGAAATACTCTGCAGTCTTGTCTTGCAGGAGCAGATGTTCTTATTCTGTTTTCTTTCCTTTTTTTTCTTTCTGTCTAAAAGGATCTACTGTATGTTTCTGTATGTTGTGGGGAGGTTGACAATAGCATCATCATCAGTGGTGAACCCTTCAGGTTTATTTAAAAAACTTTCAGATTTATTTAATTTATTTCTGGACCTTTCAGATTTATTTAAATACCTTTACAATCTATAATAACACTAAACATATTTCATGTTTTCTGAACCATTTGTTTTTTTTTATATCAAGATCAAAGGCACCCTGTGCGTCATTTATTTTAATGAATACATTAAATAATAATAGAACATAATAATAAGACACAATCAGGAAGCATAAGTTGCAATCAAATTAAACCAATATCAATAAAAAAAATCTATGTCAAAATTCATCTTTGCACTACAGATGCAAAGATACTTGCACTACTGATACAGGTGGCACAGAAGAACACACGAGTGACATTTGGGAATATTTAAAGACTGTTTAATTAGGCCCAGAGGTGGCATGACAGCGTTTAAACTCATAATAACAATGTTATGAA